>CM077098.1:127197932-127524551 GCA_039513925.1 Platanthera zijinensis
GAATGAAGGCCGGGTTTTGAGGAGGACCAACCGGCGGTCTGGCTGGAGGAGGAAGGGGCGGTGGCTGGCGGAATGGGTGGGGAGAGGCGCTGAAGGGGAGGAGGTTGACGGTGGACTGGCGCTGCACAGCAGGCCGTCGACTTGGCTGTTTGCAGGAAACAGACGGCCGACTGTTTTAGGGTGCGGTTTGGGTGGCTGCAGCGATGGTAATGGAGGTTTGAGGAGTGGAAAATGAAGGCAAGGGTAAGGGGTACCTTGGGGGGGAAGAACGAGCACCTAGGAGTCGTCACTTAGGGTTCCACGACGTCGGCATCGGGGAGTGATCGCTGGAATCCGGGAATGAAGTTCTCCAAATTCTGCAATGATCGTATTTCAGCCCCTACAACACCTATTTATAAGAAGAGAACAAACTAGGGTTTCCCATCAACGGCTATGATTGGCCGGTGGGGTCGGCCACTAAATACATGAAAATAAACTAAAAAATAATAATATACGATCTCGAATCGCGACGCAGATCCGGACACATCTGTGGAGTCCGATTGTCGATTCGGGCACGCCATATATGGTAAGTCGCCAAATCAGCCTTGAACGGGCCCAAAGCTCGTGCTCGTCTCTGCTTTGCATCAGTTTCCCTACTCCAAAACTTTTCAGATATGATACGTAAGACCGTTGTAAGTATTTGTGCTTCATAGGTGACTGATGCAAGAGGAGTACATGTAGAATGACAAGACCAAGTTGAAGAAGTGGAGGAGGTTTGCGCAACAATGTTGTCGAATGAGATTGGTCGACGAACGAACAAAGGTTCGTCGACCAATTGATGGTAAAATCGTATTCTCCAATCTATACTCGATTAAGGCAAGTGTACCTATCGAAATATAGCATAGGATATGAAAAATATCATTGTCGTATTAAAACTCGGGTCTGTCGAGTACTTCTACTTCGAGAAAACAACTATTATTTTATCGGAAGAAAATTTAGAGAAATTATACTTAAACTAAAATGCGAAAATAAGAAATCCTAACTTGATCAAAACAACCTTTGAATGAAATATAAATGATATTTTATAAACGCTTAATCCGATCTTTGACCGTGGAGATTCCCAACATATGAACGCACCTCTCTCGAGGAATACGTCCAATTGAGATTAAGAATATTGACCGAACTCTCGTTCTAATCGATAACTTAATACTCGCTTTAGAAGTGAATCCCGCTATAGGATTGGACTCCTATCCAGAAGTTTTTCGTCATCCTCTCTCGAGAGTTGCGATCAACTCTTTTTATTTCTGAGCGATCAATTCGCACGCACGAGCCTCTCGGCTACTAGAGTATAAAAACAGATATCGAAATTCATAACCGGCATATGAACTCGACGCATTCATGATAAATCAAAAATAAATCGAAGGTGAAAGAGCAATTATAAAGAGAACGATAATTTCACTCAATGTTCGCAATGATCAAAACTAAATATTATAATTACTTAACATTACGAAATAAAAATGGTGCAAGATAAAAAAATACTAGATTATCATTTTATAAAAAAATACATGAATGAAAAGTGAAGCTACATTGAATAAAATGAAACGACAAATAAAATCTACAACTAAAATAAAAGAATCTTTGCCCAAAAGGGGCAAAGGAAGAGAGAAAGAACATGCTTGGAATATGACCTCTATTTATAGAAAAATGAGAATGAATGAGGAAAGCTATATGAAGAGTTGAAATAATGACATCATTAAAGAGGAGGAATATGAAAAATTGGAAGGTCAACAGGGAGGAATGATGGCCATAATATTAAGGTGAAGTGGAATTTATCTAAATAAATAAAGGTGGCCGGTTATTGACATTATAAATGTATAATATAATATAAAAAATAAAGAAGAGGAAGGGATGGGGGCGGGCTGCAGCAAGAGATATGAATGGGAGATAAAGAGGTAAAAATGAGGTGGCGGAATATATTGAAGGTGAATGATGAGGTGACGGTTACAGGAAGAGGAGAGGACTGTAATAGTAAGGAGAGGAGGCGGGCCATAGTATTGGGGATTAACGTGGGCTGTACATGAAGGTGGCTGTAATAAATATTGGTGGAGACCTTAATGTATGGTGAGATGAATGGGTTTCACGGTTAGCAATAAAAATAGGGGGAGTGACAGTTGGCAGCAATATTAATAATGAGGAAGTGGGCCATAGCAAATACAAAAGGGGAGAATAGGAATCGGCAGCCACATGGGGGGAAGGAATGAGAGCCATAACAAAAAATTAACGCATGCATGTATTTAATGAAGAGTTTCAAGTGCATGTATGGCATTAGGCGGCGTGAAGTAGATGTGGTTGTAGCAATATTATGTATAAGGTGGCGTGGACTTATACAGGAATAGCTGGCATGGGGAAGGTGGCGGCGATGGCGTTGCGGCGAAGCGCAAAGGTGGCAGGAAGACTTTGCTTGCATGAGTTTTAACAGGATGACGATGATGGTGGGCATTAACTTGAACAACGGCGATGGCGTGCATCAACTTGCATGACGGCGTTGCGGCGAAGCGGACGTCGCTTTGGATGGGTGCGGCGTGAGCTCGCGGAGCTAACACGACATTAATCCTTTAAAATAAAATAAAGTTATATTAGAACAAAAAAATATAAAAACAACGAATTTATATAATAAAATTATATAATATATTACTAAATTATATTAAATATTATAGTAAATATTACACTAAATATATATATAAATTCTACTCATCACCAATCTTTCGTCCAACGGAGATTGATGATTAAAGTAAGGTTTCCTCGACCAAGGTGGCCGACAAGTAATGCTTCGTTAACTAGCGACCATGTCAGTCGACGAATAATCAGGGTTTTGTCGACCAATTGGATTGTCTCCCTAATATGAATAGTCACACTCATTATTCTTAGGGTTAACTCTTGATAAAAATTTGGGATATTGTTTCTTTGAAGCTGGAAGAAACAATATCCCAAATTTTAATAAAAAATTAGGATATTGTATAAAAAATTGGGATATTGTTTCTGTAAGAACACAAAGGCGGCTGTATCCTTGGAATTTCTTGTGGAAAGAACTATTTCAATTTATCTGCTTTATCACTCTTCTAGAAACTAATCACCTTACCTGATGGTCACTCTTCTCTTACATGCATGCCCTAATTGTACTAACTGATGACTGGTTGTCTCTCTTAGTCTCTTATGCATAGGCATAAGATCTGGTGGGGTCTTCATACTATGATAAACATGAATAATAAATTTCGCCTTGTAAATTCAGTTGTAGGAAGGTGTTGAACATGCGGCTTTTTCCTAATGAAAAGAGTGGAAAAGCATGGGATCTGAATGTTTGTTTTCTAGCTCATTTATTTTTCTTCTTTCCATACAAACATCTCAGCCCACATGCCAGAGAATTCAATCACCCAATTATAATGTGCAGGTGATGCAGCGTAACTTCGGAGTTTTACTCGGTATGTACTAGAAATCCACATTCTTAAGCACACTGATTAATTGTGATAATATATATCGAGTGTGGATTGATAAAAGTAAATGTTTTTTCCTTCAGATGTTTTCTTTGATATATTTTGTGATTCTCTCAGTGAGTCAGTTCACCCTTTATGGAATACTCAAGGGGAACAAACCAGACTTCCACGTGGCAATGCCATCTGACAAAGCAAAAGCATTTTATGCATCTCTTGTTGAAAAGTTTCAAAAATCATACACAGCAGATGCTGTTAAAGGTGATTTATTATTTATTATTATTTTATTATTTTTCTAGTAGTTAGATTAAACCAAGTCTATTTCCAAAATTGACCTAGCCGTATTTTACATAGTTAACATGTACAAAATTCGGAAGAGCATCAAGAAACACCTAAACTTAACATTTTACATATCTTGGCAGAAAGAAAGCTGATGTAGGGTAGGCTCAATGAGTGTGCTCGGGCACCTAAGGACTCAATGCCTAGTATAGAGTAACGTAATAGACTCATGGTTAATGCGTGCTATTTGATGGATGTGATCGAACGATGTCCTAGCCCTACATGCATTGTAAATGAGTACGTGATGAATATAATGGACCGATGTCGAACCTTAGAACCTTAAAACAAAAATGTGGATGAATGCAAGTACACAAGCAGCATGCAATCCAATGAACAAAAAACTCACAACATAAGTCCTAATGCAAATGTCACATCTCAATCATATAAGTATGTCCGACGAGCAATTAATTAAACAATATTAATTTTAAAATCCTAGTGCTTTTAATCTCAATTAAGCACAAACATTCAAGCTTAGTAATTAGGCAACAATTGTAAAATTAATAGAGAGCGCACAGATATTGAAATGCTAAGCGAATAAATTTTGCAGGTCAATAAAGAGACACAACAGTCAAATTAATCTAAGCCAAGTATTACTAGCAATACAAGATATTCATACATTACGAAGAAATGAACACTAGAAAGTAAAAGCTCAATTAATTGATGCCGGCGGAGGTGGTGGCTGTCTGGAAAGGTAAATATTGTTGTTTGGGGCTGGGTTGGCGTTGGAAAAGGAGATTGTGGCTGTTTAGAGCGGCTGGAAGGGTTGTAGGAGGGTGATAGTGGCTGGTAGGGGTGTGGAGGGCTGTGGGGGATGGATGGAAGGGCTGGTGGGGTTTCAGAGGGGTGTTTGGGGGTGGGTGATAGTGGAAGAGGGGTTGTAGAGAGCAGGGAAGGAGTGGCAATTGCAGGGAAGGCTTGTGGGAGTGCTGGGAGAGGGGGGAAAACCATGGGAAAATAGTTATTCATAGGGGTTTTAGCTAGGAAGCACCAGTACGGGTATGGGCACCGGGTACAATACGTACCCGGTACGGCGGTATGACAAAATTTAAAAATCAGGGATACAAGTACGACATGATACGTTATAACAAATATGATATATATCATGTATACGAGTACAAATATCATGTCGTACTCGTACGACATGATACGAGTACAAATATCATGTCGTACTCGTACGACATGATATGAGTACAAGTCCACAAATCAATGCAATATATATATATCAGAAGTGTAATAAATAGTTCTCAAAAAATTGAAACATCAAACGTAAATCATAATTTGAAATACAAGTCCACAAATCAATGCAATATAACATGAAGTTTTCAAACATTAAGCATTCGTAAATATTACAAAATTTAACATTTTATATGTTTAACCAAAAGAGATAAAATTAAACTTAAGTTTGCTCATTAGCTTTTTTTTCCGTCTTCATTGTTGATCTACTTCATTGTTGGAGATCAACTTCATTGTTGGAGATCGACTTCATTGTTGGAGATCAACATTTTCAATCTCCGATTAGTCTAGAGACGAGTTAGTTATTTTGTTAATAACTTGTGTCATATCAACACATTCAATACACGTACTTGTAACAGAAACGTGACAGTGCCAAAAACATACTCGGTATAGATACACAACTTAATTGGATGTACCAACGCTTCCTAGCATTGAGCCAATTTTTGTTTACTCTAAAAAAACAGACTCATATCACAATATGCAGATTGATGTGCTAAGTCCAAGTGTGTCCACATAGGTGTATCCGTCGAGTATCGGGTATGTACCGGTACTGGATACATATTTGGTACTGGTACGTTGCCTTCGAGGAAGTATCCGTGCTTCATAGGGTTTTAGGGTGGGAAAGGCTGTTGGAGAAAGGAGGAGGTTGTAGGGGTGTTGAAGGCGGCGGTGGAAGGTTTGGGAAGTGGAGAAAACTGTGGAAATGAAGGGCGAGGGCTGAGAGAAGGTTGGTTGTAGTAGGGAAGGATCTTGATGACGAGGAAGAAGGTAGGAGGTGGATCCAAAGAGTGAAACGGCGGTTGAATGAGGATCCTGTGGACGGGAATGGCGAAAGGGAGGATTCTTGTGGTAGTGGAAGCCTGCAATCGGCGTCGACGAGGATGATGAAGACGACGTTGTGTTCGATGGAGTCGGGACTCTCAGGTGTCGGCACTTGAGGGTGGCAGAGGAGGTGGTGGCTCTCGACGTCGGCTTCAGGAGGGGGGAGAAGCTGGCACCTCCCGTGATCGAGCGGCTCAGGATTTTCAAAGCCTAGACTCTTGATGCCCCATCCATGTGTCTATTGGTGAATATAAGAGGGGGGATTAGGTTAAATAAATCTGATGGCCATGATCTTCCGACTGATAATTTAACCTAATTCTCAAAATATAAGAAAATAAAAATAAATATAAAATATATAAAATATGAAAAATCGAGTCAGATATGATCACGGTCTTTGATCATCCATCTGATAACCCAAAAATATTAAACCCACAAATGTTGAACGGCCGCGTAATCAATCTCCATCAATAATCTATTGGCAGATTAGCAAGCTAATAATAAAACAGTAAATGTTGTGTGAGATTCAAGGCAATTCACAGATATAATGAAAACTAACAAGTTTGTAGTTCGTCTCTGATTGGAGTGCGCAAGCTGGAACATGAGGTGAATAAGCCAAACAATCTATTTAGAATAAATCATAAATCAAGCAACCAACAGTTTATCTCCACTAGGTAGGGCAAACATCCACAATGTACAATAAAGAGACAATGCAACCAAAAACTACGAACTTAGAGTGTTTTGGCTGTTTTGAGATGCTCGGCGGATGCAAAAGGAGCTCGATTGTTGTAGGAGGCTTGGTGCGGCTATGGGTTGGGCGTCGGCGGAGGAGCGATGGTGGGGATGTCAGGAAAACTCACGTGGAGTGGAGGGGGGCTGTGGAGGTGTCAGCTAAGGCAATGGAGGGATAACAGGTCACGGGATCTGGCGGCGTAGGCGGAGGAAGAAGGCGGAGGCTTGGTGGTCGGCAGGAGTTGGGGGTATGGCTGACAAGACGGACAAAGCTCCGGGTGGCACGATCATGAGTCGACGAGGCTTGATGGGTCGGATTCGGGAAGGAGTTGCTTCGAGGGTCCTTGCTACGGGATTCAACAGAACAAGATGCGGGATTTTGTGAGAACAGTGGTTCGAGACGAAATTGAACAGAGAGGGAAGGGAGGGCTTTGCGTGCG
Source organism: Platanthera zijinensis (assembly GCA_039513925.1). NCBI lineage: Eukaryota > Viridiplantae > Streptophyta > Magnoliopsida > Asparagales > Orchidaceae > Platanthera > Platanthera zijinensis. The sequence continues at coordinate 127,204,963 of CM077098.1, forward strand.
AGGGATTTAGCATGGGTAAGGGGGTTTACCGGTCAATAATTAGGAGATGGATTGAGGGATTTTGTTCAAGGAGTCAGCACCAAGGGAGCGGCGTCAGCACCGTGGTAATCTACCTTCTTGGAAGAAAATAGCTCAAAAAACCTGAATGAATCCGAAGCATCTAACACTCATATATATAAGGATGGAAGGGGGGGGGGGGGTTAAGGCTTCCATTATGAATTGCTAAGATTACACACTAATAATGGGTATGCATCTAAACCTACAAAATAGACTAATAAAATGAAAATAAAAATCCCCAAAACATAAGGCAGCAGGCTAGATGTGTGTGTGGCCTGGATCGTCAAAGTGAAGCTTCAATCAATACCTACGACGTGTGTATATTCTAGTAGGTCCCGGTGGCACACGATATGGGTGGTGATCCCCATCAAAAGTATTTTGAGCTCTTCTTGCTGATGAGTTTATCATGCAGCATAGCATCTTTGGGAAATGTTATGTAGATGAATTCCATTTAAGAGTATGAACTATGAAGCACTTGAATGTAGTGAGCCAGAATTCCATATGACAATGTTGCTTGAGATAGTTGAATCATTTTACTTTTCATAAGCCATTAAGCACGCACTCAAACTATTTTACGACTTTCTGAACATTCTCTTACTAAAAACATTTCTATTTTCTCATTCAATTTTCAAGAAAATATAGCACTGTCACTTTAGTGGAACTTTCTTAGGAGTAAGGTGTGGTATCTCCTATTCAAGAAATTAATTACATCACTTACAAATTTTAAACATGTCATTTGGTTAGAGTACATAATTGAACTTAGCAAGCACTCCGATTCACAATGTAGTTACTATCGTCCCTACTGATTGTCTGTTGACCTTGTGTTGGAACAGAATTCATAAATTTTTTAACTTGTTGCAAACCTCAAACTCTTTGTAATCGTGCATTATGACTGTTTATGAGTGATCGTGCATTATGACTGTTTATGAGTGCTGATTAATGACATCTCTGTTCTGTTAACAATGATCTGTCCTTAATCTATTGAAATATGCTTTGATCTTTCCTTCTCTCTGAACATTTTACCCCAGTCCTCTATAATTACAATCATCTTCTGTTTTTCCCTTACTAGAGAAGAAAATCTATGGACCAAGCTAAAGAATAACAGGTGTTTTAGGAATCATTTCTTATATACATAAAGTTAATCTGCAAAAATAAAATGTAATGATAAATAACAGAATTTCTTCGTGTGCAAGTTATTCTTTTAATTTTATTAATTGGCGTCTTACTTTGTTCTGAAATTGCTTGCTACCCTAAACATGTCCAAGTCACCTTTGAAACTAATGAGGTTCTAGTACTGCTGATTGATTAATTGCATTTGATGGAATAATAATTGCATTATTTTAACTTTTTTGAACCACATTTATAATTTCAGTGATTCTTCTTGATTATATTGAACAGATGGTGTTTTTGGAGCAATGATGAAGGTGACTGCCCTTAAAAGTTTTTATATATAATTTCCATTCAGGCAGGCTTGACAAACTCTAAGTCATACTTAATTATTGGTAGGTAAATTTGGCAAATGATGGCCCTGTAACTATGCAACTTGATTCTTCCCAATCAAGGTGACTTTAATCTTACTCTTTTTAAAGCTTGATCATGTTGAGTTGATATCACATCTAATTAAATACTGATGGAAATGTCAGGAGTTACTGCGAGACGGTAGACGATAGAAAGCCGTGATTTCACACAAGATACAAGGTAAGGATTTATCACTCTCATGTCTGGTGCTTCATGAAACAGTAAAATGTTAACCCTAGTCATGGAACAGCAATTCAAAGCTTATTTGTGCTTGTTGCTGAAGCCATCCTTTGCAGTTTTCTCAGCATGCTTTCAGGTGAACATTTTCATTTAGGAGAGAAAAATTGAGCTGAAATTAAAGCATTTGTATTTATTGTTTTCTTCTTGTTGATTAAATGTTTCTTCTATTATTTATATTTCAATATAGCATTTACTTATGTATCTTGTATTTGCTACCATGCATGAGTAAGGTATCATGAATTGTACATGTTTATGCTAGGAAAAGCTTACCACATTCCTGATTTCAAACTGCTAAAATCATTATTTAAAAAAAATGAGCAAGTCAGCAGAAATAAAATCCAGCTATTTAAATAGTATCTATGCGGTTATGCAAGTGCAGGCAATAAACAAAACATGAATATACTTCATTATGTTTCCGATCCCTTTGATTGGAACACTACAATTTTAGGTACTAAAGCATCATCATTATTATTTGATAAAAGGGCAGCCTGGTGCACAAAGCATCCTTGCACACCAAAGGTCCAGGGAAGGATCCCACACAAGGGTGAAATGTAGGCAAACTTGATCCTACATCTTTGCAAGAGGCTGCTTCCAGAACTCGAACCCGTGGCCTCAAAGTCACATAAGAACACCTCAACCTGTGTTTTTCTGGTTCTTAATGAATGAATATCTTTTTAAGTATGTGATGCATCATCTTTATGATAGTTCTTTGGTTCTACTTGAGAATTTCTGCGCTCATAATCATTTCCACAAAAGCTGTCTTGAAGTACTAAAAGCCCATAAATGTTTTTCAAGCGCTATTTGGGCAACTTATTAAGGCAAATGAAAAAGGCACATAACAAATCAGGAAGCTAGAGGTCCTGCTTTTGTAAAACATTTATGCCAGTTCAGCCATAATCTTCTATGATTTTTTTTTCTGCATGCCGGTTCATGTGAACCAAAATTTGGAAAAGGACTTTTTGTAATCCTCCACATTCTATTTGTATTCGCATGATCTATATGCACCGATTGGAACTCAGCTACAGCGGAACTTGGAGTTCTATTTCAACTGTCATAAATACAAATCATTGAGTATGTAAATACACAACAACTGTATCTCTGATTGATTTGTTTAAATCAATTGTGTTGTTTTTACGTACTTTCAAATTTCGTCGCAAACACATCTCCCTTTTTTTTGAATTTAATCTCAAATAGAAGCAATAGCACAAGTGCAGGAATCATGTTGAAGCTTCAATGTCATGAATGTTTCAATTATTTCAGCCAACTAGCGATGAACCAATTTGATTATACTCCATTGGGTTTGTTAACAGATCATATTTAAGTGCGAAATAATGGCAAATTTAAACAATATTTAATATAAATAGTTTGATTAAAATAATATAACAGATGAAAAATGATAGTTTTAAGAGAGTTTATCATCATATTATCAAATTAATATTAGCTTTTGAATTTATTTTTAATGTAAATATATTTTAAATAAAAATTCAATTAATTATCAAGGCTTGATCATGATACCAAAGGTGTTTCATCAACACATTTTATCAACTATATTAATAATTTTTATGAAGAAATATGTAATAAATGTAGGCTATTGTTAACCGCAACATGTTATTGGCTAGTCACACCCCAAAATCTCCTAATTTTTCGCGTCTTTTCAAAATACGTCTTGTACATGTAATTTCAGGAAAAGTGTTCAACACGAAAGTTGTACATCTCGACGAGATCTACAACTTTCGTGTTGAACACTTTTCCTGAAATTGCATGTATAAGATGTATTTCTGAAAGACGCAAAACCTGGGCATATTTCCAAAGTGCGTCTTGTACATGCATTTTTAAACAATTGCCTAAATATATACATACATGCATGAGTGGTTACTATGTCAAGCCCAACACAACAAGAATACTGAGTGAAATAATGCTGTTATCGTTTCTTCACACTTCCTACAAGGGACACCAGCATTCAATGGTATTGCTGCAGGCTAACGACGGACCATAAGAATAGCTTCATGAAACCATAAGAATTTCCACTCAAAGCAAGTCATTTTGAAGCTCAATCACCATCACTAGGTGGAGTAGATAAGACTTGGCTAACTGGAGGAAGAGGCAATCTTGATTTTAGATGCCCGCCCTTGCTTGTAGATTATAAGATGGGTAGATATAGTGTACTTCATGCATGGTAGAGTTATCTTAATCTCATCGTGGGTGTTGTGATCACTCTCTTATGTATCCCTGTATATATATTACGTTGATTTCTGTGAATAGTGATTCGATTCATTGTTTCCCTATCATGGTATACGGAGAACCTAGCCGCCCTTCCCTTCTTCCTTGCCGATCAACGGATCCGAAACTGCTTCCGATCGGCCCTCTTCCCCAATTGCTACTTCCAGAAGGCGGATATGTTTCATCCCCCGATCGCTACTTCATCGTCGGTTGTCTTCCCTGATCGCCGAACAATCGATCCCGACGGGTTGTGCCCCCCCCCCCCCCCGATCGCTGCTTTCAGGTTGTGCCCCGATCGATCCCAACGGGTTGTGCCACGATCCAGTCTTGCTTCCTCCTCTTCCCGACGGGTTGTGCCCCGATCCAGTCTTGCTTCTTCTTCTTCCCGACGAGCTGTGCCCCGATCGATCCCGGCGGGTTGTGCCCCGATCCAGTCCTGCTTCCTCCTCTTCTACAGTCACTACTTCATTTTCTCCCGCACGATCTTGATTCTGGTCACTGCTTCTTGGTGTCTTCTTCTGTGCTGCAACTGCTAATCCTGTTGCCCAGTCCTGTCGGTCTCCTCCGCTGCCCTCTGTAGCCGACAGATCTCTTCCGGCTGTTTCTGCAAACTCGATGGACTCATCTTACTCCTCTGTCTTTCTCCAGAAGGAGGATGTCATTCTCGATGGCCGAAACTACAAAGCATGGTCCGCCAACGCCAGTGTGATCCTCTGTGGTCTAGATCTATGGGGTCACATTGACGGCTCTGACCCTGCTCCGCCTCCACCAACAACCTCTTCTGTGGATGATTCTTCCACTATTAGCATTGCCGCTTCAGTCCAGCCCTCTGACATGGCAAAGTGGCGCTCAGACGATTCTCATGTGATAGCCGTCATCTGTCAGTCCTGCAAGCTCCCAAATCGCATGACCGTCTATCAGCTACCTACGACCAAGGCGATGTGGGATCACCTGCGTTGTCTCTACCTACCTTCTAGTCAGGCTCTATGCTACTCTCTATTTCAGACCCTTGGCGTCTGCTACCAGCGTGATCGGTCTGTCCAGACCTTCTTTGCTGAGCTTCTAGACCTCTGGCGTTAGTGCGATGAGTTCTCCCTGCATTACTTGCCCAAAGTGTGTTGCTACATCTCGGGATCGCGACTTTCAGCCATGTATGAGTTTCTCATGCGCTTACGCCCCGAGTTCGAACCTGTTCGTGCCCAACTTCTGCATCGGGATCCTCCACCTTCTCTAAGCGATACGTTGGCTTTGGTCATTGCTGAAGAGACTCGTCTCCACTATTTGGACACTGCTACGCATTCTAGTGTGCTGCCTCATGTTGTCCTTGCTGCTCTCGAGTTTCCACCGCCGTCTTCTCTTGTGAGTGCTCCTCTGCTGCCTTCACCGGGTCATAGTGCACCAGTGCAGCCTGTTTCTCATCCTCAAGTGCCCTCTACTGCTCAGTCCGGTGCTCCTCGCAGCCAGACTGTTTGTTGTCACTACTGTCAGTGCCTTGGCCATGTCAAATCTGAGTGTCGCAAGCTTCAGAGGGCTCAATAGTTTGGTCAGCAGCGTGCTCCTGGTGCTCCTCAAGCTCATCTCTCTGCTATGACACAGTCTAGTGAGTCTAGGTCTCAATGTCCTTTTGATTTAGTTCATTCAGATGTATGGGCTCCCACATCTTTTGTATCAAAGGACGGACATCGGTACTATGTTATATTTGTTGATGATTACTCTCGTTATTGTTGGATTTACTTTATACACTCTCGTTCTGAGTTCTTCCAGATTGATGTTATTTTTTCCACTATGGTTCTATACGTATTTTCAACTTTGATTCTGGGGGGGGGGGGAGTACTTCTCTCATGCTTTTCGGGATTTACTAGCTACCCATGGTACTCTCCCTCAGCTTGCCTGTCTCGATGTCCATGCTTAAAATGACACTGCAGAAAGGAAGCATCGTCGCATCATTGAGACAACCCGCACTCTTCTCATCTCCTCCCACGTTCCTCCTCATTTTTGGGATGAGGCTGTCTCAACTGCTGTCTATCTCATTAACCTGCATCCCTCCACTTTTCTTCAGGGTCGGTGTCATAGTGAGTGTTTGTACTCTCGACCCCCATGTTATACTCATTTGCGAGTTTTTGGTTGTCAGTGCTATGTTCTTCTTCCTTCACGTGAGCGTACTAAGCACTCTGCTCAATTTGTATCTTATGTCTTTCTTGGATGCAATACTGAGCACAAGAGCTATCGATGTTATGATCATGTTGCACGCCGACTTCGTATCTCACGTGATGTTACCTTTGACAAGTCTCACCCTTTTTTGTGTCCATCGTCCCCTCGACCTTGCACACATTTGTGACTCCCTCTGATGTGCAGTTCCTCACTCTTCCCACCCCACCTCCTCATGTCTCCTCCTCTCCACTGGTATGTCCACCTTCTCTCTCCTTGCCACCGCCTACACCATCTCTGATCTCTCATGTCTTATCTACTCATCTCCCTTCCACCTTCCACTTCTCCCTCAAACGCGCTCATCGTCCCTCTTCCATATCATTACACTCATCGTCCTCCTCCTGTTTACTCGCCTCCAGTGCTCCCAGACTCAGTGTCTGCCTCCTCCAGCGAGTGTCATGTGGGCGATCCTCCTGTGCGTCGCAACCCACCTCATGAGCGACGTCCTCTCGACCGCCTTAGCCTCGCTACACTATCGTTGGACCTACCTGCCCTTCCTGCTACTGCATGTAGTACTCCAGAGCTGACTACCTACTGTAAGGATGCCTAGATACCTGAGTGGCAAATTGTTATGTCTGTTGAGTTAGAGGCACTTGAGCACACACGTACATGGGACTTTTTCTTCCTCTTCTACTTAGTGTTGTTCCGATTACTTGCAAGTGGGTCTTCAAGATCAAGACTCGCTCTGATGAATCTATAGAGAGGTACAAGGCTCGACTAGTTGCTCATGATTTTCAGCAAGAGCGGGGGAGAGACTATGATGAGACTTTTGCTCCAGTCGCTCATATGACTACGGTTCAGAATCTTATTGCAGTTGCAGTTGTTCGTCACTGGTCTCTGTCTTAGCTCGACGCAAAGAATGTCTTTCTTCACGGTGATCTTCAGCAGGAGGTATGCATGCTTCCTCCTCATGGTAAATCCTCTCTCCAGGCCTTGTTTGTCGCTTGAGACGAGCCCTTTATGGGCTCAAGCAAGCGTCCCGCGCATGGTTTGCACGTTTCAGCTTAGCCATTATAACTGTCAGTTTCCAGCCATTCCACGTGATCCAACTCTGTTTGTGCACTCCTCTCATGGTCGGACACTTTTGTTACTTTATGTGGATGATATGATCATTACTGGTGATGATCCTTCTCATGTTACTTTCGTCAAGCATCACCTTCAGCAACAGTTTCAGATGACCGACCTTGGACAACTGAGCTACTTTTTAGGGCTTGAAGCCAGCTCTACATACTGCGATTTTCAGCTCACTCGACAGAGTACACATCCGATCTCCTAGCTCGGGCTACTCTCTCTGATTCTCGTATAGTGGACACACCTATGGAGCTTTATCTTCAGCTACGTCCTGATGATTGTGTTCCACTCTCCGATCTCACTCGCTGCCGCCATCTCGTTGGGAGCCTTGTCTATCTTACCATTACTCAGCCCGATATTGCTCTTGTAGTTCATGTGTTGAGCCAGTTTGTTAGTGCCCCTACCTCTGTGCACTATGGTCACCTGCTGCGGCTCCTGCGCTATCTCCGAGCGACGACTTCTCATGATCTTTTCTTCTCCAGCAGCAACTCTGTGCTTACTCAGATGCCACCTAGGCTAGTGATCATGTTGACTGTCGCTTTGTCACTGGTTTCTGTTTGTTCTTAGGTTCCTCTCTTATTGCATGGAAGTCCAAGAAGCAGACCGTTGTTTCTCGTTCCAGCACTGAGGCTGAGCTTCAGGTCATGACCACCACCTCTGAGGATATTATTTGGCTTTGTTAGCTTCTTGAGGATCCTGATGTCTTTTCTCCATATCTCACTCCACTCTATTGTGATAACATCGGTGCCATTCAGATTACTCTGAGGTAAAGCACTCACTATCTAAACATATCGGGTTTGATGCTTTCTTCCTACGTAAGCAATATGATCGTGGTACTCTTGCTCATTCCTTTGTTCCTTCTGAGCAGCAGATTGCAGATTTGATGACTAAGTCGCAGACGAGGACCCAACATGTTCATCTTCTATCCAAACTCTCGGTACATGACCCCCCATGAGTTTGTGGGGGAGGGGGGAGGGGTGTGTGTGTGTGTGTGTTAGATATAGTGTACTTCATGTGTGGTAAAGTTATCTTAGGCTCACCGTGAGTGTTGTGAACACCCCTCACATGTATTTGTATATATATATATATATTACTTTACCCTCTAATGTATTTGTATATATATATATATACTTTGATTTCTATGAATAGTGATTCGATTCATTATTTCCCTATCATATATATCCCTCAATTAGGCACGACTTTAATCACAAATATTGACCCTCCCAACTTCTACTTGATTGTACCACCCAAATTCCATAATTTAAAAAAAGGTAATTAACCCATCAAAAATGTGGCTACTAACAAAAGCATCAAGAAAGAATCACATGATATTTGTTAGAAAAGCCCAATTAAGGGCCCATGTTTTCTCTCTTTTTCTCTCTCCATGTATTAGTCCCACATCTTGTATTTAGGATTTCTCTTCTCATTCTTCTCCTATATAAGTGTATTCATACTTGTAACTATTCATTCAAGAAGTATATACAAGCTTTGAGGCCTTTCTCTACATGGTATCAGAGGGAAACCGGTCTCCTCCTACGGTATCCGGCCTACCCATTTTTCTTCTCCTCGCCGCAACCGGTCTCTTCTCCTAACCGGTTGTCCGCGCGGTCTCTCCTTCCCGCAGACTCCTGCGGCTTGGTCTTCTCTATCCGCTTCCTCCCCACCCCTCTGTTTCTTTCGTGGACTCCACCTCCTCCTTCCCCCTCCCCTCTTTTTATACTCCTCTCTCTCACGTGGGACCACTTTCTCTCCCCTTCTCTTCCCGCGCGGACTCTTTCCATCCGCTGCGGCCTCTCCCTGTTTTTTGGATCGCTGCTCGCCGCGACCTGCCTCTCCTGCTCACCGCGCGGTCTCTCTCTATCCGCTGCGGCTTCTCCCTGCTCGCTAGTCGCTGCTCGCAACGTCCTGTTTCTCCTGCTCACCGCGCGGTCTCTCTCTATCGCTGCGGCTTCTTCCTGCTCGCTAGTCGCTGCTCGCAACGACTTGTTTCTCCTGCTCACCGCGCGGTCTCTCTCTATCCGCTGCGGCTTCTCCCTGCTCGCTAGTCGCTGCTCGCAACGACCTGTTTCTCCTGCTCGCCGTGCGGTCTCTCTCTCTCCGCTGCGACGTCTCGCTGCTCGCTGCTCGCAGCGACCTGTCTCTCCTGCTCGCCGCGCGATCTCTTTCTATCCGTTGCAGTCCTTCCTCCTCGCTACTCGCCTGCGGCCTGTAGCGACCTGCTTACTCCTCGCTTCTCGCTGCGGCCTCGCCTTTCTGCTGCTATCTTGTCGCATTTGGTCGCGATCTCCTGGTCGCTGGCGTGTCCGCCGAGACCGTGCGACTTCTATATTTCTTGCCTCCCGGCCCTTTCTCTGCTACCCGCACGACACTCCTCTTCTAACCGCCCGGCCTCTTCTGCTGGCCGCGCATGGCGTCCGATACCTCTGCTGCTACTTCTGCGCCGCCAGCCCGCGCGGCTGCCTCGGCTTCGGAACTTCGTGATGAATTACGGATTACAACTATCTCCCTCACTGACAAAAGGAACTTTGTTGAATGGGTTCACTCGGTTCGCCGTGTTCTGCAGACAAAGGGACTTCTTCACCACTTGACCCGGGCCCCTCCGACTGCACCCTCCGATGACTGGCTTCGCGACGATGGTCGGGTCCAGTCCTGGCTTCTCAACTCTATGGATCCTGAACCCTACCGGATGGCAATGTATCATGATACGGCTAAATCCATGTGGGAGGAGCTTCACGCCTTTTACTCTGGTCATGACAGCCTACAACATCTGTATGATATTATTTCCGATCTTCAGAATCTTACCCCGGGTGCTCCTGGTGATGCTCTCCTTCGTGGCTAAAGCCAAGAGTTTGGCAGAGGCTTGGATTCAGCATCAGCCTCCTACTACCGATCTCACCACTCAACGCAACCAAAAAGAAGCTGTCGCCATCGCCATGATGATGTCCCGAGTTCCTTCCCACCTACATAGTATTCGGGCTCAGATCCTATCCTCCGCCACAACTCCTTCACTGTCGGATGTATGCTCTATGCTGCTCAAAGTCACGCCTCCCTCGGAGGCTCCTCATGATTTTGCCCCAGCTCTTCTTCAGCAACCTCTCCTTCCGAACCCTCCTACTCGTGGATCTTCCACTCGGGGGGGCCGGCCACCGTCTCGGGGACGCGGACGTGGTGGTCGGTCTTCAATGAAATGCACTTACTGTGGCCGCGATAATCATCTTGAAGCTACTTGTTACCGCAAGCACGGCCTGCCCCCTCATCTTACTGCTACTACCACTGCTGCTGCTCCTCCCACTGGGTCGTCTGCCCCCGATCTGGCTTCCACTACCCGCCAGGATATTGCTGAGCTTCACACCCAACTCCAACAGCTTCAAGGTGCTCTCACCCGCTCCTCCGGCTCCGTCGCATCTTTTTCTGCGGAAGGTATAACCTGTCTCTCTCATAGTCCCTGCTGGATCGTTGATTCCGAGGCCACTCACCATATCACTTCCCAGAAGCCCACCAAGTACCAACGGACGCCTCACCCCCTTTGCATCACTGTGGCCAACGGTGATACCCTTCCTGTCTCTGGCACCGCTGCTCTTCAGCTTACTCCGACTCTCTCTCTTTCCTCGGTTCTGCATGTTCCGGGCTCCCCTTTCAACTTACTTTCTGTTAGTCGTCTCACCCACGACCTTGATTGTTGCATAACTTTTTTACCTTCTTCTTTCCTTATACAGGATCGTCGCACCCGGAGTACCATTGGTAAAGGGCAGCTGTTGAACGGGCTTTATATCTTGGACATCCCACCTACTACTCTATCTGCTATCTCCACGGTCGATTGGCATCGCCGCCTTGGGCATGCCCCCCTACCGATTCTCAAGCGGGCTCTTCCTGATGTACCTCTGCAGGAGTTCTCTTGTGAATCTTGTATCTACGGCAAACAACATCGCTCTTCCTTTCCCCCTAATTGTACTAGGAGTAGTACTCCTCTCTCTTTAGTACATTCTGATGTATGGGGTCCTTATCGTGTCCCCAGTATTTTTGGTTATCGTTATTTTGTCACGTTCATCGATGACTACTCGCGTACTACATGGCTTTATTTACTACATGATCGTACTGAACTTACTTCTGTGTTTCGTGCTTTTTTGACTGAGATGCGTACGCAATTCGACACCCCCCTTCGGGTCATCTGCACCGACAATGCTCGCGAATATACCGGGCGTGCCTTCTCTACTCTTTGCACCGAGTTCGGTATCATCCATCAAACTTCCTGTGCCTATACCCCTCAGCAAAACGGGATCGCCGAACGGAAAAATCGTCATCTTCTCGATGTTGCCCGCTCCCTGATGTTCCAAATGCATGTTCCGGTCGAATATTGGAATTTTGCCGTCTCCACAGCCTGTCATCTTATTAACCGCCTCCCCTCCTCTGTGCTGAATTTTGCCTCACCACTCCAACTTCTCTCTCCCTCCACCAACCCCACCTCTCTCACACCACGGGTCTTCGGGTGTGTGTGCTATGTCCACCATCTTGGCCCTCCTTCCGACAAGCTTGCTCCTCGGGCTGCCAAGTATATGTTTGTTGGATACTCCCGGACTCAAAAGGGATATGTCTGCTATTCTCCTTCTGATGGTCGACTGGTTGTTTCTGCAGATGTCACCTTCTGCGAACACCAGCCCTTCCACTTGCCTTGCCCCACCTCGTCTTCTGCTCCACCTCTTCCCCGACCTGCCGTACCAGTCACGCCATCGTCTCTACCCTCTTCTTCCTCCTCTCCACCAGCTCTTCCTCGGGTTCCTCCACCTCTTATCCGGGTCTACTCTCGACGTCCATCCAAGGATACTCCCGTGCACCAGCTCCCCGCTACCAGCGATACCTCGGCTCCGGCAGATCCGGCTCCCGTCTCTACAGCTCATCCCTTGGCCAACCACGTCTCTCTCCATCGGCTGGCACCACCTCTTTATGCCTTTGCCACATCTCTTTCCTCTATTTCTATTCCTAACTCTGTGCAGGAGGCGCTTACACATCCCGGGTGGCGGGCGGCCATGGAAGATGAAATGCGGGCTCTTTGCGCGAACCAGACCTGGGATCTGGTACCTCTTCCTCCTAGTCATCCCTCTGTGAGCTGCAAATGGGTCTTTGTTGTCAAGCATGCGGCGGATGACACTGTTGACCGCCTGAAGGCCCGCCTCGTGGCCCGGGGCTTTACTCAGCAACATGGCCTTGATTATGAGGAAACTTTCTCTCCAGTGGCCAAATTGAACACGGTCCGTGTCCTTCTTTCCTTGGCAGTTCATCGTCACTGGCCGCTCTATCAGTTGGATATTAAGAATGCCTTCCTCAACGACGATCTGCACGAGACAGTTTATATGCAGAAACCTCCCGGGTTTGAGACCACGGGGGAGTCTTTGGTATGTCACCTTCGGAAATCCATTTATGGTCTCAAACAGTCCCCACGAGCGTGGTTTGAAAAATTCAGTAAAGTGGTCTGTACTAGTGGCTTCACTCGGAGCTCGGCTGATTTTTCCCTCTTTACCCCGCCACCGGTCAACCGGAACTGTGATCCTTCTGATCTACGTTGACGATATCCTGATTACTGGCAACGACACGGCAGGAATACAACAGATCAAGGAACAGTTAAATTCCGCCTTTCAGACCAAAGATCTGGGCAACCTTCGGTACTTTCTTGGGCTCGAGGTCGCACGACGCTCTGATGGTCTTGTGTTATCTCAAAGGAAGTACTGTATGGACCTCCTTCATGATGCAGGCTATTCTGGATGCAAACCTGTGGAGACTCCTATGGACGCCAATCACAAGCTCTCGGCCCATAGTTCTGACTCTGACAAGCTGCTTACAAATCCGGAATATTACAGACGCTTGGTTGGGAAACTGATCTACCTTACGGTGACTCGACCGGACATCTCATTTGCTGTAGGAGTTGTGAGTCGGTTCATGCACGCTCCTCGGACATCTCATCTTCAAGCGGTCGAGCGCATCCTTCGATATCTCAAGATCGCCCCCGGACAAGGACTTGTGTATAAGCCATCCACATCTCTATCACTCGTCGCTTACTCTGACGCTGACTATGCAGGATCTATCGATGATAGGCGCTCCACTACGGGGTTCTGCACTTACTTTGGTGGTCATCTCATAACATGGCGTAGCAAGAAACAATCTGTGGTTGCACGCTCTTCTGCTGAAGCCGAGTACCGGGCTATGGCTGCGGTTGCTTCCGAGCTAACCTGGCTTGAGAGCCTTTTGGGAGACTTGGGTGTTCGTCTCTCATCACCGGCTACCTTATTCTGTGACAGTCAGGCAGCAATCCATATTGCCAAGAATTCGGTGTTTCACGAACGCACAAAGCATATCGAAGTTGATTGTCACTTTATCCGGGAAAAGGTACAGTCAAAGAAGATAGATTTGGAGCATGTTCCTGCTAAAGACCAAGTTGCGGATATCCTGACAAAAGCTCTCTCCAGACCTCTATACTATCAGTTTTTATCCAAGCTTGGTGCCTACGACTTGTACGCTCCAGCTTGCGGGGGAGTGTTAGAAAAGCCCAATTAAGGGCCCATGTTTTCTCTCTTTTTCTCTCTCCATGTATTAGTCCCACATCTTGTATTTAGGATTTCTCTTCTCATTCTTCTCCTATATAAGTGTATTCATACTTGTAACTATTCATTCAAGAAGTATATACAAGCTTTGAGGCCTTTCTCTACAATATTAATCCAAGAAAGTACACAATTAATTAAATAATTCTCAAATCCTGATAAGATGCTTTAGAGTCCATTTGGCACCGTGGAGGCTGTCTTGAACGTCATGATTACAAACCATCGTTCATGAGCGCCCGACCTCACCTAAAAAAACTTCATCCATTTTAATGTTCAAAATTAGTAATTTTTTCTTGGTGACGGTCATAATCATTGTTATGTCAAACACATGACATATTTCATAAGGTGGTATTTTTGTCCAAACTCATCGGAGAAAAAATGTTGTGTGATAAGTGATAACATTTCATAACTACCGCCGTGCCAAACGGACCCTTTATTTCCTTCAATCTTTCCACAACCATCTGTTACAAATCGATAATAGAGATTTGAGAGCTGACTTATTTTCCCATTTTGTTTTAAGAAGGTACTAAATTTGGCCATGCTGTGCACAAAGGAAAAATATATTTATACATGACTCTAACCTAATGAGCTGAAATTACACAAATATTCTTAGGCTGGTCAAGGCCAATTCACCATCTTTCACGATCTGGTAGTCATCAGAATTCTTTTTAATTTTTATACTAAAATTCTACATGCCACTGTAACTTACATGCTCATTGTTGAATTGGCCTTGCCAATGCAAACCGAGATTCGGGTTTTACAGACATCAATAGCTCGATCGGAATTGGATCACGTGGAGGCGGAATGTTGAGCCGTGGCTCCAATAGGCCTGCCAAACATAAATTTTCGGACAAAATTATTATAGAGGGAACTATAAGATAATAGGAAGATAAAATTTTATGTGGGCTAACCAGGTGAAAGTTTTTTAGCACCATATAAAGACTTTGCCATGGGGTTGGATGACCAGTGATTAACAGCAGCTCTGCTTGTGGGTTGAAATCCAATTAATTTACCATCTCTGGTCAACACTGCCTGAAATTATAGAGCATGAAGAACAATCATTAAACAAAATAAACATTGGAAAATCATTTCCATGTGCTTATAATTACTATGACAGATAATCTGAATTCAGAAAATTATTCAGAAAACTGCATTAATAATGTCGGTGTTCCTCCCAGTGTGACCGGTTTGGCATGCTTCTCTCGATGTGTGGCTGAGCTTCTCCCAATGGCTGGTTGACAATATTAGTCCCACACCAGTAATCCAACATGACTTTGATGGCCTTATAAAGGCTTTGGGCCCCTCCCATCACCAATTGTTTTTGGGACGATTGTCGAGTTCTTACAAACAACAGATACTGAAAATGTTTTCAATCATAAATAATGAAATTATCAAGCTCCTCCCTTGTTTGGAATTTTATATCATAGTTTTATTAAAAACAGATTTATGCGCCTTACAGACATTTCTACCCTGCTTTCTCAAAAAAGGAAACATTTCTAAGAAAAATGTGGGAAAACAGGAGAAAAGCTGGCAAATTTCTATTCCAAAGACTTCAATTTTTTGAAGACTGGTCTTACTAGAATAAAAGGACAATTTTTTAAACAAAGGTCCTGATGAAGTAAAATATATATTGAGACCTGAGAAGTACCTGATAACTAGCAATATCTGAAGAAGTTTTCTGCAACTCAAGGTCAGCAGCTGCTAAAGGGTTGCCAGCATGGGTGGAGAGCTCTTCATGATTTTCTGAGCCGGGGACACGAAAATTTGGCCGGACTTCACCAGAAATGGCATCCTCTACAAGATTTGGATTTCTCAAGTAACTTGGAAGTGTACCAGTCCAGACACCTATGTCCTTGTCGACCATTACATCCCCAGGCCACCCAAGCTCATCCTTTATCCTCTTGATGATTCCATTGCATAAAGATTCTACCTATTCAGATAAAGAGTTGGAATTAGGTTAGCGATATGGGATTGAGAAAGCCTTTAGACATAAAATTTACATATCTTTTAAAGAAGTCCAATTACATTGAATTTGAATGCCCTCTTAGACAGACCAGTATTGTAATCCAAAAATTACATTGTTCGATGATGCAGGACAGAAGCACTAATTGCCCACATGATAGTGATATGCAGCAGAAACTAAAAGAATTTTAGACCTTTGTTGAAGTGGAGGAAATGTTAATTGAAAACAAAGTTAAAAACAAATTCGTACAATGCAAAGTTAACGAAGTTGGTACTCGATGTAGAGAATAGTCAAGTAATCAGAAAAATAGAGGGGCATGAAGAGTTAACAAAGTCAATAGTTGACGTAAAAAAGAGTAAAAAGGAATTAGAGGTAATGACAAGATCTCATTATAGCAGTTATAACCAAGTAGGTAAAACGGAAATAACTTGAATTAGAATCAACACTGACAGCCTGTTGTATTGTTTTTTGTCAAGGTTTTCTTATTTCATTATCCCACTGTAGGGGTAATTTGGTCAGTGTGTTTTTCCCTAGTCATATATATATATATATATAAGAGTAGTGGGTTATGAGAACCTATTTTGATTTTAATTTCATTTCTGATTTAAACTTGGTATCAGAGCCGAAACCGGGAAAATCTAGCCGCGCTCGTTCCGATCTCGCACAGCTCCCTCCCGTCTCGCCCTCTCGTCTCTCCTGCCTGTGCTCTCCATCGTTCAACCCGCTCTCCTTCGGCTGTTTTGAGAGGCCCATAGTTGCTCGGCCTACTCATGCGGTCGTCTGGCGGGAAGGACGCCGCCGCCGGTTACTGAGGAGGATGTCGTTGCCGCTCTCTCGTGATGTTCCCTTTTTTTCCGTCGTCCTAGTCTGATTCTCTACCGCCGCTTCTCTCCTCTTCAGTGAGTTCGAGCAGCCCCTTCTATCCTTATCAGTTCCAAGCCAGTGAAGAAGATCTGGCCGCAGGTTCAAAGGGATGATTTCACCACCAGATCGATGCATATCATGTGATCCCGTCGACATGTACATTTGCCGCAGCTAGGGGCTCTCTTGGGTGTCGTCTCCTTGGTCACTTCGCCGCGTGTGATGATGCCACAAATGAGTGAACCGCCCCAGAATCATCCTTATTTTGCTCCTGCTGGCCGTGGTCGCGGTTGTGGTCCCAACCGTGGAAGAACTCGATGGGGGTGTCCTCGAGTGACTGATGTTGCGTATGCGACCAAAGTCTATGATGCCCCTTCATATCCTGTTTCATGCGCCTCCACCTCATTTGCTACTGCGACATCACCCAGTGCGCACACTGCCACCATCACTTCCTCTACTTGGATACTTGATTCAGGTGCCACTGATCATATGACCGGATCTTCCTCAGGTTTTTTCTCCTACACACCTTTATCTGGCAAGGATAAGACTATCTCTGCTAATGACACTTTGTCCTCCATTGTGGGCAAAGGACATATCTCGTGCTCACCCTCTATTTCTCTTGACTCTGTTCTTCATGTTCCCCTTTTTCCACGCAATTTACTTTTTATGAGCAATATTACTAGATCTCTCAACTGCTCTGTAACTTTCTGTAACAACCACTAGGACACGTGTCCATATAGGAGTGGTTAAAAGATTTGTAATGTTCTGATTAGTGTTATAAATAGGAGTCTTTGTTTGTAATGAGGATTATGAAAAGTTTTAATAAAGTTGTCGTTGGATTCTCCTCTGTTCTTCCCGACCCCCTTCCTCTCTCCCCTACCTCCGGCCAACTACGGCCCTTCATCTTCTTCTTCCTCACCTCCGGCAACCTCCTCCGGCCATTCTCTTGTATCTTTAGAATATCATAAAGCAGCTCGTTACAATTGGTGCTTTCGTTGAGAGCTCTCCTCCGCTTTTCTTCTACCCAAGCTCTGCCACCGCAAGATCCGCAAGATCCGCCACCGCCGGTGAAACAGAGCCACACTCCCGGCCTTTCATCATCGTCTATCACCACCGCCAGTTTGAAACAGAGGCATCGCTGTTTTAGGCAAAATCCACCACGACAAGCAACTCAAGAACCGTCGACTGCTCGACATCCTCCACCACCGCCAGCCGGTTCATCTTCCACCTCCAGTTCTGCATCAGCCACCACCGTCGACCAACGATTTGAAGCAGAGCCATCTCGGTTTCTTGGATCTCAACATCTTCGGAATCAAGTACAGCCCAACCACACCGGCGATCAAGATCTTATTCCGCCTCTGTTGAAAGAGTCATCGGCGTTCTTCAACATCTTCCACCAAAAAAACTCTTTTGCAAACCTGCAAAAACAAAACAAAAAAAGGAGAAAAGAGAACCAAAAATCGCCGCCACCGCTGCGCCGCCTCCGCCCCTGTACCGCCTACGCCGTTGCGCCGCCCCCGCCCCTGTGCCGCCTACGCCGTTGCGCCACCTCCGCCGCTGCACCGCCTACGCCGCTGCACCGCCTACGCCGCAGCGCCGCCTCCGCCGCTGCACAGCCACCGCCGCTGCACCACCTCCGCCGCTGCGCCGCCACCACCGTTGCACCACCTACGCCGCAGTGCTGCCTCCGCCGTTGCACCGCTTCCTCCGCCACCTCCACCGCCTCGGCCGTTGCCGCTTACATACCATTTCCGACCACTTATGCATCTACTCTCCATCTCTCAGTAATCAAGAACTGCTATCTCCCTTGCCACAGTAGATCGAGCCACGCACCCATTCCTAGCTGCAAAAAGAACAAAAAAATGGATGACTTATATGAGGCAATGGAGGCCTTCAAACAAAAGATGTTACACAGTATTGATACCCTTGAGCAAAGCATGAACAACAATTATCAACGCCTCCTTGACACCACGCGACAGCAATTTTTTGAATTTCGGCACTCTACATTGACCTTGCAAAGAAAACAAGATCAGCTGATAAATCAAAGGTTGCAAAGACTTGACGAGATAAGGCTTGCTCTTGATGAGGAAGAGACACTAACTGCTCTTCACATAGTCCTTGAAGAACAATTCCCAACAGTCATCAACTCGACGCCAATAAGAATAGAGGATGATGACAATACATCTCCTCATGAACAAATCAATACTACCACTGAATCAACTAAGCCGGTTCAAAAAGATTTGCAAAAGCTTAACGATATTAAGTCTTGTTCTTGTTGAGGAAGAGAAACAAAATTTGCTTCTCATAATTTTTGAAGAGCGCCTGCCAACATTAATCAGTTCATCTCCAATAATAACTAAAGATGTTCAACATAAAGATTTTTCACAAATCAACGAGCCACCAAAGCAAGAAGAATATTATTTCGTGTTGCCATCTAGCACCGCAGCAATCAAGAATAATCATGAGGATGTGTTAGTAGAGCATTATTGTGTGAAATTTTTGTCCAATATTGCTTTGACTGAATTTGTTTTGAACAATCAAGGAGCAACAAGAATTCAAGTGTTTGACCCCGGCGGACATAATCTTGCAAAAAATCGTTCTCACATATATACTTTGAAAACATTTTCAAGAGTGGGTTCTACAGAATTTGTTCGGTACTATTATGCCATAACTTTTGGAATTTTTGTCTTCGATCCTGGCGGAATTATTGAAGTAGCTCAAAGTGGGATCTGCATTGAAGAAATTTTTTGGAACAAACGACGAGGACGTCGTTTTTAAAAGGCGAAGGCAATGTAACAACCACTAGGACACGTGTCCATATAGGAGTGGTTAAAAGATTTGTAATGTTCTGATTAGTGTTATAAATAGGAGTCTTTGTTTGTAATGAGGATTATATAAAGTTTTAATAAAGTTGTCGTTGAATTCTCCTCTGTTCTTCCCGACCCCCTTCCTCTCTCCCCTACCTCCGGCCAACTACGGCCCTTCATCTTCTTCTTCCTCACCTCCGACCAACTCCTCCAGCCATTCTCTTGTATCTTTAGAATATCATAAAGCAGCTCGTTACACTTTCTTTCCCGACTCCTGTGTTTTTCAGGAACTGGGTACAAAACAGACAATTGGCAGTGGTAGGAACCATGGTGGCTTGTACTACTAGGATACCCAACTACCATCTCGTGCTCTCACATCGACTACTGTCACTGCTGCAGATGTCAGACGATGGCATTTTTGCCTCGGACATCCTTCCCTCATTTATCTTTCCAAACTATTTTCATCTTTATCTCTATTTATTAAAAGTTTGTCGTGCGATGTTTGTGTTATGTCGAAGCATGTTCGACACACCTCTATGCATTTATCTTCTCCTACTGATACTCCTTTTTCTATTATACATTTTGATGTTTGGGATCCTTTCCCTGCGGTTTTTTTTTCTGTCTTTCGTTGGTTTGTTACCTTCATTGACTGTTTTTCGAGAACCACTTTGGGTCTATTTGTTGAAGAAAAAGAGTGACGTGCTTTCTTGTTTCCAAAGTTTTCATAATGATTCAGACCCAATTTGATGGTAAAATTTGCATTCTTCATAGTGACAATGGAGGGAAATACGATGATCGTATCTCTCCAATCATGGTATCTTACATGAAACCACATGTGTTCACACCTCCACCCAAAATGGGGTTATTGGACGGAAGAATCGTCATCTTCTTGAGGTGACACGTTGTCTTCTTCACTCTATGCATCTTCCCAAATCTTATTGGTGTGATGTTATCCTTACTGCCACTCATCTTATAAATCGTCTTCCCTCACGAGTTTTAGATTATGCTACTCCCATCGCTCGTCTTTCTTCTATGTCAGTTGTTCATACCTTTCATCTTCCACCCTGTGTATTTGGGTGTGTATGTTTTGTGCATGTTCATCAGTCACATAAGAACAACTTGACCTTCGGGCTCAACGTTGCGTCTTTATCGGTTATTCCTCCACTACGAAAGGATATCGATGTTACCACCCTCCTTCCTGGCATTTTTTTTGTACCATGGATGTTACTTTTCGGAAGGAGGAACCTTATTATCTTGCTTCGACTCGCTCTCTTCGTTAGGGGGAGTTGGGCGACATTTGTGTTCTTCCTACTTTCCCTCTTCCTCTTATTCCTCCTCTCATTCCCGCTCAGTTTTCTATCTCTGTTTCTGTTATTCAGATACCTCCGTCTTTCCAAAATCCTCAGATTCCTTCTTCCTTTCTCTTTTTCCGCACATATAACCATCGTCGTCAATCGGGGAAACAAGCTGCTAGTGTTTCACCTCTGCCAGTGCCCGCTTAAGGCTTGGATTATAGTGATGACCCTCCTGCTTTGCAGAAAGGCAAAGATGTAAGCACTCAATACCCTATTTCAAATCATGTTGCTTATCATCACCTTATCCCGACACATTAGGCTTTTATGTCTGCATTATCTTTGGTTTTCATTCCCAAGATGTGGCAGGAAGCATTGGGAATACCGGTTTGAACACTGGATATAAAGGAAGACATGTCTGCCTTGGACAAAAATCATACATGGGACATCTCCTCTCTTCCCTCCGAAAAGAAAGCCATTGGATCACGATGAGTGTTCTCGGTTAAGCATAACCAGGATGGTAAGATTGAACGATGCAAGATTTGGCTAGTTGCTCAAACTTAAGGAGTGGACTATTTGGAGACGTTCACTCCCATGGAAAATATGGACTCCATACGGGTTCTTCTATCATATACCGCATGCTTAGGATGAGATATTCATCAACTAGATGTTAAAAATGTCTTCCTCCATGATGAGCTTGATGGGAGGTGAGCTTGATGAGGAAGTGTACATGAAATTTCCTCCTGAATTTGTAAAACGGGGACCAGAAGGTCTTGTTTGTCGCTTGAGAAAATTCATATATAAGCTGAAACAGTCTCTGAGGGCATGGTTTGACAGATTTCTCAAGACAATGATCAAATTTGGTTACAAGCAGGGATAATCTGATCACACCATGTTTATCCGCAGAAACGACCAGAAGATTGTGATCCTTATTGTCTATGTATATGATATTGTGATTACAGGCAATGTCGCTTGAGAAAATTCTTATATGGGCTGAAACAGTCTCTGAGGGCATGGCTTGACAGATTTCTCAAGGCAATGATCAAATTTGGCTACAAGCAGGGATAATCTGATCACACCATGTTTATCCGCAGAAACGACCAGAAGATTGTGATCCTTATTGTCTATGTATATGATATTGTGATTACAGGAAATGACACTGAGAAGATTATAAACCTTAAGACTCTTCTATCTACTGAGTTTGAGGTGAAAAACTTACGAAGATTACGACACTTTCTGGGTATTGAGGTGAATCGGTCGAATCAAGGTATCTTTATCTCTCAACGGAAGTATGTCCTAGATCTTTTAAAGGAAACTAGAATGCTAAGTTGTGTCCCTGCAAATACTCCGTTGGAGGAGAATCACAGGATAGATGAGGACGGTGATGGTGAACGCACAGATACTTCAAGCTATCAGAGATTGGTTGGGAGACTCATATATCTATCTCACACCCGTCCTGACATTACGTAAATTGTAGGTATATTGAGTAGATATATGCATGCTCATAGGATCAAACATCAAGAGGCAGCATATCGGGTATTGCGATACCTGAAGAAGGCTCCGGGTCGAGGCCTTTTGTTCTCTCGAAACAATCACTTGAAGATTGAAGTCTTCACCGATGCTGATTGGGCTGGATGTCGTGATGACAAGAAATCTACTACGGGCTACTGTACCTTTGTTGGAGGAAATTTAGTGGCATAGAGGAGTAAGAAGCAGAATGTGGTTGCTATATCCAGTGTTGAGGTTGAGTATCGTGCAATGTCTCAAGGTCTATGTGAAAGTCTTTGGGTGCATACCATGTTACGTGATCTAGGTATTCGGGAGAATAGCCTTATCTCCTTATACTGCGACAATAAGGCTGCGATCAACATAGCTCATAACCTCATCCAACATGATAGGACTAAACATGTTGAGGTGGATCGACGCTTTATCAAAGACCATTTGGATAAAGGAAATGTGGCCACTACATTCGTTCAATCCAAAGACCAACTCATCGATGTGTTCACCAAGAGTTTGGGATGCGATGTTTTTGTTGATGATATTCAGAAGCTTGGAATAACAAAAATCTTTCGTTCGACTTGAGGGGGAGAGTTGTATTTAGTCAAGTCTTTCTTATTTCATTATCCCACTGTGGGGGTAATTTGATCCATGTGTTTTGTCCCTACTCATATATATATATAAGAGTAGTGGGTTATGAGAACCTATTCTAATTCTAATATCATTTTTGATTTCAACTTTTTTCTTCATTAGAGGTCCTTTACCAAAGGCAAGTTTTACCGTACAGCAATTAGACCATCGCTGCTCTATGGTTCTGAGTGTTGGACAGTGAATTGTGTACATGAGCAAAATGGGAGTTGCAGAGATAAGAATGCTTAGGTGGATGTATGGACACACGAGACTAGATAAAATTAGGAATGAATGTATTAGGGATAAGACAAAAGTGGCATCAATTGCAAAGAAGATGCGAGAAGCTCGATGGTTTGGACATGTACAAAGGAGACCATTAGAGGCACCTGTTAGGCATTGTAAGAGTTTAGACATTAGGCATATTAAAAGGGGGGAGGGGTAAAGCCAATAAAGACTTGAAATGAAACTATAAGGAAAAACATGATGTACTTAGATATTAATGAGATTATTACTAAAGATAGGGCACAATGGTGACAAAGGATCCATATAGCCGACCCCACTATGATGCAGGACCAGGAATCCACCTGCCCGCCACCCTGGAGTCCACCAGGGGCCCACCTTGGAGTCCACCAAGGGGGTTTACCAGGGCCGCGTCCCGTACACCCCAACTCATCCCCGACTCCACAACATGGCCGATAGGTTGTTGAGGCCGGGGCTATATCTCCCGACCTCCTTGATAAAGAGCTCTTATGCGAGCTCCCTCACCAACTGATCCGCGCTTTTATGATGCAGGACCAGGAGTCCACCTGCCCGCCACCCTGGAGACCACCAGGGGCCCAACTTGGAGTCCACCAAGGGAGTTTATTAGGGCCGCGGCCCGTACACCCCAACCCATCCCCAGCTCCACAACAGGGTCAATAGGTTGTTGAGATCGGGTCTAGATCCCTCGACCTCCTAGATAGAGAGCTCTCATGCGAATCAGTTGGTGATGGGAGCTCTCATGCGAATCAGTTGGTGATGGGAGCTCACATGACTGACATGAGAGCTCTTTATCAAGGAGGTCGGGGGATCTAGCCCTGGCCACAACAACCAATCGGCCCTGTTGTGGAGCCGGGAATGGATTGGGGTGTACGGGCCGCGGCCCTGATAAACCCCCTTGGTGGACTCCAAGTTGGGCGCCTGGTGGTCTCCAGGGTGGCGGGCAGGTGGACTCCTGGTCATGCATCACACTATAGTGGGGTCGTCTATATGGCTCCTTTGTCGCCCTTGTGGCCTATCGTTGGTCATAATCTCACTAATGTCCAAGTACATCACCAACCGCATTTTCACAAAATGAAAAAAAATCAACCCACTTGTTGGTTTTAAGTATACATCACCTAGTTACACTAATGTTGACTCACAAGAACTTATATGAAAGTCACTCTCAAAATTAAACGGCCTAAATTGTAGCAAGAAACTGCAAATTTCTAGTTAAATGATGAAATAAAAGCAAAACATTACGATTGTTTATACTACCACATTACTCTCCAGAGAATAGGCATCGCTGAAATTGACTTCTGATAATGAATTAGTATGTTTCACTTCTGCAACTTTTCTTGCATGCCTTGGCCAGGAAAACTGAGCCAGAATACCTAAAATCATAATGGCGCATCCTCCAGCAAACATGGCAAACAATAATTTCCACTGTGTGCTCTGCAAAATATGATCAATGTAAAAAAAACGTTAGAAGTTCATATTTATCTCTAAATATAAAGTACATTTGATATTATAAGATTGGCAATACCTTTGTCTTTAAGGTGACTGGGGTTTCTGTAAACAATAAAAGCTTTTTGTCGGGAAGTGTATAGCGATCTTCATAATACATGTCTAGAATATTTGCTAGTTCAACCTGCAGCTCTTACTGAACTCGAGTTACAAGATTCATAGACTAAACTTAACTTCAAAAATAAATAAATAAATAGTACATTATTGAATCAAGTAAAACAAGCATGACAAGTGAGGCATTCAACAAGAAATAACCAATGCTAAGGAAAGGTAGCCAATCAAAATAATCAAATAATCAGCGTTTAACTATATCCAGCCCTTCTAACAGTGCATATGATTGATGTACGAAAATCAAATTTCACTTGCAAAAAATATGAAAGAATGGTATAAAAATTATTTGAGACAATTGCCGCATGGCCTGTACGACAATTGTCGCGCAGTTCGCGCAGCAAATATCCCCCAACAATTGATGCGCGGTAGGGCCGCATGGCACTGTGCCAGGCCGCAATTTGTGCCTTGTGCGCGACACTTGCGCAGTGCCGCACACGGCGCTTGCGTGCTATGGGCGCAGTACTTGCGCATTCGGCGGGGCGCGGCGCTTGCGTGTTATGGGCGCGACACGAGCGTTTGGCGGGGCGCGGTTTGCGTGCATGGGCGCACGGGGCGTTGCGGCGTCTGATTGGGAGACCAAACGGCTCGTAATTGCGTGACAATGAGCCAGTTGATATTGTATCGGCAAACCGATCGAGGCCGGAGAAAAAATTCCTCTTCGGTCGTACTATTTTCGGAAAACCCCATCATATATCAAATGATATAGGGATGAAGATGTTTTAAAGTGTCTTCTTTCTCTTCTTCAAGAAGAGTATTTTCAGATAAGCCTCCCAGGGTTTAAAAGTTTAATAGTTGAATCAATCTAGTTGCAGATCATAAAATGCAAACCACAGACATAGAAAAACTGTCACTAACTAACTATAACTACAACAGTAGTGTTGATTTAACTAGCTTTCTACTTAAATTTTCCATGCTCTTCAACTAAACCCAAAATTTTATTGACTCTGGTAGGAATGGATACGTTGGATGTTTGGAAACTGTTGGGTTCATTGCCCACAAAGTCTCAGATTTGTAGAAGTCAAATATGTCAATGATATACACATTGTTGATATACACTTAGTCAAACAAGTCAAACATGTTCAAGTTCATGCATGCAGATTAGTCCTTGTAACATTCATAGGGCAGATATTCCAAGTGGTGTGACAGGTGGTCACAAAGTAAAGATGTGGAGAGACAGAAATCTGTCTAAGTCCACAGGCGTTGAGTGAAGTCAGTTCACTCAACGCCAGATGCAAGGGAGGATGCTGGATAGGCTGAAAATCGCCTATGTCCACAGGCGTCACAGACGTTGAGTGAAGCCAGTTCACTCAATGCTAGATGTCAAACAACGTTGAGTTAGTTGTGGACAGTCAAAGCCATACAGTATGCAAAGCAAATTCTGCGGCTAAGTCCACAGGCGTTGAGTGATGACAGTTCACTCAACGCCATATATCAAGAATCGTCTAGTATAGCTGAATCTGTCAAAGCCTCAGTATTGTCGTGCTGAATATTCGACTAAGTCCTCAGGCGTTGAGCGAAGCAAGCTCACTCAACGCCAGATGCCAAGAAGGCGTTGTGTGATGTCAAAGCTTTGTCCTTGACAGTAATGAAATTTGGTCAAGTCCAGAAGCGTTGAGTGATGAAGGCTCACTCGACGCCTAAGCAGTTAAGACTACAAAAGTCTAGATGGCGTTGAGTGATGAAGGCTCACTCAACGCCAGAAAAGAAAGCGTCGTGTTCACTCAAAGCTCAAGGAAAGAATGGACAAAAAATCTGTCTAAATATTTTGGCGTTGAGTCAAGCTTACTCACTCAACGCCTAGTGACAGAAAATCTGGCTAAGTATTTTGGCGTTGAGTCAAGCTTACTCACTCAACGCCTAGGGACAGAAAATCTGTCAAAGTGTTTTGGCGTTGAGTCAATCTTACTCACTCAACGCCTAGTGACAGAAAATCTGTCTAAGTGTTTTGACATTGAGTCAAGCTTACTCACTTAACGCCTAGTGACAAAAAATCTGTTTAAGTGTTTTGGCGTTGAGTCAAGATTACACACTCAATGTCTAGTGACAAAAAATCTGTCTAAGTGTTTTGGTGTTGAGTCAAGCTTACTCACTCAACGCCTAGTGACAGAAAATCTGTCTAAGTGCCTTGACGTTGAGTGAAGCTTGTTCACTCAACGCCTATATTAATGTGCTTGAATTTGACTAAGTCCACAGATGCTGACGTCAACAAAAGTTAGTCAAAGTCAACAAAGTTCAAATTAGTTGCGGGAAAGCTACAAAACACGACAAATAGCATCAGTGCTCTATTGTACGTCTTCTTCCGTTAAAGCAAGTTGCAGCTGTCAACTGCAGGTGGTCCACACTGCTTCTTGGAGCCATTAATCGGCGGAAGATAAAAGGGACAACTTCAGAAGGAAGAACTTAACTTTTAGGGTTTCATTCTTTTCACAAAGTTGAGGTTGAACTTCATCTTTTTCGCCATTGCTACTGAGCTAAAAGCTTGAAGTCAATCCAACTGATTTAAAAGTTCATTCCAGATAACTGTAGTAATTTCTTCTGCTACAGCAAAGTCAGATAAGCTTCTGATAAAGAAAGAGAAGCAGAGCTTTCAAGTTTCTGCAGGTGCAGGTTAGATGTTTGAAGAACTCAAAATCTGTCAAGTCTTCAGTCTTCTTCAGCAAGTTCAGAAACAAGTTTCTGAGGTTCTTTCAACAGAGGCAGCTATTTACTGAAGATCATTCTCTTGTTGCTGAGAAGAAAGTTAGGGCTGAGATAACTCAGCTCAGGAAGCAGACACAGAGAAATATCTCTGTGTCAAATCAACACAAACAAAATCCCTTTCATTTCTGTGGTATCCTTTTGGATCTGAGTTGTAGGGTCTTTGTGCCTGAGGTAGAGCAGATTTGCCTGAGTGTAGGATCCTGTTTTGGATCTGAGTTGTAGGACCTTTGGGTCTGAGGTAGGATCCATTTGGATCTGAGTTGTAGGGCTTTTGAGCCTGAGGTAGAGCAATTTTGCCTGAGTTAGGAGAGTCATCCTCTCTAAGTGTAGGAAATTTGGGTCTGAGTGTAGGATCCAGATTTGGATATAAGGTAGGGCTTTATGCCTGAGCTGTAGGAGAGTCATTCTCTCTGAGGTAGGGCTATCCTCCATAGTCTGAGCTGTAGGACTTGAGTTCAAGTCTGAGGTAGGTGATCATTTGATCACTGAGTTGTAGGAGTAAGTTTGCTCTGAGGTAGAGCTTTGTGCCTAAGTTGTAAGTCTTGGAGGAGACTGAGAAATCTTGAGGGATCTGTGGTGTAAGCTCTTAGGAGCTGAATTTTTGGAGAAGTACCTTGTCTAACAAGAAGTTAGAAAAGTGGGAGGAGAGTGGATGTACCCATAATCTGGGGAACCACTATAAATTCTGTATATGTTCTTCGTGGTTTGTCTTGAAAACATCTAACTACTAACTAACTACACATTAAGTTAAAAGATAATAATAAAAGACTAGAAAACTTATTCACCCCCCCCCCTCTAGGTGTTTAGCTATCTTGAAACTAAAGACTTTCAGAAATCCCAAGAAGAATAAAGTGAAAGTGAACTTCCAAACTATTGGAAAGTTTTCTTTCACTATTGAGAATAAATCTGAACTAAATAGCTGGGATAAGGCCAACTACAACGACAATGATAACTATGATGCATACAACAATGCTGTCAACTAGAAAGTAAGGCATCTAGGCAAGGGGACAAATAATATACCATCTGATTGTGGGTTAAGAGAACCTCCCAGCGATTGTCTGCCAATTTATGGCATCCTTCAAGTTTCACATCCTTAAAAGTAGTGGTTTGAATTTGTAACCTGTATGTAGGAATGAACTCACAAGTCCAAGAACCAAATTCAGAACCTCCAATCAAATCCAGCCTTGCACAATCAGGTAGCACCCACCAAGCATACTTCATCTTCTTCATCCTGTTTGCATATCTCCCTTTCATTAGCTTATATGTTTCAATTTGTCTCCTTGCTTCTTTTGCTACCTCACTATCAGAGATTCTACATATAGAAATGGAAGAATCATTTGAGGTGGTCTTTTGAGGCTTCTGAAACCAATGAAAAGTACTTTTTGAATGCAAGCCACCTGCTTCTTGGATGCATTTGCTTTTTGCATTCTCTAGAGCACAATAAGAAACGACCTCAGCAAGAGATGAAATGAACCTTTCGTCCGACGAATTCACAATGAACTCACTTTGGGCCTGCTGAATAGATCAATAAATCAGTAAAAAAAAATGATAAACCAACACTCCGTCAAGACATTATGAGTAGCATTACAACCTCTCTCGTGTTTTCAAGATCTTCCATGTTCCTCTCTGTGCCTGGACGGAACAATGAGAGCTGGAAACTCCACAAATGCTGGAAGACGACTTGTCTGAATGTCATTGCGAGTATGTTGTGGGAAAAAGCATCCTTACTGTGAAGAATATTTTCGAAAGCAAGGCTACTTCTCAGCTTCTTGGCTTTCTCTTTCACGAGTGCCGCAGGCAAAAACTGTCAAGCCCCAAATTTCAATTTAAATGCAGGATCTTTGCAAGTAAAAATTTGAATAAGCATAATTGGCTTTTTGGTAGAATGCACCAGAAATATCAGATTTTCACAAAATGCATTATAAGAGTTTAAATACAGACCCCAAAATCAGTTTTTTTGGCAATGTGCATCCTAAGCTGAAGAAATAGAGGTGAAGAAGTTATATCAGCCTATGATGCACATTTCCCAAAAAAAATGATTTTGAGAGTGCATTGTGCTATATTTAAACTTTTAGAGTGTATTCTTTCAAAAGCTGATATTTCTTCGGGTGCATTCTGCAAAAGGGAAATGAAAGGAAAAGATACAGACCAGCCTGGTGGATATTGTGCTATGCTCATCTGAGCCGTTGGGAAACACAGTTTCAACTACCATTGTGGAAGCTCCAGACGCAAGGTGTTCCTCGGCAGCGGCGCCACCATCGGCGGCAGCGGCTATGAGGGCCTGGCTGGAACTGACTGATCCTATGAGGGTGAGACGGGCAAGGTCTGCTTCGTACGAACGAAGGGCGGGGAGGTGTGTCCTTTTCTCTCCGGCGGCTCCGTCGGATTCTGTAAGGATCTGGAGGAGCTCCTGGTCGATGATGGGCTGGGCGCGGAGCTGCAGGCGGTAAGAGGAGAACCGTCGTTCAGTTAGGTTTCCGGTGAAGAAGGTGATGCTGAGAGAGTTGAAAGGGGTTAGGGAGTGTGAAAGGAGTAGTGGGGAGGGGAGGCCAGGAGGAAAGGAATGGAGGAGCGGCATTGATTAAAGGAAGAATTGGAACACGGGAGGGAAAGAGGGGGTTAGGGTTTTGGATTGGGTAAAACAAAATATCTGTTTCATAGATAAAAAGGATGTGTTTAATTAAGGGTCTGTTTAGGGGAAAAAGTGTCCCTGTTTAGGGCAGCGGTAACGGTTGTGAAAGTGGTTGTTACAAATTATTGTACGTGAAGGCTCCATCTCATTAAGGTTTCGTTTTGGTACAATTGTGGCGGTCATAAATATGAGAATTAAATTGTCATTCATTAACGCTCATCTAAGAAACTTCATTCACTTTTATGTTCAAAAAGATGATGTTTGTTAGGCGATCCTTAACAAATGGCGATTTAACCCATGCATTTACGACCATCATCACCGTGCCAAAAGGAGCCTAAGAAATTTCATTCATTTTTATGTTTAAAATTAGGCTTCGTTTGACACAGCTTGTTTGCTCGAATGATATATATTTGGCAAGACAATAGTTATGACAGCTACCGAGAAAATAAACTAGTTTTGAGCATAAAATGCATGAATTTTTTAATATGAGGCCGGGCGTTCATGAACGATCGTTCATGAACACCACCACCACCACGCCAAGTGAAACCCTAGTTTTTTAAAAAAAATCATGTTATATGCAGGTCATTTTCGTATATGTACAGCACAAAAATAAATCCATGTCAAACTAAAAAAACAATAGAAAGTGGTGAACCTTATAAATCTGGCCTGCACATAACCGTTATGAAATTACGTGGCCTGCATATAGCTGAAGTGAGCCTGCGGCATAAAATTATTACTTTTTTTTATTGGGGCCATAACCGTTGTCATGTCGGACCCACAATTTATGGGGTGATATTTTTGGCTAAACCATCTCATGAGAGCAAAAACATAGTGCCTAACGAATCCTAGCCTCCTAGGTAAGCGGGATAATTTCTATTTAAGAAGTCAATAGAAATCGCCAGTTCTAAGACGACTTTGTGTTTACAACTGTACCAGATGCGCCCTTTTTAATTAAAAAGAGACTCCTTATTACTAAAAGTAATTCAGGCATAGCATTTCAAAGATATTTCTAGTTTTAATCATTCTAGAGATCAAGTCGTCCGTGAATTCGTCTTTGTTGGGTCAGTCAGCCATACTTGATTGCTTGAGCTTTAAGGTGAGAGCTTCGGAAGTAGGAACGGGTGAACCGAACAGATCCATTGAACTGCCGAAATAGAGGAACCGGAAGACCGAAGAATGGCAGATAATCGAAGGCGAAGTAGGGGATTGACGCTCCGTCTGCCCACTCGCACAAAGAAGCAGTTGCACTGCCTCGCACTCGCCACCGTTTGCCGTTGTTTCACTTTCAACTAAAACAAGTTGGTGCAGTGGATGACATGTTTGGCATCTATCTTAGCCGTTGGATCGCATCCAATGATGTTAATTCGACCCGCCTGGTTATGGGAATTCGGTTAATTCCGAGGCTATCCGTAGATGAAGCTGTCCTTATACTTGGAGCGGACCGTCTGGGGGTCCAGTCTGTGGTCGGACTGACCGGTCTGATTTTCAAAACCCAGCTAAAAAGTGAACATGTATTGTTTTAACAAATAGTAATTATATGTGCAAACAACTGTTATGTACAAACCAATGTGCAAATCATAAAAAAAAAAATTAGGTTAGACCTTCCATCTTTCAATTTATGATATTTGGTGCAGAAATAAGCATTAATTCCAAACTTTCATACAACAAAATTAGTAAATGCAATCAAATGAAGACGTTTTTAAACATAGTAAGGGAAATATAATTGTACTTTATGATCATTTTTTTTTTCAAAATAACCGTCTCTTTTTTATTGAGTTTGTCTCACTGTTCCGTATTTTCTTTTTGATAATTTTTCTTCAAAATGGTATTGTTGGAGTCAATAAAAAATCTTCAAGCATTCACTATTGGACAAAATGATTCTCATTTAAAAATCAAATGTATACTATTTTGCTAGAACCCGGAGGTGGTGAATGCAACGGTAATAATGCAAATACATGTTGTTTAGATAAGTAAACAAATACTATTTTAGCGCAAAGACTCTAGGAAGCTTCAAAGCAAGTCGTTCTTCTTTACGAGAGCGCTCCCATCAAGGCTCCGCTTCAACAGAAATGCTTTCATCGAGGCTCTGTATACTTAGAAATTTTTCTCAGCCGGAATGCTTCTATCAAAGTTCCGTGAATTTAGCAATTTTCCAAGGTCGGAGCGCTTACATTAAGACTCCAAGGACGTAGTATTTTTTTTATCATTTTTTGTGTTTTGCACTTATAACGGGGAGGTGGTCTGTCAACCTTTAAGGAATCATTTCAAACTCTTGTAAACTCTAAACAAAGAGTGAATTTTGGCTTGACATAAATTCAAGCACGTGGTTTTTTACTCTTTTCGGATTTTCCACGCAAAAAAAAAACTTTTGTCATTAATTGTTGTTTCTTTTGATTGTTTGTGCGCCCGGTCCAATTCTGAAATAAGACGGTCTGATTCTCCGGATCGAGGAAAAACCAAGCGACCCGCAATAGTTTAGCACCGTCTGTGGGAAAGTGTTCCCAAACTCTGCAACAACACCATGATCCATGGAAACAACGCTTGCATCGCGCAAGCACGCTCAACAATAATGGCAAAGAAAAGCGCACAAATTGCCAGTGACGTGGCATTAGAGAAGCGCACCAATCCAACCCCCACCGACTTTACCCGCGGGCAACGCCTCGCTTCAGGGAGGATCCACCATCACCGTTACTCAAGCAGCAGGGGAAGATTACAAACACTTGATAAGGGAGCTCCACGCAAAGGCACTCACCTTGCTGGGAAACTTAAGGGCTCGTCGCGCTCCCAATGCGGATATCGCATCGGAGATCAATCATCATAGATCCTGAGTCAGACAATGCCTGAAGACACTGCCCGCTTTAATGATCCCATCGTAGACGAAGCGTCCGACACTGATAGCTCCACACACCCTGCAATCCCTCACGAACTTCCCAAGCATGCACATAAAATCTTTCATGCGGTAAAAGAAGTTGTCGCTCTAATCGATAGAGGACTCACTCATGAAGAAGTGAGATGCATGATCAATGGGGAATATGGGCACGGGGGGCACCGTGACACAAAAAGGGCAATGCCCCATTCACCACATCTCCTCTCTAGCTCCGCAGGTCCTAGCACATCCCTTCCCCCCGGAATCAAGCCCCCTGACTTCGAGACATTTGATGGGTCAGGTAACCCTCTAGAGCATGTCAGACACTTTGTAGATATCATGCGCATCTACAATACCCCAGACCCGCTCTTATGTCAAGTGTTCCCAATAATACTGAATGGAAAAGCTCGCACCTGCTTCCGTTCTCTGAAAGAGGGAGAAATCGTTCGTGACTTCTCGCACCTCTCGGTGATCAGGCAGACCGAAGGGGAATCACTTGAGGATTACTTTCGTCGCTTCATGGAGGCGCGATATCAAGACAAGGGGGATGGACATCCCTCCATGACACATCCGAGAAACCTCCACCAGTGCTAACAACCCGCAACAACCACGTCAGCTTGCGCGTAGCACCATACTCATACGAGGAAAATGTAAAAGATGACGCGCTTCCACACTAGCGCGACACGCAGGGTGCAATGCGAAAGGACGTTCCAGCGACGTGTTGCAAGCATCACACAACAAACAAGAATAATGTACGAGCAACCAACCCCAAGGCAAGACAGTTAAGTTAGAAATTTCCGGGCTCACCGTTTTGCGGTTAATAACCCGCAAAAATTTGACGGCATTTGATAGGGTTTCCCCTGAAATTTCTGAGCCAAACCGGAAAGACTTGGACCAAGAATACGAGGGGAAAACAAACCCGGTCAGATAAGTCGAGCGCGCCACGCCGCGCTCCCCCAAGGCCCGAAAACACCCGAACGGAGGACAAAACCCGCGACGCAGCACAGATAGCGACCCGACACCCGCACGACCAGTCTGTACAGGCACACGTGGCCTGCGAGTACCCGGCCTTTGCGCACGGGAGACCGCCCCGTGGACGCACGTGGTCGCCACCCCCCCTCCCCCCTACGTGCACGACCTGCGCGTGTGTACCCCGCACTCGCTCCGCGCGCACGCCGCCTCTGACTCTTACCATCGCCTATTTCTGTCGTCGTCGCCGCCGCCGCCGCCGTAGGGCACCCTGCCCGGTACGCCCGGGGGCACTTTCGTCATTTTGCTAAATTTGGTGATCCGGGTGACCGAAACGGAGCAATGCCATTCGCCAGCACAAATTTCGGCCCGACGCGATTACCGACGTATCCCTCCAAAAAACTATAAATAGACCCTCAAACATTCATTTAAAGACAAGCAACTCCAGAGGCTAGAGAGAGCTCTGTAGTTTTTTGGCAAGATCATGAACTTAGACTGATCCCCCGCTCAGGAATTCTCTCCACTTCTCTTGTAGCGGCCCTGTGAGCTTAGAGATTTTTCTCAACCGAAACGCTTCCATCAAGGTTTCGTGGGCTTAGTAATTTTTCAAGGCCTGAGAGCTTCTATCAAGATTCTTAGTACTTAGTTTTTTTTTTATCATTTGTTGTGTTTTGCACTTGTAACAGGGAGGTGACCTGTTACCCTTCGATGAATCATCTCAAACTCTTATAAATTCCAACAAAATAGTGGATTTTGGCTCAACATAGATCTAGCCACGTGGTTTTCACCCTTTTTGGGTTTTCCATGTCAAAAAAAGTCTTTTGTCATTCACTGTTGTTTCCTTTGACTGTTTGCGCGCTTGGTCCAATTCTGAGTTAAGACGGTCTGATTATCCGGACCGAGAAAAAACTAGGTGACCTGCAACACATATATTCATTCAATCATTATCCATGCTCATTGCACCACTAACAACTATATATGTACCCACAATGATCATCTCGTAATACATTGATCACATCTATCACATATTCAGAAATATATGAAGACATTTTCTTCAGCAGACTACATAACAATTTGCTCTCTTTCAATAACACATTTGTTGTGGAATGCATTGTAGTTATTGTCACTTGTTTCATTCATCAAGACATGCTCAAATGAAAGAAACACCTACATCACACAAATTTTTGTTTGTTAGCATCCAATCTACTTACATATGAATGAGCCTCTAAATGAACTATCTCATGATTGTGAACCCTGTATATGACTTCCAGACTCCGCTCATTTAAGTGCGCATTTTTTTGACCTTTAAGGAAAATAAGCATATGCACTATCCTCGCATTCTTTTTTATCCATCCTTTATGGCGTTGCATCCCAATATTTCTCTAGGTTTGAGTTTACTAGTATGTTTGTCTGAACCTTATATGGTAATTAATAACAAAATCCAAGCTCATTGTAACATTTCTAGCTCAATCCACCAACTTCTCTTTGCTTGGAAATAAATTAGATGCAATAAAGTTACTTGCAAAATTAATTTGAGTAGACAAACTTGACTCTTCATAACAAAGCAATTTGATAGCTACACACAAATAGAACTCTCTTAACACTCTAATACTAACACACATATACTCAATCATAGGGGGTGAAGAGAAGACAATACCTTCATTTGGAGATTTTTCTGGTACAACAACCACACCAACACCCAAATATTTATCCCACTATAGTAGGGTCGTCGGCTGTATTGATCATTTGTCTCCATTGTGCCTTATCTTTAGTCATAATCTCACCAATGTCTAAGTAGATCATGTCTTTCAGGATGTCGTCAGACGTGCGTCGGCAGCGGGGCTAGGGCAGGCTTCCTCTCAAGATCTTAAGCCGTCAAAAGTGAGGACTAGAGTCTCAGGCAACGGTGCTAGGCAAGAATAAGCGTCAAGTGAGGGTAGAAAAAGAGCTATAGGATATGGTTACGGGAGATGAGGGACTAGTGAGGATCAATTAAATTAGGTTTGCACATAGCTTATTTAGATAATATATATAATAATTATATATTTTTAGGTGTTACGATTTATTATAGGCGGTTTACACGTACCGGAATTTGGGCAGCCCTCTTCAACAAATAATTTTTAGGTGTTACGATAGTGCTAGTGGCGCGCTCATCCATCTCCGTCCACTCAGAATCCTTCACCGGAGCGGGCAAAGAATCACGCCCCGTAGCAATTGGATCAACCCCTGCTCAACCAGCACATCCTTGACCCGAATCTGCCACAGGCGAAAGTTCCTGCTACCGTCAAACTTCTCCACCGAATATCTGGCCAACACCGTGTTCTTTGCTGCTATAGCTGCCTGCAGTACCTCTAAATGATCTGATTAATTCACGAATCAGATCTGGGAAGATAGGGAGCGGACCGATGTCATCACCTACCGTTGACCCAAACCTAAAACCGGAACGTCCAATCAGTCACATACTCAGAACCTCCCTCTGATACCACTTGTTGTAAAATCGATACACACACAGACACAACTATAAAATATTGCAGGTAAACAAGAAACACAAATGAGCACAAATGAGCACAAATCAGCACTCGGTAAAACCCACCGAGGCACAACCACAAATATATAAATATATTCGTCAATATAAATATAAATGAGTACAAGAATAAACTGATGCAGACCCATGGTTTCGACGGATTAAACTACGTATTCTTAGATTCGATAATTAGCAAATCAAACTAAGTTACGCGCAAACATTCACAGACCAATACAAGAATATCCGGACTAAATAAGTGATTTTAAAACTAAGTCCAAAATAATCCCCAAAATTTAATTAATACGAGGGTTGCTTACCCGTTCCAATTTTCATGAGAATATTCGGATGATTTAGGCTTGAAAATTTAGATTTTAATTAAGCACAATATTCAATATAAATCAGGACCAAATACTAGCCTTCTGTTTCCACCAAAACTCACAATAGTTTAGAAAGAATCACACGAGAGATGGTATAGGAAATCGTTACCCAAAATCCCACGAGAATTCCGTCCACGAGATGGGTGGAGGATGCGCACACGACGGTAGTTGATTCTATTCCCACGCAACTCCACGGTTCCGCGCCGGATGATAAAAACGCAAGCCGTCTTCCTTCGCAAAACCCTAGAAGAGGGAGTTCCTTGAAAAGTCCAGTAATTATATAGGGAGAGAGAGAAAAGGTGATGAGAAAATAATTTTCTCAATATGATGGGGGGTGGCGGCTAGGGGAGAGATGTGGTGGTCGACAGTTTTGTGGAAGGAGGCTGCTCGGGTTTTGGGAAAAAGGAGGAGGGTGGCCGGAACGATCTTGGAGAAGGAGGAGGGAGGAGTAAAGGAGGCCAAGATAGAGGAGTGAAGGAGATGTGGCCGGCGGCCAAGAGAGGGGAGAAGAAAGAGGAGGCCGAAAATTGCCAAGAGGGGGGAAAAATTCACTTTGAATTTCTTAGGTTTTCTTTTTCATTCTTCACTAATGAAATCAACAACAAGCATGGCTTTAAATAGCCTTACACCACTCAATCTCCACCATTCATAAAATAGGAAAACAATCTAAACATATAATGCATAAAATAAAATAATACATGCATGAAATAAAAGATACTAAATAAAAGATACTCTTGATGGTTATAAGCACCCATCATATTTGAAATGAAATAATAAAATATGACATAATAATAAATGATGAAATAAAAATATATAATTATAATTATTTAATTTATAATTATATATTTTATTTAAAATGGCAGCGGCAGACGTCGTGCAAAAAATGTAGCGGCGTTGGCGAAGAACGTCGCGGCGTTGGCGAAGAAACGTCGTGGTAGACTCTCATCTTCAAGCTTGCGGCAACGACCGTCCCAATCCACGAACTTTCTATGTCGGGGATCAACTGCCGCATCAGCAACGTCGCCATCATAAACCAAGTGAAGAAATAACCGTCCGATGAATACGCCGTGGATGTACCAGACACGCACGATCTGCGACGAGAATCTGAGATCTGAACTGCAATCCGCCTTGCGGATGCACAAGGTTCACAAGAAACTTCAACGTCGAAGTCCGACGTTCAACCACACCACCACCGGAGAACAATTCCGCCACCGGAGAGAAACCTCTGTCGAGGCTAACTGTACACGCGCACGCTGTCGACACCACACCTCTCCACTTTAAAGAACATCTACTGCAACGCCGGCGATAAAATCTAACAAGCCTGACGACAACTCCCTCTCTCAACGCCGACGGCTACCTCCTCTAAGACCGGCGATAACACCCAAGGCCAGCGACCTCACTGAGTGCACGAGCGAGAGAGAGAAAGTAGGGAGAGGGGCAAGAGAAGTCTCTCACAGGCTGCTTCCTCCAAGTGGCTCCTCCAAACCTCCAGGCGGACTTCTCCCAGTGGCTCTCCAAAAAGCGGCTCTCCCCAATCTCTTCAACAGTAAGCCACTTATTTATATCCCTAGGTTTTAATAAACCTAAACCTAAAATTCCGGTTCGTGGGATCTGAACCAATAAATTGAGAAAAACCAACAATCCCCCACCTTGGTTTGGGATCTGGAACCACCACCTGCACGAAGCACCATCTATACTGGGCAACACTGCACGTAGTACGGTCTGCACGAAACACCAGTCTGCACGAAGCACCACCTCAAGTCCAAGGTGTCAGCCGACCTGCTCCAATCAACTCATACCTGATCGAGCTCAACCTTTGAATTTCGATGCAACTGGATCGCTGAATCTGACTCGCCCAGTCAGACTACCAGAAGGGTGATCCCCTGCACCACCTCGACCATCAACTCTGTCGGCCGCAGAAATCATGGGCGCATCACCTCGCATCGTGATCCCCATCAGCCGGTAAAGACTACCGCACTGCATAGCTCGCATGAGCACGATGCGTCCTCACATCACTGTTAGAACTCCGTCTCTCGCCGCAAAACTGCATCCTCTGGAGTCTAGTCTGCACATCGAAATCAAATTCCTGCGCAGCTTAGGTACCAGGTGTACCCGCTCAAGCCTATGCACTACTTCATCATGCATCCTGATGTCCACTGTCCCTGTCCCCGTGACCTCACATGCTGAGCCGTCACCCAGAAAGACCGACCCAGTCGCCACCTCTAGTGAACTGAACATTCCTGCATCTAAGCAAATGTGCTATAAAATACCAGAATCCAATATCCAGCTATCCGAGTCACACAGACTCTCAGTGATGAGGAGAGACACATCACTATCATCTGCCGTAGCTACTGTCGCCTTGCCCGCACCCTAGACGTCCCAAGAAATTGCACACGCTGCGGACAATATCTCTTGATATGTCCACTCTGCCTGCAATGGTAGCATGTCACTGCCTTTCTCGATGTGGATTTGGCCCGCGCACTTCCAGATCCCTTCTCGACCTGCCTCTCTCGTCGTCCTCCTACTGCCAAAGCAAGCTCACCCTCAGGAGCGGGGTCTGACAACATCTGACTGGACAGTAACGCAGACGTGATTTGCTCCACGTCTACTGTATCCTTCCCATACAGCAGAGTGGTCTGCATGTGCTTATTCGACGCTAGGAGCGAGGTAAGAAGCAATAAGGTCTTGTCTTCTTCTTCCACCTTCACACCAACCATATGCAGTTGGCTCAGAATTCCATTGAACACGTTGAAGTGCTCCTGCATGTTACCACCTTCCTGCATCTTCAGGTCGTACAATCTCATCTTCAGCAACAGCCTCGTGGTCAACGGCTTGCTCATGTAGAGTCCCTCCAACTTCTCCCATAGCGTGATCACAGAATCTTCAATACTGATGTTGAACAGCACCTTGTCGTCGACGCACATCCTGATAGTGCTAGTAGCGCGCTCATCCATCTCCGTCCACTCAGAATCCTTCACCGGAGCAGGCAAAGAATCACGCCCCTGCAACACTTGGATCAACCCCTGCTCAACCAGCATATCTTTGACCCGAATCAACCACAGGAGAAAGTTCCTGCTATCGTCAAACTTCTCCACCGAATATCTGGCCAACATTGTGTTCTTTGCTGTCATAGCTGTCTGCAGTACCTTTAGATGGTTTGATTAATTCAAGGATAAAATCTGAGAAGATAGGGAGCGGACCGATGTCGTCACCTATCGTTGACCCAAACCTAAAACCGGAACGTCCAATCAGTCACATACTCGGAACCTCCCTCTGATACCACTTGTTGTAAAATCGATACGCACACAGACACATCTATAAAATATTTCAGGTAAACAAGAAACACAAATGAGCACAAATCTTCACTCGGCAAAACCCGCTGAGGCACAACCACAAATATATAAATATATTCGCCAATATAAATATAAATGCGTACAAGAATAAACCAAGTGAAGAAATAATCGTTCGGTGAATACGTCGTGGATACACCAGACACGCACGATCCGCGACGAGAATCTGAGATCTGGACTGCAATCCGCCTTGCGGACGCACAAGGTTCACCAGAACCTTCAACGTCGAAGTCCGACGTTCAACCACACCACCACCGGAGAACAATGCCGCCACCGGAGAGTACCCTCTGTCGAGGCTAACTGCACACGCGCACGCCGTCGACACCACGCTTCTCCACTCCAAAGAACGTCCACTGCAACGCCGACGACAAAATCTAACAAGCCCGACGGCAACTCCCTCTCTCAACGCCGACGGTTATCTCCTCCAAGACCGGTGACAACACCCAAGGCCAGCGGCCTTTCCGAGTGCACGAGCGAGAGAGAGAAAGGAGAGAGAGGGGCGGAGAACTCTCTCACGGGCAGCTTCCTCCAAGTGGCTGCTCCAAACCTCCAGGCGGATTGCTCCCAGCGGCTCACCAAAAAGTGGCTCTCCCCAATCTCTTGAACAGTAAGCCACTTATTTATATACCTAGGGTTTAATAAACCTAAACCTAAAATTCCGGTTCATGGGATCCGAACCAATAAACTGGGAAAACCCAACACGGGTAACATTTCTAGAAGAAGGAGCACGAGTTGCAATATCGCCATTGGATTAATCCTATACGCCGTCCGATCTAACGTGTACTTGCCTATTTTTTTCTTTTCTTTTCTCCATTTATTGCTGATGGTCAGATCTAAAATCAAGCGGCCACCCCAACTCGCACTCCTTCCTCTGAAAAAGCTACCGGACCCAAAAATTATTCCTCCCTAACAGCACTCTCCCCTTTGTAAAAGCCCAGTTATTTGGGCCCATGAAATCTGCACTATAAAAGCCCAATATTAGAATTAAGAAATATCTAGAACTTGATGTATCCGGAATATTCTAGCTAAAGCTTGAATTAATACTGTATCCAGAATGTTCCAGTAAAATGTATGATGTATCTAGAATATTCCTTGTCTAGAATATTCTACTATACATCTATAAAAACCTTGTAATACCCCCATTTTGAAGTCAAGTAAAATCTTCTCATTCATGGTTGATACCTCCTTGTCCAAATTAACACCCGCATACTTTAACACCTTAGCCTTATTTCTCTAACAGTGGTATCAGAGGGATAGTTAGAGAATCATCATCTAATTTAGTTTCGTGGAACCACATTCTCAAATTCATGGCTTCATCATCTACCACTATGCCCATTTTCTCACATCCATCCATCCCCATGTTCAATGACGACTT
The DNA here is from genome assembly GCA_039513925.1 of Platanthera zijinensis. Lineage (NCBI taxonomy): Eukaryota > Viridiplantae > Streptophyta > Magnoliopsida > Asparagales > Orchidaceae > Platanthera > Platanthera zijinensis. Next base: position 127,246,585 of record CM077098.1, read on the forward strand.
TTATGAGCAATGGAGTGATAAAATGGAAACTCTCCTAATCTCACAAGACTTGTGGGATATAGTAAATGATGGCGTTCCCTCCACCGGCAAAGCAATTGATGGTGCAGCCCCAAAACCCAAGAAAGAAGACAAGATGAAGGATGCTCTTGCCTTGCATCTACTACAACAAGGAGTCTCAACAACCATCTACCCAAGGATCATGGGGTCAAAATCCTCAAAGGAAGCATGGGAGCGGCTCAAGAATGAGTACAAAGGAAATAAAAAGGTAATCAAAATCAAACTCCAAACACTACGGCGACAATTCGATGACATAAAAATGCAAGATGGGGAGAAGTCACAAGAATACTTTGCTAAGTTAACTAGCTTAGCAAATCAAATAAAGACTCTTGGAGGAAATCTAGAAGAAACTCAAATCGTGGAGAAAGTGCTAAGGTCTATGCCCAAGACCTATAATCACATAGTCTCTGCCATCATGGAAGCCCACGACATTGAAGAGATGACTGTCACAGAGTTGATGGGATCACTTCAATCCCATGAAAGCCTCCTACTCCATGACAGCACTTCCATTGAAAAAGTGTTTCAAAGTAAAATGATGCTCAAAGAGAAGAAAGGAAAGAGGCCTCCTTTCAACAAAAATTTTAAAAACCAGAGACAGGAAAAACCAGAAGAAAAGGGGTATTTCAAGCAAAGAGACACGGCTCAAGCTTCGGGCCCCTCCTGCTCCATCTGCAAGAAGCAAAACCACCTCACCAAAGATTGCTATTTCAGATGCAAGACCTGTAAAAACCAAAATCACTCCGAGAGCAAATGCTGGTTCAAGACCAAACAAGAAGCCAAGTTCTCAGAAACAGGAAATGAACAATTCCTCTTCACATGTAAAGGGCCGGAGAACAAAGACTCTTCTCAGCTATGGTTCATCGATAGCGGCTGTTCAAGCCACATGGTGAACAATCGAGATTACTTCCTCTCACTTGATGAAACCTGCAAGTCAGAAGTCATGATAGGAGATGGAAAGAAGTTAAGAATAGAAGGAAAGGGGACAGCAGCGGTCATCACAACAGATGGAGCTCAGAAATTGATTAAAGAGGTACACTTTGTTCCCTCCCTCTCACAAAACCTTTTAAGTGTTGGGCAGTTAATGAGAAGAGGACACTCAGTAGTGTTCAATGATAACACCTGTTCAATCTACCAAGCTGGAACCAATTCTCTAATTGGGATAGCAAAATTAAACTCCAGCAACATCTTCTCACTAGAGCTGCAACCCTACAAATCCACTATGCTGGCCTGCACTCAAGACACCAAATCAGTCCAACTATGGCACCATAGATTAGGACACCTGAACATGTCCTCTCTCCACCACATGCATCAACATCAGCTTGTAGAAGGTCTACCAAGCCTATCCAAAACAGAGTTAAAATGTGATACATGTGCCCTGAGCAAGTCTCACAGACTGCCCTTTCCTTAAACTGCACAAAGAAGAGCTACACAACCTCTGGAGAAACTTCACATAGATCTCTGGGGACCCACTCGAGTGCCATCTCTAGGAGGCAAAAGATACTACATGTTAATTGTTGATGATTTCAGCCGCTACATGTGGATTATGCACCTAGAACAAAAATCGGAGAGCTTCCAGCACTTCCTCACCTTCAAAACTCAAGTGGAAAATCAATTAGAAAGGCACATTAAGATACTAAGAAGTGATAGAGGTGGAGAGTTCCTTTCCAACGAATTCAACACATTCTGCAAAGCAGCAGGAATCCATAGGGAGCTCACAGCACCAGCCTCACCACAACAAAATGGTGTTGTGGAGAGGAGGAATCGAACCATTGCAGAAATGATGAGAGCAATGCTAGTTCAGAAAGCTCTCCCAAAGCCATTTTGGGGAGAAGCCACCATAACTGCTGTGTACATCCTCAACAGAACACCCACCAAAGCACTCATCAAATCAACCCCATATGAAGCACTGTACAACCAAAAACCAACAATATCTCATATGAGGGTATTTGGATGCTTGGCATATGCCCACAAAAACACAGAACGACAAGACAAGATAGAAGAAACTAGTGTCAAGTGCATTTTTCTGGGGTACAGTGATCAAACAAAAGGGTACAGATTACTTGAACCCAGAAGTAACAAACTAATTATATCACGAGATGTGATTTTTCATGAAGAAGAAGCATGGCAATGGGGTTCAGCACATGAGTTACCTCAAGCTCCTGTGCCACCGGTTGAGCCGAGCCCTTCTCCAATTGGGAGAACACCTACAAGCACCATCCAGGATGACACAGGAGGAGGAGAAACTGAACTATCAGAATCAGACCATGAGTCATCATCACCACACAAATTTCGATCATTACAGGACATATACCTGAATGATGAATTTGCTCTTCTAGCATCAGCCATTCCAGCATCATTTGAAGAAGCCACAAAAATCAAAGAATGGAGAGAAGCTATGACAGAAGAGATAAGAGCAATAACAAAAAATAAAACTTGGATCCTTGTCAACAGACCCCACAATCGAGCCATTATTGGACTCAAGTGGATCTTTAAGATTAAAGAAGATGAAGCAGGCAGAATTGTAAAACACAAAGCAAGGCTAGTTGCAAAGGGGTACACACAAAGGCCCGGGCAAGACTATGACGAAACGTTTGCTCCAGTCGCAAGACTGACTACAATTCGTCTAATTCTTGCTACAGCAGCTCAATACAACTGGCCCATATATCAACTAGACGTAAAATCGGCGTTCCTGAATGGAGAACTCATGGAAGAAGTGTATGTAACACAGCCACAAGGATATGAAGTAGAGGGAGAAGAAGAAAAAGTCTACCGCCTACATAAAGCCCTTTACGGCCTGAAACAGGCCCCAAGGGCATGGCATCAGAATATCGATGCATTCTTCCAGCAAGAAGGATTCACCAGAAGTCCAGTTGAAGCAACCCTCTACATCAAAAACTCAGAAGAAGGGAAGATCATCATCAGCCTATACGTTGATGATCTAATCCTAACAGGATCAAGCAAGGCACAGATAGAAGAGTTCAAAAAGAAATTAAAGACGAAGTACGAAATGACTGATCTTGGACCCCTGAAGTTCTTTCTGGGGCTCCAGATCAAACAGTTCAACGACAACATCTTCATCTCCCAGGAACACTACACAAAACTGCTACTGAAGAAGTTTGACATGGAAAATTGCAATCCCACACTAACACCCATGTCCACTACCGAGAAATTGACTGCCAGAACAGAAGAAGAAGAGAAAGCAGATCAAGAGAAGTACAGAAGTCTCATTGGAAGCTTGATCTATCTCACAAACTCAAGACCAGACATTGAGAATGCAGTCAACATTCTGGCACGATTCGTCAGCAATCCCTCGAGTCATCATCTCGCTGCGGCCAGACGCATCCTCCGCTACCTATAAGGCACAAAAGAGTATGGAATACTCTATCAAAAGAGCCCAGATTTCACTCTTCGTGGCTTCACCGACTCAGATTGGGCGGGGGGCATCAACGACCGTAAAAGCACCGGAGGATACATCTTCTTCGCAGGATCAGGCCCTATTTCATGGAGCTCGCGCAAACAACGAACTGTTGCACTATCTACCACCGAAGCAGAGTACATGGCTCTCAACAGTGCTGCGTGTGAAGCAATCTGGCTCCTGCAACTGAAGAATGAGATAGAAGGTAAAAACAAAAGAGAAAGAGAAGGGGTAATGATCTACTGTGACAACAACTCCGCCATCGCCCTTTCAAAAAACCCAGTATACCATAGCCGAAGTAAACACATAGACATAAAACACCACTTCATCAGAGAACTCTTGGAGAAGAAGACGATCGAAGTGGAGTTCCGCCCGACGAAGCGGCAGCTCGCCGACCTAATGACGAAGCCATTGCCGCGTGAGAAATTTATCGAGCTGCGGGCGAAGATAAAGATGCTGCATAGTACAGATTTAGAAGGGGTGTAAAAGCCCAGTTATTTGGGCCCATGAAATCTGCACTATAAAAGCCCAATATTAGAATTAAGAAATATCTAGAACTTGATGTATCCGGAATATTCTAGCTAAAGCTTGAATTAATACTGTATCCAGAATGTTCCAGTAAAATGTATGATGTATCTAGAATATTCCTTGTCTAGAATATTCTACTATACATCTATAAAAACCTTGTAATACCCCCATTTTGAAGTCAAGTAAAATCTTCTCATTCATGGTTGATACCTCCTTGTCCAAATTAACACCCGCATACTTTAACACCTTAGCCTTATTTCTCTAACACGGGTAACATTTCTAGAAGAAGGAGCACGAGTTGCAATATCGCCATTGGATTAATCCTATACGCCGTCCGATCTAACGTGTACTTGCCTATTTTTTTCTTTTCTTTTCTCCATTTATTGCTGATGGTCAGATCTAAAATCAAGCGGCCACCCCAACTCGCACTCCTTCCTCTGAAAAAGCTACCGGACCCAAAAATTATTCCTCCCTAACAGCACTCTCCCCTTAAGAAAACCCAACACGGGTAACATTTCTAGAAGAAGGAGCACGAGTTGCAATATCGCCATTGGATTAATCCTATACGCCGTCCGATCTAACGTGTACTTGCCTATTTTTTTCTTTTCTTTTCTCCATTTATTGCTGATGGTCAGATCTAAAATCAAGCGGCCACCCCAACTCGCACTCCTTCCTCTGAAAAAGCTACCGGACCCAAAAATTATTCCTCCCTAACAGCACTCTCCCCTTAAGAAAACCCAACACGGGTAACATTTCTAGAAGAAGGAGCACGAGTTGCAATATCGCCATTGGATTAATCCTATACGCCGTCCGATCTAACGTGTACTTGCCTATTTTTTTCTTTTCTTTTCTCCATTTATTGCTGATGGTCAGATCTAAAATCAAGCGGCCACCCCAACTCGCACTCCTTCCTCTGAAAAAGCTACCGGACCCAAAAATTATTCCTCCCTAACAGCACTCTCCCCTTAACAAATCGGCTGAAGAAGTTTCTGATCCAATTTATCCTCCGACATGGCGGGCATAGTCACCGACCAACCCCGTAATGTCTACGCGTAGCGAGCCGTGTGGTCCACGAGTCCGGCGTCAAAAAATCGCCGATGACATCACTGCCATCGTCACCCGACGTTGTCCTCATCGCCGATATATTCTCATCCAACCCCTTTGCTATTATTCTTCCCCCTTCTCCCCCTCCCTCTCTTGCTCTGTTTTTCTCTTCTCAGCCATGCAACGAACAATCCACTACGCTCAGGATAAACCCCGGGTCCCACCACCCTGGCCTGCCGTTAACGGCGACAAGCCGCCTGCCGCCGGCGGATCCGGCGCGATAGCTAAGGCGGTAACGGAGAACCCGGTGGTGGTGGTAGGCCGGCGCGGGTGCTGCATGGTGCACGTTGCGAGGCGGTTGCTGCAGGGGCAAGGGGTGAACCCCACTGTTTATGAGGTCGGCGACGACGCCGACGAGGAGGCGGTGGCCGGTGAAATTGGAGGCGAGGGCAACGGCGGTGGTGCGGAAGGAGGAGAAGGTGGGGTCCCGGCGACGCCGCAGCTGCCGGCGGTTTTCATTGGCGGGAGTCTTGTGGGTGGGTTGGACCGGCTCATGGCGGTTCACATCTCCGGCGAGCTAGTACCTATCTTAAGAGATGCTGGGGCCCTGTGGCTTTGATTGGCCGGCCGGCCATTGTATTTACCTTTTTGCCCTTTGAATGTAATGATTTGGCAAGAGAGATGTATATTTTAGTTCATGATCATGCTGACGTGGACGTGGTTTGAATTGTGAGTGGTGAGACTACACGCAAGTTGTGTATGGTGTCAAATTTCATGATTTCTACTAATTAAGGCTCCGTTTGGAACTGTGATAGTGGTTGTAGACTTGTGGGTTAAACCGTCGTTCGTTAAAGATCACTTAACAAATATCATCTCTTTGAACATAAAAATGGACGAAGTTCTTCAGATAAGCGTTCACAAATGATAGTTCATAACCACTGTGCCAAACTAATAGAGGATTATAAATTACTTTTGGATGCATGCAACTAATTAGATTGAATGCTTATAAGGGACTTCAAAGCATCATTACTATATATATAGCCTCATTTTTTTAAAATCTAATGATTTAACATACGTTGTATATTCAAGTGAATATATACATCATATTCCCAAATTAAAATAAGGATGAAAATTCATAAAATCAAAAAGTTTTTAGCACAGCTCCTATATCTACTATCGTGTTCATGAACAATAGTTCATAACCACTGTATTCAGGACTCTGCCATCACGTTTGTTTGTTCATTTCTGACAGTTGACAATATATCGAGCAAACGACCATGTAGAAAACAATGTGATTTGAGGGGGTAGGCAAGGCGGAGCGGGCTGCTTCCATGCAGGGGAGGTCGTCGTGGATAAGAAATGCAGAGTGGAGCATCAAGGCATCACCGGTGCATGAGAGCATGAGAGGAAGAAGAAAGCAAGAAGGCGATGGGATCATGAGAGGAAGAAAAAAGCAAGAAGGGGATGAAAGAGTGAGAGGAAGAAGAAAACAAGAATTCCATGGAGAAGGGGAGAACTCCACCGCAGTTGCCATGTAGTCAAGGCAAATGAGCGACAAAAAGTTAACTCCTATTAGTTGTAGGACTAATACTTAAAGGTGAAAAAGGTTTGGGACTATAAAGTTTGGGGGGGGGGGGACTGAAATCAACATGTAGCCTTAAAATATAGAAGGGTACCAAATGGTCGAAAATTCAATTAGTTATAAAATTTATAGGAAAATTTTATTTGAAACGTTTATTTATGGTCATTTTTAAGTGAACAAAAAAAATTGCTGAATATAAATTATATGTCTGTCTTTACAATTACTTTCAACTCCATAATAGCAATCCGATGATCATGTCTATAGGATTGCACAAATTTTGATGAGTTGGTGAAATATACTAGTATCAAGATATTTTTGTTGTTGTTGTTGTTGTCAAATTAAACACCAATTAATTACCACAAGCTAGATTCATGCTCTTATGATCTTTGGGACATTAATGGCTGAATGAAATGATGTTCACACCATATTCATAGCACATTAAGATTTATATAAAATAAATTTGATTGAAAAATAAATTTGATGAAAAATAAATTGATTAAAATGTGTGAAATACAAACTGTAGCAACACACTCTCACACACAAAGACTACAGAATAAAACTTAACGATCATATTAGTCATCTATATATTGTAAATAGAAAGCTTCATGATGCATAAGTGTAACAAATGTTTAATAATCACAAAGGCAAACAATCACATCGAACACACGATGTTCTACCCTCACAAATTATCACCATGATTTAGGACGAGAATGAAACAAAATACTTCACAAGGATCTATCTGTTAAAATACAATCTGAAGTAGTAAGCTCACCTGAGGAGGACACATGCTATTTTTCTTTCAAGTACTATTATCTGACTTTATTAAAATTTAAGAAAAATAATTGTTTTACAATTTCTCGAGATCACATTTCATGTCCCATTTTGTTTTTTCAGGTTTCATATCATAATAGTGGTATCAGAGCTATGACAACCAAGCCTAGTTTTGCATATGCGCCATCCACTGTGCTAGTATTCAATGGAGAAGTCTATTAATATTGGATTGTAGAGATGATCGAAGATGTTTTTTTTGTCCCAAGGCTTATGGGCAATTGTCAAACACGGACCACCAGAATCAACAAAGACATCAAATGCACCGCTCACAGAGACAGATATGAAAATTCATACAAATTTCCAACAGAAACATGATAAAGCTCTCGTGTCAGTTAAAGATTTTGACTTATATAGTGCTCGTATTTAGCAAATTAAAGGCACGAGAACTATACAAATCTTGATTGAAGCACAAAAAAATAAGATACATATATGATGTCAGTTATGTGCCCTCTCAAGCAACTAACCTACTTTGTGTAGGTCAATTAATGCAAATACGATATCATGCAATGTTTACAATGAACTCTTGCAACATCATAAACTGCCAAGTAAAAGTTGAAGTTTCTTCCATTATGACCACCAATTGGGTACCCACGTTAACTTTTCATCCGTTCCTTAAGTTGCCCTCATAAGCACAGATCAATCTCATCACACCACCAAACTCTGGCACCATAGATGTGGCACCTTAATCTTCAAGACTTAAGAAGGTACTGTTTATTATTGGTAGATAATTGCAACCGACATATGTGGATATATTTTCTTACAACTAAATATGAAACTTTTCAATCTTTCACAAAGTTTAAAGTACTAGTAGAGAAAAAAATTGGAGAGAAATATTAAAGACTTGAGAACAGATAGATGAAAAAAGTTTACCTTATACGAATTTAATTCATTTTATACTCAACATGAAATAAGGAGAGAACTTATTGTCAGTGGATCACCACAACAAAATGGGATGATTGAGATCAGAATTATTGAGATGTGAGTCATGTTGATAAGCAAAAATCTTACCAAGGAATTTTGGGCTGAGGCAACCAGTACAACCACATATATATTGAATAGACCTCCCACCAAGACACTAATCAAACAAACACCTTATGAAATCATAAAGAAAAGAAAAACAAAAGTCATTTCCAAATTTTTGGAAGCATAGCCTTTGCACTCATTCATAAAGGAGAAAGATGAAAATTGAATAAGAAAAGTGAAAATGTTTTTTTGTTGGTTATAGCGAGGAGTAAAAATCTAATAGGTTGTATCAACCAGAAGAACATAAGCTTCTAACATCTAGAAATGTCTTATTTTCTGAAGAAAATAGTTGGGATTGGGGCTCAGATCAATGATAATTTTTTAAACCTCCTGATATAGAGTTGAATGATTCCCTCCAAATCAGCAACAACCTCTGATGGTTGAACCTTCTACCTCTACAATAGTCAATTTAGATAGTTTATAGATCTATCATCCAGATTCACCAACACTTCATTCATCGCAATCTTCCAATGACCCTGATTCCTCATTACCCCCAAAGAAATATAGAATGTTACAAGATATTTACTTACAAAGTGATTTAGCATTCAATATTTCAACTCCTATTAATTTTGAAGAAGCTTGAAATATTCTGGCCTGGAAGCAAGCTATGGATGAGGAAATCAACATGATAGAAAAGAACAATACTCTGGTTATAGGTTTGGAGTGGATATATAAACTAAAAAAATGAAGATGGTTCAATATCAATATATAAAGCAAAAATAGTAGCTAAGGGATATTCCCAAATACCAGGAATTTATTTTAATGAAACTTATGCCCATGTTGCTCATATGGAGACAATTCGAGCACTGCTAGTTTTTGCAGCTCAATTCAGCTTTCATGTTTTTCAGCTATATATAAAATCAGCTTTTCTTAACGGCGTAATAGAGGAAGAAATTTTTGTTGAACATCCAAAATGATATGTGAAAGAGGGAGCAAAACTTAAAGTATACAAGCTCCATAAGGCACTTTAAGTCTTAAAACAAGCCTCAAGGGCATCAAGTGTCAATACAGATAAGCACTTGAACTCAACCAATTTCTAGAAAAGTTGAAGTGATTCATCATTATATATTAAGAAGTAGTTACATAGTATAATTTATGTGTGTGTTTATGTTGGTGATCTCGTATTTACTCGGAATGATAAGGATCTTATTGAAGAATTCAAGAAAAAAAATGAAAATGAAATATGACATGACTGACTTGGGCTTGTTGAAATTTTTTTGGGTCTTCAAGTCAAGCAAAGTCCTGATTTCATATTGCAATCTCAAAAAAATATGCTCGTGACTTGTTAAAGAAGTTCATAATAGAAACTTTTAATCCAATTACTATACCCGTATTTCCAAATGAAATACTAACACCTTCAATAGATGATGAAACCATGAAAGATGCACAACTATAAGAAGCTTAGGCAGATAATTATTATATCTACTATTACTCGACCTGCCATAGAGTTTGCAGTAAACACTGTCTCCAGGTTCATGAACAAACCAAGTCAGGTGCATTATGAAGCAGCTAATGGAATCCTAAGCTATTTTCAAGACACACCAAGACATACGAGCTTAGTTATAGTAAGGATAACAAAGGGATTTAGTTGAGTATAGTGATTCAGATTAAGGAAGGAGCATAGAATACAAGAGAAGTGTCAGTGGGTTCATAATCTTCCTAGGGCAAATGCAATTAGCTTCTCAAAATAATAGTCTGTTGTACTTAGCTAAACAGAAGCTGAGTATATGACACTAAGCAATGCAACAAGTGAAGGTATCCGGCTACGAACACTCACTGAAGAAATTTTCTTTAAAAAGAAAGAAGCTATGGTCATTTTATGTGATAGCTCTTCCACTATCGCAACGACAAAGAATCCCATCTTTCATAATCTATTTATGAAACTCCTTCCACGACCTCATTTTGAAGTTCAAAGTCCTTTGATTTTAATTCATCCAATCTAATGGATCATTTAATATATTTTTAAAGTTTATAGACGCTAGCTACAGAGTATAGAGTCCTTCAATGCACAATGTTTGATGACAACAATACCTGACCGTCACATTGAATGACTATCAGGTACTCTTTCGTCACACACTATGCACAGGAAGACAAATTAAGATATCAACAAAAGATATTTTCTCTTCTTATTATAAACAAGCAACCATACTTAGGGGGACTCGGGGGGAGTAAAGTGCACCCAAACACTTTACGGTAAAGTACGGGCATCCAACTCACGGTGAAAATTTGTCTCACTCAAAACAAAACTTAAAGGAAATTGAAGAGATGGGATGTCACTTTCTTAAATAAAATAAAACACTCAAATATTAAACCAACTTATACATTGTAATTTGTAAAAGTTGAAAAAAGCCACCACTTATTGCTAATACTTTGAGTATATATAAATAAATAAGAAAAAAAAGGTAAATTCAACTTTGGGATGTACTAAATAAATGCATGTTCACATGAATTGAAATACTTCCAAGTTAGTCAAAAGTAATGGATATATATATAATAATTAACTATGTATTTACTATATTTATACAATTATAAAAAAATCATTTAGTTGCCAACTTTTAGAATTTTCCATTTCATTACTAAATAAATAAATTTTTTAAAATATACTATTATAAAAAAAATTCATTTTGAAGCAATCTTTTAGTATTTCCCTTTTGAAGTTATTTTAACACGTCAAGGCTTTATCGTTTGTAGTCATTTGTCAATGCATTATGGTGCGTCACAACCTGTGACGCAACGGATCCCAGTGGCATTGTTGGTAATTAATTAAATATTGGAGAGCAGGGACATGTATGTTATGGAATATAAATTTACGGGAAAATCCCCATAAATGAACATTTCTTTACAATATTAAAAGGAAAAAATTGAAAATGATGAAACATTAAAAACAATAACATATATTACAAAAAAATTTTAAAATTCAATATACATTTAATTAATTACACCTCATCTCCAAATTAAAAGTAATGATTAAAATTCATACAATCAAGAAAATTTTAGTAGAACTCCTATACATACTTGATAGGTTATCATTAGACATATCAACATGTTAGCAATATTTTCAAGAAGATATTATATATATGCCATTATATATAATGTCAATTAACTTATTACTTACATAGTTACATTACAACTAAAAAACAAGTATAAAATTGTGAAATTACAACCACCCCTCCTTTCCTTCAAATATATATTAAAAAATCTACTCATTTACAGAATGTATTGAACAGTTACACGAAACTCCAAATTTGTCACAAGAAATGCAAAACCCAAATTATAGTGTTTCCTATACCTGGAACTGATGGGCAGTAACAGAACAATTGCCCCAAACATGCAATTGCTGCCACAATATTCACATCCCCTTATTTTCTTCACAAAAGAATTGAAAATATTTCAAAGCACAAACACTTATCAAAACCTTCTCCTGCTACAAATTCACTGCACTTTTTCCATTCACAGATTGCTTGGTGCCATCCTTAGCATCCTCTTCTTCATCTTCCATGAGCCTTCCAAATGAAGGAGAAACCTCCATTTTGGTCCCTTCATCCCCAGCTAGTGGGTATTCCGTCAATAACTCTTCCCTCTCCAGTTCAATAGCCGACGTCGATTTCATTGAACTCGTCTTCTTCGGTGCACCCCTTCTGCTCTCAGAAGGCGTCTTCGACGCATCATCTGCTTTCAAATCAACAGCATTAAAAATAAGGCTCTCATCGAGTATGATCCTAACAGCTGTTCCCTTCTTGTTAACTTCACTGATAATGTGGGGACTCCGAATAGCCTCCTTTATTTCTCTCGGATTGTGCTTCTTCGGGCTCCTTTGAAACAATGAACTGAGCTTTTGGATGCCCCGCCCAATCGTTCCACGACGGCGAAGTTTTTTTCCGTTGACATTTTCATCGCTTCCAGATCCTTCTGAGTTTGGGCTGTCAATGCTTTCGTTTCCCTCTGGCTGCAGGTCGGTTTCAGCCGCACGGCGTGAGCGTCCTTTCCTCGGCTCCCATGTTTGGCTGACATTTTTACCAGGTCGGTGTACCCATAATCCAGTTTTCTCTTGCCCTTCAATGTTGATGGGCTCAAATTCATCTTCCATTAGCTTGTGTTCTTCTACAGATGGCTCATCAGTTTTAATATTTTCTGCCTTTGAACCTGATTCAAGTGTTGTGGTCTCACTCAGCTTTAAAAAATCCTGATCAAATTGAAATGTAGATGTCAGCTAGAGTACAGATGTTTTATAAGAGGTGTGCTGTAAGCCTGTAATCAGATATCAGCCAACATCCAAAAGATTGATGCAATCGGTAATTCAAAATTGTTATTTCAAGATGCCAGCGAACCAGAAAATACAAGATCATTATAAAGGAAAGCTTTTTGCAACACAAACCATTTCATCTTCGACCACGGTGATAGCTAAATGCAGTCTACCCTTTTTGATGTTCTTCAAAGTCATCCATTTATCATGTCTTTGGCCACCCCTGAGGTCACTGATGTTCACTGAACACTCTCTGCAGAATACAAAAATTTCATAAATACAAGCGATCAAAATAACATAGATTAAAGCTTTGTGAGTTGGTATAAATGAATACAAATTCACAATTAAAGCTTTGTTATCGCATGTTCTTGTAAAAAAACTTCTTTTCGAAAAGAAGAATAAAAGATGATATAAATTTTTTGACAACAAAGCAAAATAGCATAGGCTATGTTTGGGGCGGTGTTTTTGCACCAATGAGTCTGGACAAAAACGCCACCGTCATAAAATGTTTGGCATGTCAATGGTTATGACTGCCACCAAGAAAAGATTTTTTTAAAATAAAAATGGATGAAGTTCCATAGGTGAGGTCGCGTGTTCACGAACGGCGGTTCATAATCACCGTGTTCACCACCGCCACCATCGTGCCAAACGGAATCTTAATCACATAAGCAGCCATGCTTAAAACATCAAAATAGAAGAAAAAAAAAACAGCTAAATAGATTAAATAAGGCACAGGAGTGGACCCAAGTGAGTCATCAAAGATGTGGTCCTTATCAAGAACATCGAGAAACAATATATTCGGAACGTCCCACGACGAGATTGGGATCTTGAACTCCTCAAACCACTTTGGAGACAGGGTTTTCTTTTGAGTCTTTGTTCGGAGTCTACAAGTACCCAGATGACCTTTTACATAAGGGTCAGAAAATCCTGAAATTAAAAAAATGAAGAAAAAAATTCAACATTTATCATAATATAGACCCCACTATAGTGGGATAAAGGCTTGAGTGTTGTTGTATCATAATATAATTTTCTATTAGAAGTTGATCGCTTTCATAGAATAAAAGAGGCATGGAAGTTACCATTTAGATCTGATGGTTTTATATCAGCTGCCTCTATAATCTCCAGCTTCACGTAAGCTATAGGAGGCTTCTCATGGACTGAGAACCAAGTTTCTGCAATGAGGGACGAAATCCCACGAAGCAATGAATAAAATGGTGTAAAAAGAGTAAAGGAATTACAGGCACAATTTGTAATCCCACGAACCAATGTTTGATTTTTGTCATGGATACCAGGTAAATATTAAGCAAACAGACAATTAAATGCAGATTTAATGTGGTTCAACCAATATGGGCTCTGTCCACATAGTAGTAGAATGATTCTAACATAGGACAATGCTATGGGAATCAATAATGACCTAATTCTATATGAAATACACACACACAATCGATCAACAAACTACAAAACTCACCTACGTACTTGTGGAGGGGCTGAAATGAGAATGGTGTTGATATTTATTAGTTATTATTCCGATATTTCTCCCTTCTATATATTTTCTTCTCATTACCCCTCCCTTCTATATATTTTCTTCTCATTACCCCTCACTTCTATATATTTTCTTCTCATTACCCCTCACTTCTATATATTAGAATGAGACTCATTGTAATGAATGAAAAGGATGTACCATTTCAACATGGTATCAAAGCCGTCTTCAGGCGAAAGCCTCGTCTCCCGCACACTTCTATTTTCCCACATCGTGACGTGTTTCGCTCTGTTACTCCCCCGAACATGGCACGGTTCTCTGGGCATCAGTATGCCTACTGGAGGAAGGAGAAGGAAAGCGACAACGGGGCTGAACCAACCGGTTCAGCCCCCACTCATTAAGAACGGGCGGATTGGGGCTGAACCACCCGATTCAGCCCCGTATGGGGAGGGGCCGACCGGCCCCTCTTGGGCCCGGGTATATTTATACCTAGGAATCTCTCTTGGAAGGCAAGCAAGACTATTATCAAGTATTTCTCTCATTCCTCCCCTAACCCTAATTTCTCTCTATCTTCTTCCCCAGTCTTCTCTCCCTCTCTAGTTCTCTATCAATTGGTATCAGAGCATCGTTCCTACGGCCATGGTGACCACTCGCTCGCAAGAGGAGAGCAACCGGTTGGAAACCCTAGAAGAAAACTACGACGGATTGACGGATTCGGTAGCCGCCATCGAGGAAAATATGAGGGTTTCCACGCAACGGTTGGAGGAGAAAATTGACGCTCGCATGGAGGAAATCAAAGCTTTATTATCGCAAAATCTGAAGGGAAAAACGACAGCGAACTAGGAATCCGGCGGCTCACAGGTTCCGACTCTAGAGCCAAACGGGACTCATCAATTCGCCCCGCAGGTGAGTGAGGCCTCCAGATCGGTGGAACACGGACGGGCCGAAACGAGCGCGGCGGGAGCATGGAACGGTCGCGGGACGTCGCTGGGCGCGGGCTTGCTGCAGGGCGGGGCTGGCGAGTCCGGTTTCGGGCGCACGCCGTGGAGACGGGTCGGCGAGGACTTGGGAGGGGCCGACGGGCTCCTAGACCTCCGGTGCAACCGTTGGAAGGTGTGAACGGTCTTCTTCCCCACCCGCGCGGCTATGGGCCACCAGGGGGCTATGGAACCGACGCTCCTTGGGGCGGCCAACCCCAACCGGCGGGTGGACTGCCCGCCAAGGATATTCGAACACTCCTCTCGAGCCTACAGAACACAGGAGGCTAACATGGTATCGACAAGAGCCGGGTGACACGGTCAGGCCGCTCCGCGAGGCTACATGCCACCGAAATTGACACGCATGAATTTCCCCAAGTTCAACAGTGGAGATGCTTTGGAATGGGTGCAGAAGGCGGAACTTTTTTTTAGTTATCAGGAGATTCCAGAGGGCCAATGGGTACAACTTGCGTCCTTCCACTTGGAGGATGATGTCTTTCAGTGGGCGCAATGGTTTCTGAGGGACAAGGATTATGTGCCCTGGATTGATTTCATGGAAGGATTCACTGCTAGATTTGGGTCGTTGGAGTACGAGGACTTTGAGGCCCTCCTTCAAAAATTGCGACAAAAGGGGGCAGTGATGGAGTATCGCACAGAGTTCAAAAAGTTGGTAAATAGAGTGCACTGGGAAAAAAGAACATTGCTCAGCTGTTTCGTGTCGGGACTCACAGAACATCTGCGTGACGAGATTTAATCATATATACTCCGCAGTTTAAATCACGCCATTAGTATGGCCCACATTCAGAAGGAACGCTTCAATAGGCAACGGACCCGCACCACGGTGAGAACCCCGACTACCCCAGCGGTCGCCATGAGAGAGCCACCGACGGCCAGCAAACAAACTGTGACACGACTATCATGGGCCGAGCTTCAGGCGAGGAAGGAAAAATGGTCTACGTTTCAACTGCGACGACAAGTACACGCCCGAACACAAATGTCAAAAGATACAAGTTTATATGTTACATGAGGATGTTGAGGACACGCTCACTCCCGAATCAGGATCGGACGAGGACTTGGATTTGACTGAGTTTGGTGTGTCCTTACAGGCGATGGATGGATGCAATGCCCCCTCACTATGCAGATTGCGAGGAAGGTTAGCCAGGAGCGGGTGACGATTCTGGTGGATAATGGGAGCACCCACAACTTCATCCATCCCGATGTGGCGCAGCAAGTGGGACATGTGATTGATCGGGGAGCCACCTTCCATGTCATGGTGGCGGATGGAAGCAAACTTCAGTGCGAGAGAGTTATGAAGGGGGTGGAGCTACGACGAATACATGGGTACCCAGGTCGCACTGACATCTACCTCCTACCTATCAGAGGCTCTGACATGGTGCTTGGGGTACAATGGCTACGACAATTGAGGCGAGTGACCTTTGACTGGGATCAGGTGACGATGGAGTTCTCACAACACAGGAAGCAGTATTGTCTGGGGGGCCTCAAATCCTCCCCGATGAAGGAGATCTCCCTTCGAAGTTTGGAGCGACTAAGGGATCAGGGCAGCACGATGGCGGTGATCATGGAGGTTACATCGGCCCTCACAACCCCTCCAGTAGTACCAGTTCAGAGGCAGGCGACACTGACACAGTATGCAGACATATTCCAGGCACCTCGTACACTTCCACCATTGAGGTTCTGAGACCATCAAACCCAACTCAAGCCGGGGGCCGAGCCCACCAACATTCAGCCGTATCGTTATCGGTACATCCAGAAGATCGAGATTGAGCGCACGTCAGAGAAATGCTTGCCGTCGGAATTATCCGTCCCAGTACTAGCTCCTCTTCTCCCATCATTCTAGTAAAGAAGAAGGATGGATCGTGGTGATTTTGTGTGGATTACCGCGGCTTGAACAACTCGACTATCAATGACAAGTTTCTCATTCCTTTGATCGAAGAGCTGTTAGACGAATTGCACATCGCTCTTCTATTCACCAAATTCGACCTCCGGTCAGGCTATCACCAGATTCTAATGCGAGAGGACATACACAAGACAACCTTTCGCATGCATGATGGGCACTATAAGTTCTTCTTGATGCCTTTTGGGCTCACCAACACCCCGTCCACGTTCCAGGCCGTCATGAATGAGATCTTTCGCCCTCTTCTCCACCGCTCAGTATTGATATTTTTTGATGACATTCTCATAGACAACACCAGTTGGGAAGAGCACCTGACCCACGTCGAGCACATTTTCACCATCCTTCGCCAACACCAACTCTACGCCAAGCAGTCCAAGTGTTCGTTTGGACAGGAGGAGGTCGAGTACCTGGGGCATTTGGTCTCCGCTCGCGGTGTCAAAGCCGGTCCAAAGAATATCGAGAGTATGCTGTCGTGGCCTCGTCCTCATACAGTCTGGGCCTTACGGGGCTTCTTGGGACTTACAAGATTATAGCAAGATTGCACGGCTGTTGACTCAGTTATTACAGGAGGACGCCTTCCTTTGGCAGGAAGAGGCGGAGGTGATATTCCAAGCCCTCAAGGGGGCCATGACGACCACACCGGTTCTCACACTTCCCGATTTCAACAAGGAGTTTGTACTTGAAACCGATGCATCAGGCATGGGCATTGACGCGATATTAATGCAGGAGGGCCGACCATTAGCCTTCTACAACAAGGCGTTGGCCCCCCGTACTTTGGGGCTATCCACATACGAGAAAGAGATGCTGGCAATCATCCATGCGATGGCCGTGTGGCGGCCTTGTTGGGATGACACTTAAAAATTCGTACTTACCACCAGAGCTTGAAGCACTTCTTGGAACAACGGGTCTCATCTCCTCTCCAGCAAAACTGGGTGACGAAACTGTTGGGGTATGATTATGAGATCCTCTACAGGCAGGGCAAAGAGAACGTGGTTGCTGACGTCTTGTCCGGCTTACCGGAGAGCACCATCACCCAAATTTTTGGCCCCCTGTTCGACTCGTTAAATGATATACAGGAGGAGGTCATACACTCATACGGGACCCCGCACTACGAGCCCTCGTGGAAGCTCTTCGGCAGGGGCAGGTTACTGCACCGGGCTATCAACTACAAAATGGAAGACTTTATTATCACGACCGAGTGTTCATTCCTCTCAACTTAGCTTGAGTCATGATGCACGAGTTCCACTCATCCCCGACTGGCGGTCATGCGGGCATACTTCGTACTATTCAACGAGCGCGGACAAATGTTTTTTGGAAGGGATTATGACGCGACATCCAGCGGTTTGTGCAATAGTGCGAGATGTGCCAGCGACAGAAGTATGAGACAACCACCCATGCCGACCTGCTTACACCTTAGGAGATTCCACATCACATTTGGGATACAATGTTTATGGATTTCATCGACGGACTGCCCAAGTCTCAGGGCAAGTCGGTTATATTGATCGTGGTTGATAATCTCTCCAAGCATGGACACTTTTTGGCATTGAGCCACCCGTACACAGGCGAGTCAGTCGCCAATCTATTTGGTTGAGAAATTGTCCGTCTTCAAGGCATTCCGCGTGCCATCGTTTCTGACCGGGATCCGACGTTTGTGAGTAATTTCTGGCGGGAGCTCTTTCGACTACAAGGGACTTGATTACGCCTCAGCGCGGCTAATCACCCCCAAACAGATGGCCAAACGGAGGTTCTCAATCGGGAAGTGGAAACATACCTCCGTTGTTTTGTGAAGGACGAGCCTCAGACATGGACCCGCTGGTTGCACTGGGCCGAATATTGCTATAACACCTACCATTCAGCCAATAAGTTGACCCGTTCGAGGTCATTTACGACCTCCCCCTCCATCCTTGGGCAGCAATGAACCGGGCAGCACGGCCTTGCCGACCGTTGATCGGGCGCTCCGCGACCGGGACCGCACTTTAGCCACTCTGCGTGAGAACCTCCGAACCGCGCAAGATCGCATGAAGGTCCAAGCGGACAAACATCACAAGGAACGGGAATTCGCGGTCGGTGATGACGTCTTCCTCAAGCTCCAACCTTACCGGCAGTTGTCAGTTGCCCACAGGACGGACCAGAAATTGGCTCCACGTTACTATGGGCCCTTTCGTATTATCCGCCGCGTGGGGCCAGTGACTTACACCTTGGCGCTACCTGAAGGGTTGCGCATTCATCCTACCTTTCATGTGTCATTATTTAAAGAGAAGATCGACAACACAGTTCAGGCTAGCCCATTCCTACCAGAAGCGACAACAACGGGCGAAGTGCGACCGATGCCCGAGGAGATCCTGATGATCAAATGGAAACAAAGGGGCACCGGGTACCGCCCCGAGCTCCTTGTCAAATGAAAACACTTTCCAGAAGCACACAATACTTGGGTTGATCTACTGGAGTTCAAGGAGCTCTATTCGGACTACTGTCTTGGGGACAATTTGGTTCTTGATAGAGAGAGGAATGTTACTCCCCCGAACATGACACGGTTCTCCGGGCATCAGTATGCCCGCAGACGAAAGGAGAAAACAAGCAGCAACGGGGCTGAACCAACCGGTTCAGCCCCCACTCATTAAGAACGGGCGGCTTGTGGCTGCACCACTCGGTTTAGCCCCGTATGGGGAGGGGCCGACCGGCCCCTCTTGGGCCCGGGTATATTTATACTCGGGGCTCTCTCTTGGAAGGCAAGCAAGACTATTAACAGGTATTTATCTCCTTCCTCCCCTAACCCTAATTTCTCTCTATCTTCTTCCCTAGTTTTCTCTCCCTCTCTAGTTCTCTATCACGCTCTGCCTACCTCTCCTCCCGACTCCGTCTCCGCATCCCGACTCCCGCACGCGCCACCGCATCCATCGCACGCCCCCCACTCGTTCCCCGCACGTCCCCCACTCGTTCCCCGCACGCCCCGTGTGTGTCCCGACATCCTTTTCTCTTCTTTTTTGAGGAGTTGATTCTTCCTCCTCTATCTTCTCATTGATTGTGCCTTAGATTAAAAATCTTCATGAATCTTGGTTCTTTCCTCTTTCAATGAGCAAATCCTAGAGGTACTTTTCTTGTTTTCCCCTTGATTCCTTTATTTCTATTCTTGGATCATCATGCAAGGTAACGACGAATTTTCTACTATCTCTTCGAGTGTCGGGGCTTCCTCTACCTCTATTTCCAGAGGATCTATCCAGTCAACTATTACTATTAAACGCCTGAATGGACTTATTTACCTCTAGTGGACTCGATCTATTACGCTTTGCCCAGAAGAGCACACGACTGTTTGGTTATGTTCAGACACTGTAGCTTGCACAGATGTAACAACCAAGCCTTTATAAAAAAGGAATTTAATTATATCCCCCTCTTTAACTCGCCGGTCTAGGGCAAGCCCCGTTTCCTGCTTTCCGCAAACCCGCAAGCCGCGATTACTCAGTCTCCCGCGCCGATCCCGTCTCCTGCTCCAGCAGCGACTCCCGATTTTGTCGCCTTCTCCTGCTCCAGGCGCCGACGCCTCCTCTGGATCCTCCTCCGTCTCAGGCCGCCGACTGCTTCTCCTCCTCCCGTGGTCGGCGTCTCTTCCTCCTGCCATGGCCGACTGCTTCAGCTCTTTCCTTGCAGGGCCGAAAGCCTCTGCTTCTTCTCCCTCAGGCCGACGACAACAATTTTCCCCCCTTGCTTTGGTCGGCAGTCCCTCCTCTCCTAGGGCCGACAACGCCTCCTCTTCTTCGATTAGCGAGGGCAGCGACCCTTTTTCTCCTCCTAAGGGGCGACATCAGCTTCCTCGCCTCCTTGACTGTGTTTATGCCTAGGGTTTGGTTCCCTCTCCTTGAGCCCGGATTTGACTCCCTTTGGGGTAAGATTCCTCCACCTTTATTCAGATTTTTTTCTATAACCCTAATGTTTTATTTGTACCCCAATTTGCGTACATTTGTGATTCATGATTTTTTCCCCTATCGTAATAGTCTAACCTTTGGGTATTTGTGATTTTCGGCATCGTTCGTCACGTCAATTGACGGTTCATGAAGGAAGCACTCTCCGATATAGGGTTTCCCGTAGCCGAGCGCCGCCAAGTCTTCGTCTCCACGTGATGTCTCTTCTCCCCTCACTCTTGAGGGAGGTAAATCTCGTAGCCGCTCTTGATTTAGTTAAGTAACGAATAATTGTCTGTGTTAGTGTAGTGGTATTTTGCTATATCCCTTCCGTCGTTCTTGTACAGATTCAAAATAGGATTTCTGATTTCGCTTGTGCCGCTCAGCCGTCACCGTCAGTTTCAGTTTCCTTAAGGCAAGTAAAGATCCCCCTCTTTTGTAAGCATTGTGTTTAATTTATTGTATCTGTCCTTTGATTACATGTCCGCATCCCTGTATATAGTTGATTTGTCAAATGATTTTAATTCATGAATGCCGAACTGGATAAATTAATAGTGTAGGGTTTAAACTATTGTAATTGACATGAGTTAGTGTAAGGAGGTAATTTTAATTGGATTCTCACTTTGATGGATTTTGTCTCGTTTGATGAATAATTTGAGGACCAGTAAGTTTGAGCACGAACATTAATAAACGTGAATGATCATTGTTAAGGCTCCCGGCTAGCGATTAAATGATTGTTGGGTTATGACACACTCGTACCGTGCACACATTTGAATTGAATGATAATAAATGTAACGAATTCTGAATGACAAATATATGTTTGGTGTTTATATATCATGCTCGGTAGTGAACATATATTTACTTGGAAGATAACTGTGTCATAGAATTATTTAACCTAGACGAGTACTCGATATCTCTGATCCGACACATGTCAACTTACCTCTACAATATACTCGATAAGTCTTCTTGTTATATTGACCTTAACCTCTCGAACCCGTAATGTCAAAACTCTCTACCTAGTTTCTTCAATGTCGTCGAATTTGGTTTCTTATGTCTGTCTGGATGCAAGAATTATGTAAATCTATTTCATGATCTGAAGTTCTCCTTTAATGTGAACCTATTCCTGTTACGATCGTTAAACTATAAATCCTGCAATCCATTAATGTCATAAGCAATCTTTGAAAGGTAACAGTTAGTTGGGGCAATTCTCTGCTTGTATGGTCACAACAAGCAGGAACCTGTCCAATAAGACTTGCGTCTGACCCTGAGAGTGAACCACGTGCACCCCCGTAAACACCTACACATTTCACTGATTACAGCTAAATGACATTTCTTGATCTGTCAATGTTATACTCCGAAGTAGTCTAATAATTTAACTTGTTCTCGTTTAACTCATTTATTGGTTTGTTTTGTTAGTATTGTTTCATGAAAACTGGTACTCTTATATTTCTGTTTTGTTTACTGTTCTGTATTTTACTTTGTTCACTATGTTCATTTCAATGTTCTGAGGCTTTTCTCTTCTGTTTTGGAATTGCTTTAACGTTCGTGACTGCGTTGTCATGTCCTCGAGCCCGATCTGCTTAAAGTTCCAGGTTCTATGTTTACATTTCATTTACTGTCAAATATTTCTTTTATGTAATAATTGCAATCAGACATTTTCTCTAGTATCATGAACAACTGTTAGGCTATTTAAATACTTTATGTACTAGAATTTGATATTAATGTATGTGCATCCTCTTTTGAATCATAATTGCATGAAATCTGTAGAAGTGTCCTGTAAAATATGAATTTTACAAAATACATGTGCATTTAAAATTCTCACTGTTTTAAACTCTAAAAGTTTCCGCATAAAAAAATAAAATTGTTTTTACTTAAAAGTAATTATTTTTAACCTATTACTAGTATCTCTTCATCCGCCTTAGCAGACATAGTTTTCTTTCCGCCCATGCCTGTGGCATCACGACCCGCCCGAAGCGCACACTGGCTTTTGTCGAGACGGGTCGTGACAACAGACTTTCCTAAATTGGTTGCAATGGGAATCTGAGAACTCTTTGGTTATGTCCTGGCTTACGAAATCCATGGTATATTTAATTGCCCAAAAATATATGTTCTTGGACACTACGACAAATATTTGGAAGTGTTGAAGTGTTACTAACAAGAAGAAGGTTGCATCAATCAAAGAAGAACATAGATACAATTCAGAGCAAGCTCTAGCCAAGATCAAGGAGGTTGAGTCCTCCAATGATCCTTCTCTCCCAAGAGAGCCCAAAAACCCTAATGATCAAAAGATAAATATAACACTCTCATACCACCTCCTTATATAGAGCGGGGGGGGGGGGGGGATCACATATCATTAACATGAAATAAAAACAAAACAAAGTAAAAGAAGATACACGCATGTGCGTAACAATACACCCTGGCAGAAAATCGACCTTGCCCTCAAGGTCGGAGCACCATCCCCCAATTAATAGTGATATGGTAGCGGGGGGCCAGACGTAGAGGTGCCCGGAGCACCGTCCGGAGGTACAACTGTGAGCATCAGCGCGTCAAAGTAGCAGCGGTGAGCTCGTGCACGTCATCCCCGATGATGCACCAGAGCTCCTTCATAGGACAATCATGAGCAGGCGTGTAGGGTTGTTTGCAATGGTAACATAGACACTTGCTCCGTAAGTCATTGTACTCTTGGTTGGATAGGTGGTGAGTTCCCTGGCGGTTGCTGTGTGGGCCCGTATTGGGTAGGCGAGGTAGAGGAGGTGGAAGAGGTGGGTGTTTCGACAGGGGAGGAAAGTATGGTTGGTAGGGAGGTGGTGAGGAAGAAGGGTCCTCAGACAGCGCAAGGAATTCGGCCTCCACTAGTGGAGAGAGGTCAATGGATTGGTTAACAATTATTGGCTGAAGGGTGCGGAGGCGGGGGAGGATATGGGGTTGTAGGCCGTGCATGAAGTAGGCCAAGTAATGGTCGGGTGGAAGACCTGGAACATGGGTTACCAGCTCGAAAATGCATCCACGTACGAATCAATGGAGCCGGTCTGACGGACCCCGCAAAGGCGCTCGATCATGGAGCCGGTGAAGCAATGATCATATCGCTGAATGAGGGCCTCTATGAGAGCTGTCCAGGTAAGGTCGGGGGAGGTATGGCGGAGTTAGCGGGCCAAATGGAGGGCAGACCCTTCCATGCCGACGATTGCTATGGGGACTTGCTGCGCCAGAGGAATCTGGTGAATATCAAAAAACTGTTCTACGCGTGCAATCCACCTAAGTGAGTCAGTCCCGTTGAATGTGGGGATGTCGAGACATGGGGGCTGAGGAGGTATGCCCATCAAGGCGGGAACTGCGGGGGCCACTGTGCTGGGGGAACCCAAGGCAGAAGCAGTACGAACCAAAGTGCTGGCTGGTCTGCAAGTTATGGAGCATGACCATAATGGTCGTGAGCTGCTCGGCCTGAGCCTCAAAACGAGAGTTGAGGGAGGAGAGTGTGTGTTTGATGGATTCCACACGGGATTCCATCCGACTCTTTGACATATGAGGACGATTGCATCAATCTGGAGGTTGGCCGGAGAGTGCCGGAGCCGGGAAAGGTGCGCTAGCTGCGGACGAGCGTTGCAGAAGAGCTGGCGGCGGCCGACTAGAGCAGTGGCTGCGGCGGACTGCGAGCAGGGAGCAGGAAGGGTTGGATCTGGCGGAGTAACGTCGGATCTGGGCCGGTCCGACCACAGACAGGGAAGACGTGCGCCGCTGTCGTCAGATGTGCCGAGCACTGCGCGCGATGCGGGGGACGGACATCGCAGACAGCGGAAGCTGATCGGATCGTCGCGGAAAGAACCCGAGCAGACGTAATGTGGGACGCGAAATCTGGACGACAGAATCGGGGCATGAAATCTAGACGCGATCGGGACGTATGCTAGGGCACAACCGCGTGTGATGGATATGGACGAAACCCGGCGACACAATGCAGGCAGGAGCGATAGGTCAGATTAAATGTCACTAACAAGCTTAGTTATTAAAGGTGCAAGGCGCATCAAGGCGCAAAGGGGTCTTGGAGCCTAGGCGCAAGGCTCAAGGCGCAGACGCGTGCCTGACAAAGGCAATGCGCAACCACATCCATTTTAAATAATCAGCATCAAACATCATTTCAGCTTCACGATTAAATTCAACATCTAGTCTACTAATTAATCATTCATTATTATCGTTTGTATCTCTTAAAAAATAGAATCAATGTGGTCACTTGCATCATATCTAAGTCTCAACGCACAATTATCTTTCATGAACACTAAATCAATAAAAAATTATTGAGTACTTAAATTATTTTCTTCTTAATTTTTGAAGAATGAAATTTATAACAAAAATCTCACTCAGTCGTGCCTTTTATATTCTAAAGACGCAAATAAGGCGCAAACCTCTGAGCCTGGAGCCTTAAGCGCGCCTTTAATAATATAGCTAACAAGAAGAAGGTTGCATTAATCGAAGAAGAACAAAGAAACAATCCGAAGCAAGCTCCGACAAAGATCAACGAGGTTGGATCCTCCAATGATCCTTCTCTCCTAAGAGAGCCCAAAAACCCTAATGATCAAAAGATAAACATAACATTCTTATACCACCTCCTTATATATGGAGGGGGGCTCACATATCATTAACATGAAATAAAAACAAAACAAAGTAAAAGAAGATACGCACACGTGCGTAACATGAAGCCACTTACTGATGTCAAAGGAATGCAGCCAAAATCTTCCAACTATGACGGGAGATCTTTCTCAGGAGACATAGTGACCGCCCTTCTTCGGTTAATTAATTGGAGTTCGCTCGGCTTTATCATGAATATGATCACCATGATTCGCGCACCCTACTGTCTCGTGAGGATAAAGTTCTTGTTCGATTTTGGGAAAAACGCAACAGGGTCTTTGAATTTCTACATGAACTGCATAGAGACTTCGATCAGATCAGTATTCAGATTCTTAGGCTCTCCCCTACCCCCTATCTCCCAGAAGTGTACAACATCATCCAACAAAAGTTTGATCGGTAACAGACTTGGCTACCTGAAACAGTTTCCGAGGGATATGTCCTGACTGCTCAATCTAATTAGGGAGCCAGATCGGAGCCTACTAACAAAGATCATCTGATTTATGAATATCGTGGGAAGTCACATCACTCATGGGACATGTGTTCCAGGCTTCATGGTTTCCCTTCCCCGCAAAGTGGTTCTACACTGAGAGGGGGTCGCGGCTATGGTTTCTCCCAGGGTCGCGGAATGGGTATCCGGTGGGATATAAATTTGTTGGAGTGTGGGGGGATGATGGGGATGCTGGGAATGATGAATTGGGGTTGCCAGGTTATGATTTATAGGACCTAGTTAGAGGATAGCTACGGGTAGTAAGTCTGGGCAGAGATCAGGAGGCTGGGACGTAACTTTAGGGTGCTGGAATGAAGGACAAATGGCTGTTAACTGCACAGTGGTGAAATTATGGCTGAGGGAGGAGCTTTGAGGCCTATACGAGTTGTGGTGGATGTTCCTCTGTGTTCAGGAGGAAGAGGAAGAGGGCCATCTGACTTTGGAAAGTTGGATTTATTTTGGCAGTTATTGACTAGTGTGGTAGTTATGTTGGGTGGGGCGAGGGAAAGTAGTTAACTTGGCTTCAGCATCAAGGGTCCATGGATTCGGCACCGTGAGAAAACTGAGAACTCAAAACTTCTCTCTAAATTCTGCAATACCCAAAAATCAGCTCCTAAACCATATCAATAGACTTAGAACCCATTACAGACGATCGCGATCGTTCGAAACATAAAAACACTAAATTTACATGAAATAAAAATACAAAACACATAAAATGCATAAAAAGATGTCGATGCCATTCTGAATGTGACTATGATTCAAATTGTTCATCAGACTATCCAAACTTCGCCTCCTGTGTTAAGTAGACTCGAAAAAAGTTCTGATAAGTGTTGGTCTGACGGAGAAATGTGATCCCCATCAGTTACAATGTCGAGAAAAATCATCTTATAGCACAAATGGGAATAGAGCATATAATGAATTATGATGATGTATGGTTTGAGCCAAATCATGCTCTTACTTTCTAAAAAATGAAATTAGGTTACAAATGACTTTGCCGCAATTTATGAAGCTAACAATGGAAAAAGTAGTAAAAAATTTATTGACTGCATACCAGACGGAGTTGAAACAAACTTTTCCACATCAATAACAAGCATATTTGGCTGCCAAAAAATTGAACTTTTCCGTTAACAAAGCAGAAAGTAGGAAAGATCAAGTTATATAAAAGATAATGAAAAGCTTCAATAGATTCTTATTCTCAACCGCAATCATGGAAAATAAAGCAAAAAACTAGTTCTGTAACAGATAGAATGTCACAAACCTCAACTAGTGTCTGCTCAAATGCAACAGACAGTAGATTATCCTGCAAATGACAGAAAGTGCATTAGAAGGAAAACAACTAGTAGAAAGTGTTAGAAAAATAAAGGAAAAGACTTAGAAGATCACCAGCCATCCTTCAATTCCTGGAAGCTCGGTGACATCAATACCACGATGGAAAATTGGTTTTACTGACATCTGAAAGTAAGGCACCTCCGCAAAGCACACTCGCACACGTCCAATAAATGGCCATTGTCGGAGGAACTTCACACCAACTAGTACCTACATACGAATTTTCCTCCAACACTTTAGGTTACGACAGAAGCTTACCATGAAAAGAAAGTCAAATTCCATGAAATTTTCAATATCTCTCAAGCGAATATTTAGGCCCATGTCATATATGTTTATCTCTTTGGTTTCCAATTCAAATAAGCTTCATTTCACAAGAAGCCTGTCATGTAAAAGGAAAAGAACCTTAAGCTAAGGAAGATCTAGTCATCTAGAAGAAGATTATGTTCTCCTATTAACATTTTTCTCTCTTTCTCATTCAAACAACTGTTGTGCCATACATTTTAGTGTGAGGCCGTTCTAAATTATGTAGGCATTGTTGTTTTCACCCCTTAAAAACATTTATGCATATGTCATCATCATCGTGCTTAGATCGACATAAGAAATCCTCATTATTCTACACATCTTATTGATCAGTTTTTGTTTACCAATAATATTAGTGCATTTTCAAGTTGCATGCATGTCCCAATAGCCCAAGGTCTATTTGTACAATCTTATCTTCAATACATATTATAACAAACTAATTGATCAATTTTTGCTTACCTTTCATATTAGTGCATGTTCTAGTTGCATGCATGTCCCAACTACCAAAGGTCTATTTGTGCAATCTTATCTTCAATACATATTATAAAAAATATATCTATCTATCTATATATATATACATATATATATAATAAAAAGAAATACTTATGTGACCGTAGGACCATCAAAAGAATAAGAGCCGTCCAATTATTTGATCAAATAAGAGTCTCACCCGTCCGTTCGATTAAAACCACGCGCTTTAGAAAATTTGGAACCCTAAAAACAACTCCCGCTCCCTCACGCCCGCTCAACCACACACAGGCTCCATCTCGCGAAAGAACTCCCGCTCACTCGCCCTGCTCGACGACTCCTCTCGCCACCTCCATCAATGACAGAGGACGGTCGCTGCTACTTCTCCCGTGCAAGGCAAGAATCGTCTTTACCCGCTTCTACTCACCCAGATCTCTTCCCGAACGGAACGTAAGTACATCTTCGACTTCTGATTACGATTCATACTACATCTTCTCCGCAACCCTTGCATCGGGCGGCAAGGTCGTTTACTTACTTCTCAACGTATCTAGGTTTTCTTTGAAGCCCTTGCCGTAGCCGCTTACGCTCCTCTTCCACTTCTAGGTTTTCTTCCCACAGGTGTCCCCGCCGCCTGAATCCCACGGGAGACGCCGCTGCCACCGCCGCCTGCACTCCAAGCCACTGTTGCTAATTGCAATCTGATTGTTGGTCTTCGCTTTCTTCCTACCTGGTATGGCTTCGCCCCTACATGTCTTCCCTCTACTCATTTATATGTATTAAAAAATATCCATTTTATTTGTGTTCTGTTTATCTTCATCGAAGAAGAAACAAAACTAATTTGCATCTCCTCTCTCAGATTCTGTATCGATTCCATTTGCCATTTTGGTTTACTTTTTATTCTACAGGTAGCTATTAAAGCCGTAGCTATTAGTGAGACTTGGAATGAAACTGTAAGGAAAGACATGATGTACTTAGGCATTAGTGAGATTATGACAAAAGATAGGGCACAATGACGACAAAGGATCCATATAGCCGACCCCACTATAGTGGGATAAAGACTTGAATGTTGTTGTTGTAGTAGCTATTAAAGCCGTATATGCACGTGGAAGGTTTTGGCTTTGCCTTTTTTTTCTTGCCACACTCTTACTCTGCCAGGGTTCAAGATTTCAGAAATTGTTAACACAGTTTTGACATGCTAGAAGGTTGGGACTTCTTAGGTTGTTATATGGTCAAGATGAAAAATAATTGGATTATGAATCAGGGCTTCATATACAAATCAATTTTGTATTGTTTGATCGCTATCAAATATTAGTATGACTTTATTGTGTGGTTGATCCAAAAAATTTACTTTCAATAACCATGAAAGTTGGGTATCTTCATATTTGAACTGAAAGATGTGTTTTGAAAGTTTGGTTAGTGTCAACTCTTTGAAATTTTGGTATCTTCATATTAGAGAATTATGGGACATTTTGGAAAGATTTTTTAACTCAGAGCATCAGAGTGTGTTTTCACTCCTTTTTCGCTGATTCGTAATTTTTATATGAAGTGTACCTTGTGCCCAAGTTGGTGTGCAATTGCACACTTAACCATCACTTTATTTTTGCATTGTGTCTTTTGCCTATGCTTGGCGGTGGCCATTGGACCCGCAATTGTGGTTTCAGACACTCACGGGTAAAGCCCAATCTGTTTTTGAATTCTGCACATATCGTGCGGTCATGCGTTTTCCTTCGCGCACGGGTGATTTGCACGTGTGTGTCCTCGACCTGGTTGAGATGTTTGATCTTCATGATCGCACGACCGTGTGAATTTCCTTCGCACACGGTATTTTTGCTCGTGTGCAGTCATTATGCTGAAATGTGGAATTCTACTGCAGCTCGTGTGACCCCTTCGCGCATGGTTGATTTCGATCGTGCGAGAGTAAATCGCACGAACTTCCTGTGTTGTCTAAAGTTTTTATGATAAATTGTTACTCGTGCGCTTCCTTCGCGCACGATTGATTTCAACCGTACGAGAAGAAAAACGCACGAGTAGTTCTTTGGCCAGAAAATGTGAGTCCTATCCCGGCCTGTGCGTTTTTGTTCGTGCATGGTTATTTCAACCGTGCGTAAGCAAAATCACATGGGCCAAGTGTTGGCCTATTTTGGAAATCTGACGGATAAATATCGCACGATACGCATGCACAGTCGTGCGTTCGACTGTGCATGATCATTTTTTAACATTTTCACTATTTTTTAACATTTTCACTATTTTTTAACATTTTCACTATTCCCGCTCCATTCGTCCCAGCTCGTTGCACCTCGCAGGGAGGAGCTCTGACTCCAGTCCTTCTTCCCCGATTACTTAGGGCTTTGCCCGTGGCCGTCTCCCATCATCCAAGGACCTCAAGGAGGAGATCCTAGCTGCATTCTCATCACCAAGGAAGGAGAAATCTGCAACGAACGTGGTCGGATTGTAGTTCACCGGAGAAGACAGGTAAATTAGGAGGAAGTGACAGTACTCTTGTACCTCAGACGGTAGTCGAAGACCGAGCGAGGACGCAGAGTGACGCTCCCGAGAATCTTCCACGAGTCTCCGGATTCGGTTGTATCCCTCGCTCTTTCTCGTTTCTTGTTGTTGTTTGTAGTTACTTTCTTCATTGTTATGATGATGTACGCACTATAAATCCATGGTTCTAAGTTATATTCATTTTGATGAATGTATGCTTGGTTTATGTGTGTTTGAGGTGAGCCTTCTTTTCCCATGCTAGTTGTGATGAATAGAGATAGCCACACTAATAATTGCTAGGGGTGTGTCGTGCGAGAAGGTGAACACGACCCTCATTTCCGCCGTCATTTCCATTCCATCCATTTGCGCTCACGTCCATTCACCAAGCAAAGCGGTGCTAACGGCCCGTATAATCCCCACACCTTGCGAAGCGGTGATTGTGACCCACACAATAGAAGTTTATTTCTTTCCTGCAATTAATCACAACCACCAAAAATAAAACCATTGTTTTCAATCCTTATAATTCATTATCAAACAATCGAACCACAACCACAACCTGCATTCCTTCGAGATCGATATTTGAGGATAACATCCCATTTTATATTATTTGAGCGACCGGTGCACTTGTCGTGCTGAGTTTGACCCCGAGATTAGGGGTGCAACTCGGTTCGGTTCGGTTCCACCAAAAATCAAGAACCGACCTATGTAGGTTCGGTTACAAAATTTGGGAACCAGAATCAACCCGCGGTTCTAAATCATGGAACCGGATCCGCCCAATACGGTTCGGTTCGGTTCTCGGTTCTACTCATATTATGTAAAGTCACATTTTTTCTTCTCGAATCTTTAAATAATAGGATAAATATTTATTACTCCAAATTTGGATGTGTTATCTATCTCAATGTACACAAATACTCATTTATTATCTACGAGACTACCATTGAATCTCTAATTCAGTAAGCAAAATAATACTGATCACTAATGACTTCGGCAAGAAAATTTCTTTCTCCCTTGGCATGTTCAACCTACAAATGAAATTAGAGGCCAAGATGAAGATGAGCATTGTAGAAGCAGTATTGCTACTTGTATCACAACCCTGCCAAGGTTCTATAGAGCATTCTATGGTTGAACTTTACTGATTAGCCGACATCAAGTTTGAACCCCTGCGCAGGTTGATTGACCTGATCTTCTAAGAAAACTAAGATGATAAAAATTAATTGAGGGTATTGTTTTTAAGATATTTTATAGGTATATTGTTATAAATGATACACTAGAATCAGAAAATGTAGACTTTAATAATTAGAACAGAGGCTTACCAAGATCGCGATGCAAGTAGCAAAATCTGGAATCAGAAAGGCGAAAGCCACAAAGCCCAGATCCAAGCTAATACATATGATTATCTGCTGTTTGAAGGAGTGTTGACGCCAGCGAGGCTGGCGAGGGTTCAGATTTCAGAGGAGGCAAGTACGCGAGGTTCAAATTGAAGGAGCGGCGAGCGCCGTCGAGGTTTTGACTTTAGAGCGTCGTGAAGGAGCGGTGAGCACTTCTGCGTTTTTCGGCTATCGCCGCCCGCTCCCTTGTGTCGCTACTCGGTAGGGCAAGCCGCAAAAAAAGAAGTAATGGTCGAGGTTTAGGGCAAGCCGTGGGCGACTCGGGAAAAATGAAAATAATCGGGAGCGGCGGAGCCCTGGACGAATGAACGCCTGAACCTTTCTCGTTGATCCGGGCCTAAATGAAGTAATTGTCCAATTGAGATAATAATATATTATTTTACATTTTAAATTAATAATTTGGGTCGGTTCTCAGGTACCCGAGTATGGGAACCGAGAACCGACCCGAACCGTCGGTTCTCTAATAACTGGAACCAGACCCGAACCGAATAAAACTGGAACCGACCCGAACCGCCTAAATCGGTTCGGTTTCGGTCCGGTTCTCGGTTCTTCGGTTACTTTTGCACACCCCTACCCGAGATTGAGCGGACGTTGCGTGCACGCCACCGATTTGCTGCAGAGATGGAATGAAACAGAGTGAACTATTGGAGTTATCATAATATTGAAATATTGTGTATGGGCAAAATTGTAATTATGTATTTGAGGTTATATATACATATGATAGGGCTCGGGTTAAGGGGTCACGGTTTTCTCCTCATTTCATTATTCCACATGGTATCAGAGGCGGTCCACGCCTCCTAGGGTTTGCCCGCGTCTCACGCCCCAGACTCCCGCATCGGACGCTTCTGTGCGTCTCGTCGGCCCCCCGCCTCCCCAGCGATTCCTTTCTCGCCGCCGCCTGCAGCTTTGTCCCGTCGCTCGGGGCTTCCCGCTCTCCGTGGTCGCGGCTGGCGTCCCCGCACGCGGGCTTCGCGCCTTCGCTCACTTCCGCCGCTGTCGCTAGTCGCCAACGTCTTCTGCAGCGCCTCCTGTTGGTCTTTCCAGTCATTCCGCCACCGCAACAGGCTTCCCCCCTCGATTCCGCAGCCACCTAGTCACGCCGGAGTCTTCTCCAGCAGTTTCTCCGCCCGTGCTCCTTGTTTTCTCCATGGAGACCTAATGGCGTCCTCGTCTTCTCCATGGAGTCGTTCTTGATGCTTTGTATGTGATTTTTGTTCTTCGTTCTTCGGTCCTCGATCTCCTTTGCGGGAGGGATCTCGTTGCTTGTTATTTCTGTGCTTCATGGATTCCAAGGATACCTATGGCTCTACGGGACGAATTACTACTTATTAGCGTCCTCCTCGATGAGAAAAATTATTCTTCATGGGCGACTTCGATAAAAGTGGCTCTCGCCGGCCGGAATAAACTTTCCTGGCTGACCGACGGCCCTCCTATGCCCAAACCGACTGACAAAGATGACAAGAAAGAAGAGTTAGTCAAGTGGTCGACCGAAAAGTACATGGTACTTGGATGGATTCAGTGCTCGATGGAGCCTCGCATCTTTAGTCAGTTCATGCGTCTTGAGGATATCTCCAAACTTTGGTCCGCTCTCCAACGCACTTTTGGCCACACACGTGCTGATGCCCATATTTTCGGCATTTTTCAGGACATCGCTTCCGCGACACAGGGGGAGCGTTCTGTTCAGGAGTACTTCACTTACCTTCAGGACTGTTTTCTTGAGCTTAACGATCTTGAGCCTCTCAGTGCCCTGGAGTCTTCTAATGATATCACCCTTATTGTGGGGATGTAACCTTTGCCAGATCTTCTTGAGGCCTACTCCATTGTTGCGGAGCATGAAAAATGTATGCAGAGACAATCTAGTCTTCTCGGCGTTCGTGCTACCTCCTCTCTCCCTACTGAACAGATGACCCTTGCCGCTTCCTACCGCCCTCCCACCTCCAGCACTCGTAGCCGTGGTGGTCGGGGTTCCTCTACTCAGCCTGGTAGTCAACGGGTCCTCCCGGCCCTTGCTCTCACTGTGGGCGTCTATACCATGATCACAGTCGTTGCTATTAGGTATACCCACACCTATGGGGCTCTGAGCGTACTACTTCTGGTGGTGTCCCCAGGCACACTGCTGCTTCTGCTGAGTCTTCCGAGTCTGTCGAGCGCACCTTGGGTGCCAACTCCTCCGACTTCTGTCAGATAATGACCCAGTTTCAGCAGTTCAGCCTTCCACTACTGTCTTTGCTTCCACCGTCTCTTCTTCCTCAGGTACTCCATTTGCTTGCTCCGCGACCATGGTTGACCAGGATTCTTCACCCCGGGTGATTGACTCTGGTGCAACCGACCATATGACTGGTATGTCTTCCCGTTTGCTTCAGGTTGTTCCCTGCTCCCACCGGGACGTGCACCTTGTTGATGGCTCAGTTACTTCTGTCCTTAGTCGGGGCACCGTCCCTCTCTTTTCCTCTCTCTCCCTTGACTCTGTTCGTCTTGTCCCTCAGTTGGCTCTCAACCTTTTATCTGTTAGTAGTATTACTCGCACTTTGAACTGCTCGGTAACCTTCTTCTCTGATCATTGTGTTTTTCAGGACCTGAGATCCGGGAAGACTATTGGTACGGGATATGAGAGGAGTGGGATGTACTACCTGAAATTACCTTCTACCACTGCTGCGACCACTTCCACTGCTACTTGCCTGTCTACCTCTTCTGCTGCTTATCCAACATTGTTGTCGAGCTCGCTTTGGCACGCACGTATCGACCATGCTAGCCCTCAGCAGATGTTGTCTGTTTGTCCCGATGTGTCTTTTGTTTTTCCTTTTCGCTATGATGTATGTGTGCTGTCAAAACACACACAACACGTATATTCCTTTTGTTAGTCGTGCTACTTCTTGTTTTGAGTTAGTATATTCTGATGTGTAGGGCCCTGCCCTCGTTGTGTCATTTGACGGTTTCTCGTATTTTGTAACTTTTATTGATGACTATTATCGTTGCTTATGGGTTTATCTCCTCAAACATAAATCTAAGGTAATATCGGTTTACTCTCATTTTCACGTATGATACGAACCCAGCATAATACGTCTGTTCATATCCTGCGCTCTAGCAATGGAGGTGAGTACACTTCTAGTCCCTTTGATCTCTTTCTCTTCGATGAGGGCACTCTACACCAATTTTCTTGTTCGGGAATGGGGTGGCATAACGCAAAAACCGCCACCTCTTAGACTCCGTTCATTGCCTTCTTTGGGGAATGAATGTCCCTAAGTCCTATTGGAGCGCTGCTTTTCTTACAGCAGCTTTCCTTATAAATAGGACCCCCTCTTGTCCTCTCGGTGGCGTTACCCCCTATAATCTCATCCATCCATCTGTCTCCGCCTTTCCCATCCC
Organism: Platanthera zijinensis; assembly: GCA_039513925.1. NCBI lineage: Eukaryota > Viridiplantae > Streptophyta > Magnoliopsida > Asparagales > Orchidaceae > Platanthera > Platanthera zijinensis. The sequence goes on from CM077098.1 coordinate 127,282,015, forward strand.
TCTCCGGGTCTTTGGTTGTGTGTGTTTTGTCCAGAATCGGCGCCCCTCTCGGACTAAACTCGACGACAGGGCCATCCGCTGCCTCTTCCTTGGCTACTTGACTACCACTAAGGGTTACCGCTGCTATGATCCCTAATTGCGTTGTGTCATTTACTCTATGGATGTGACATTTCATGAGGAGGTTCCCTTCTTTCCTGCACATTCGACCCCTCCTGCGCTTCCCACTATTGCGCAACCTCCCACAGTCGTCTCTCCTCCACCAAATGTTGTCCCTTCTGCTGCTCTGCCTGTTCTGCTGACTTACTCTCGCCGCCCTCCGCCACCTCCACCCGATGCACTCACTTCTCCTCCAGTCCCAAATCCGCAGCTCCTTTCGGCCGCAGGTATCTCTCTTGAGCCTCTCTCCTCTACTCCTTCTGTTGAATTACCTATTGCCCCCCCCGCAAGGGCAAGCGTACTTGTGTTCACTCCTCGGGTACTGAGCACCCGTTGGCTAGTGTTGTTTCCTACCAGCGTTTCTCACCCTCTTACCAGGCTTTTGTGACAGCTGCTGATTCTGTCCGGCTACCTACCTCGACTGCTAAGGCTCTCCTTGACCCGCGGTGGGTTCAGGTCATGGAGGAGGAGATGTCTGCTCTCCGTCGTACTGGGACATGGTCTCTGGTTCCTCTTCCTCCCGGGAAAAGCACAGTTGGGTGCAAATGGATCTATACCGTGAAGTACTCTGCTGACGGTACTATTGACCGCTACAAGACTCGTTTGGTGGCCAAGACCTTTACTCAAGCTCCAGACGAGTTTGGTGCCACGTTTGCACCCATGGCTAAGTTGACCAGTGTCCGCCTTCTGCTCTCGCTTGCGGTCTCTCCGATGTGGCCACTCCACCAGCTCGATGTCAAAAATGCCTTCCTGCACGGAGAGTTACAGGAGGAGGTATATATGGCTCCTACAGGGTTTGCCCTTAAGGGGGAGTATTCGGGGAGAGTTTGCCAACTGTACAAATCTCTGTATGGCTTAAAGCAGTCCACGCGTGCCTGGTTCGAACGGTTCACCTCGGTCATCCTTCAGTCCAGCTTCACTTAGTGTCGTGCAGATCACACTTGCTTCATTCGTGCCATTCCTGAGGGACTTCATGTCATTGTCTTGGTCTATGTTGATGATATTTTTCTCACCGGGGATGATCCCTCTGGCATCTCTGAGGTAAAAGCTGCACTTCGCTCAGCCTTCGAGGTGAAAGACCTTGGACCTCTCCGCTACTTTCTTGGGATTGAAGTAGCCCGCTCACGACAGGGCATCTCTATATCGCAACACAAGTACATCTTAGATCTTCTTCGGGACACAGGTCTACTTGGGTGTCGTCTTGCAAGTACTCCTATGGACACCAACCATCGCCTTCATGCTGAATCTGGTGATCATCTTCCAGACCCCTCTCAGTACCAGCGGCTTGTTGGCCTCTTGATATACTTGACCAATACCAAACCCGACATCAGCTTCTCAGTGGGCGTTTTGAGCCAGTTTATGCATTCTCCTAGGACATTTCACCTAGAGGCTGCTAGATATGTCCTTCGCTATCTTAAGCGCGCTCCTGGTCTTGGGCTGTTCTATCAGGCTGACAGTGTGTGACGCCACTAAGGTATGTTAGCTAATTTTATAACAAATATTTATAATGGTGTGCTGATAGCAAGGAGTTGTAATAGGTTGAACCGGTTGAAACAAGGAATTGAACCGCCATGACGGTCAAAGTGTTGCATGTCGTACGAATAGGAAGCGGTGCCGATAACCCGATAAAATAGAGAAAGGAATAAGCGCCGCTTCATTATATTCCTCTCCCGATTCCCGCAAGAAGCCGCTGCAGGCGACGGAAGAGCCGAAACCGCCGATCTTCACCACGAGCTCGATTCTCCTCTGTTTCTTCCGATTTCTCCTTCATTTGAAAGGTAATCTCTTCCTCTCTAGTCCTCTTGTTTCCTTTTCAACGATTTTTGACGGATTGAAATTAGTAGAAACCCTAGGGTTTAGGGTTTTCCGAAAATGTTTGGTTGTTTTCATGGGAAAAGTTTCTGTAATAGATTTTACGCCTAAATCCGTGATTTTCAAGGGATTTTGATGAAACCCTAACTAAGGTGAAGTCAATTTTGATATTTAGGGTTGGAAAAGGAGAAACCCTAAAGCACCAAATAATTATTTGGAGGCTCAAGCTTGCTGCCCCTTTCACTAAAACAGTGAAAGTGTACTAATGAACCTAGGGCAGCAAAACCCTAGCTCGTTAAAAAGGTCCTTGACCTAACTAGGTCAATTAGAGAGATGTTCTCAACCTTAGGGTAATTAAGGATATAAAAGTGATGGTCTTAACATAGTAAGGATGATATATTGTAGGCAATGACATCACGCGGTCAAGGAAGCGGTAAGCGCAATGAAGGACATAGGAACGCCGGAAATAGGAACGAGAAAGGAAAAGAAAAAGCAACGGTGAATTCTCACCCTTTTAATAGTGCTTATTTAATGATTTTTATTCATGATTATGTTATGTTTATGCTATGTTATGTTTATGCATTATGTTATAAGTAAGAGCAATGAAAAGTAAATGTCTAAGAAAGAGGAATATAGAAAAGAAGTAAAGAAATAAAGAAATGAAATGAGCTAAGTTAAGGGTCAACCCAATAATGGAGGTGGGGTGAATGTCCTCTCAATGAAATGAAATGAAAGTTAACGTGCGAATATGAAAAGACACGTTAAGAAATGTGTGCGAATATGAAAAGACATACAAACGCGCTATATAAATGATATGAAATATTAATATTCCCTTAACACTGCCCAATACTAACAGAAAAAGAATGATGAAGGGAAACAGAAATAAAATGAAGGAATGATGCAAGAAGAACTAAAAAGAAAAAGAAGATGAAATGGAAGGAATATTATGAATGCGAAATAACGAGAGAGAACGTAATCAAGAAAATAAAATACGAAATCAATAATAAGTCATCTTAGTAAATAGGGAACAATGAGAATTCATTTAGTCTTTGACTAATAGAAAATGTAACTGAACAGGTCAAGGAGGAAGCTGCTCCAGACACGTCTAGCCGCCCCCCTACTCGACGTGAGAAGATGTATAAAATGTGGATCGAAGTCATCACCGCTGTCTTCGGAGTTATGGAAATCCATAAAGCTACTTGCCATGATCTGGATTGCCCGCATGATGAGTTCCAGTTCTGCTTCCAGTAGTTTATAGTGTTTATGATATGCAGTAGTTTCTAGTGTTTTGATCTGTTGCTCTACACATACTGTATTATATGTTTAGTACAGATGTAGATACCCACTTTTGTATGTATATGTTGGGGTATCTTTTTTCAGATGTATTATATGATACTGTGATAAAAATAAAATATTTTACTTTTCTGCACTTTCATTTATGTACTCATAAATGCTGAATGATAAATTCCATAGCAACTCTGTGAAATAGTTAATTGAAAAGAAAATTGTAATGGTGTCTAGAATGTAGGGTCGTTACAATTAAATGGTATCAGAGAGAGGTTTCGGGTATTTGAACATTCAGTGAGACACGAGTACATAAGATTTAAGTAAAACAAATATATGACAATGTCAATCTTCCTGTTTCAGGAACCCTTCCGCACATATTTGAGTCGAAGGGAAAGAGATGAACTTGAAGAGGAACAAAATCGTATGGCTGAAGAACGATATAGAGAGAGATCAAATCCTCCTCTATCGGAGATCATGCAAGCTTTGGCAGAAGCCATTCGAATGGGCAATAGTGTTATAGCCGTATCACAACCATCAGCATCAAGTGAGTCATATGTGAAATAATTTCTCGAAATGAGACCACCCTTATTTCGAGGTGGGTTATCTCCGATGGAAACTGAAAGTTGGATAAAGAGAATTGAACTAACCTTCAATGCCTTGAAGTGCCCCGACAATCAAAAAATCGATTTAGTCGTCTTCCTGCTGGAAGGAGAGGCTGATCGATGGTGGGACAGTATGAGGCAAGGAAAATTTGTTGGGCATAGAAATTCGGAGATTCCCTGGGCCGAATTCCTAAAAGAATTTGTTAACTGGTTTGTCCCTCCGTCTGAGAAACAAATGTTGTAGGAGAAATTCCTCCGATTAATGCAAGGAAGTCGCACAGTCCTTTAATATGAAGCTGAATCCGCACAATTAGCTTATTATGCATGAGACATGGTCGCTAAGGAAAGCGATCGTTGTTTTCGATTTCAATTGGGCCTACAAGAAGATGTGCGGGTACATCTAATCTCGCAGAGGATTAAAAATTACAATGAACTGATGGAGACGGCTAAGTTGATTGAGATGGATGTAGAGAGTTCGCAAAAGCGAATGGAGTTTCAGAAGAAGAGGCTTCAAAGGGACAAAGTATGGATTTCTCGCGAAAGAGTGGAAGTTCTAACTGGAAGAGGAAGAAAGGAGGTCCTCCAGCTCAAACCCGAAGTGAAAGCGCAGTTAGCAGCAACACGATGAAGCCCTTATGTCCGAAATGCGGAAAGAATCACTTTGACGAATGTTTGAAAGGTACCGATGTTTGTTTCAAATGTCAGAAACCGGGACATCGCCGCCAAGAGTACCCGTTATGGAAGACAGTATCTGAAAGAGGTGGTCCTAGTCAGGCACCAACATTCCATTATCTTGATACCAGCTCAGTTGGTAGAGTTGATAAAGGTAAAGGGATTGAAACATCAGGATCTGTGGTAGAAACTAGAGAAGATAGACAGGTGCAGCCTAGAGTCTTCAATATGAACCAACAAGGGGCTAAAGCCGATGATACTGTTATCACAGGTATGATTTATGTACACAATCACCTTTTAAAGGAATTATTTAATACAGGGGCTAGCCAATCTTTCATATCTACAAGAGCAATTAAACAATTAAAGTTGGAACCCCATGTCTCTTAAGGAATTGAGAGTTAAAATGCTCAATAATACCGAGATGATTACAAAGCTTCGATGTACAGTGTGGCTAACAATTGATACCAACCCAGTAGAAGCAGATGTTGCGGTTCTACCCCTATCCGAATTTGATATCATTTTAGGGATGGATTGGTTAGTGAAAAGTGAAGCCATCATTAACTGTAAATAGAAAGAAATTACACTTAAAATGAATGATACGCACTGCACTTTTAAAGGATTGAATGAAGTTTCAAAAGTTTTTATATCTTCATTAAAGGCAATGAAGAAACTAAGAAAAGATTGTGAAGCGACTTTGGTAATGATTAAGGGAACCAATGTAGTGATATGTGAGCCGACTGCAGTTCCCCTAGTGCGTGATTTTCTCGAAGTATTTTCTGAAGAATTACCAGAACTACCCCCATCAAGGGACGTGGAATTCACTATCGATTTGGTGGAAAGAGCTAAACCAGTAACAAAGGCACCATATCGTATGACTCCTAAAGAATTGGCAGAGCTGAAAAGTCAATTGCATGAATTACTTGATAAAGATTTTATACGACCAAACACTTCACCATGGGGAGCTCCAGTGCTATTCGTTAGAAAGAAAGATGATTCGTTTCGATTATGTGTCAACTATCGAGAACTGAATAAGTTAACAATTCGAAACCAGTACCCTCTACCTCGTATTGACGATTTATTTGATCAATTGAGTAATGCAGAAGTATCCTCCAAGATTGACCTAAGGTCAGGATATCATCAGATGCGAATAAAGGAAGACGATATTTACAAGACTGCCTTTAACACGAGATACGGACACTTTGAGTTCGTAGTCATGCCGTTTGGATTAACAAACGCGCCGGCTGTTTTCATGGACTTAATGAACCGGGTATTCAAGGAATTCTTGGATATGTTTGTTATCGTATTTATCGATGACATTCTAATCTATTCGACGAATAAAGATGAACATGCAGAACACTTAAAGATTGTATTGCAGACGTTGAAAAGTCACGCCTTATATGCAAAGTTTTCTAAATGTGATTTCTGGTTAAATAAAATTTCCTTCTTGGGTCATGTCATTACGTAGCATGGATTATCAGTAGATCCGACAAAAGTAGAGGCAATTATAAATTGACCAAGACCGACTACAGTCACAGAAATTCGGAGCTTTCTTGGATTAGCAAGCTATTACAGAAAATTTGTAAACGGTTTTTCAGCGATTGCACTACCGCTTACGAAACTAACACGAAAGAATGTTCTATTTCTCTGGAATGAAGAGTGTCAGGAGGCATTTGATGAATTAAAAGCAAGATTAACTACTGCACCAATATTAGTTCTACCATGCGGCATTGAAGGCAGCCCAAAGAGAGGGCACCGAATTGAATCGCATGAACTGCTCGTAAATACGGGGCTCCATGGATGCCTCTCTGAAAGGCCTTGGTTGTGTTTTGATGCAAAATGGTAAAGTCATAGCTTATGCATCGAGACAATTAAAGGATTCTGAGCGTAATTACCCAACTCATGATTTAGAGTTGGCAGCTGTCGTATTTGCCCTAAAAATTTGGCGACATTACTTATATGGCGCTCAATGTGAGATCTTTACAGATCACAAAAGTTTAAAGTATATTTTCTCTCAGAAAGAAATAAATATGCGTCAAAGACGATGGTTAGAACTTATCAAAGACTATGATGTCGATATCAAATACAATCCTGGTAAAGCGAATATAGTAGTTGATGCGCTCAGTAGGAAACACTTGGCACCTATGATTGTTCCACTTACCGAGCAAAAGGAGTTGTTGCGAGAGATACAAAACTTTGAATTGCTTACATTTATAACTACTTCTCAGACTCAAGATTTACTCTTCCAACTCGTGGCAGAAAATTCCATTAAAGACAGGGTAAGGAAGGCGATAAACCAAGATCCTATTTTTGTAAAAATCCTGGAAAAGGTAAAAAGTGGACAATCAACTGCTTTTACAGAGCATGATGGATTATTGTTTCTGAATGAAAGGTTGTGTATTCCTTATGTTGATACACTTCGATCAGAAATCCTTTACGAAGTACATAATACAACGTATTCAATTCACCCCGGAAGAACAAAAATGTATCAAGATCTCAAGCAGGACTTCTGGTGGCCAGGAATGAAGACTGATGTAATTCAATATATTGTCAAATGTCACGCGTGCCAACTTGTGAAGGCAGAACATCAAAAACCTGGCAGATACTTACAGTCACTGCCGATCCCTGAGTGGAAGTGGGATGACATAACCATGGATTTTGTCATGGGATTGCTAAGGAGTAAAGCTGGGAACAACGGTATATGGGTAATTATTGATCGATTAACGAAAGTTGCGCATTTCATTCCTATGAAAAATGATAGTTCAGTACAGAAGTTAGTCGATCAGTATATCGATGTTATTATAAAATATCATGGGATTCCCCGATCCATCATATCTGATAGAGATGGACGCTTTACATCGGATACTTGGAAACTCGTGCAGAAAAAGTTGGGAACAAAACTACTATACAATACCGCGTTCCACCCACAAACGGATGGTCAGTCTGAGCGAACTATTCAAATGTTGGAAGATCTGTTGAGAAAGGTCGTACTCGATCTTAAGGGCTCATGGGAAAAATACTTATCGCTGGTGGAATTTTCGTACAATAATAGCTACCAGTCAAGTATTCAGATGACACCGTTCGAAGCATTATATGGGCGAAAGTGTCGTACCCCACTAAGCTGGGCAGAAGATGGCGAACATAAGTTATTCCCGAAGAATCAAGTGGATAAAATGAATGATAAGCTTACACTTGTTCGAGAACGATTGAAAATAGTCCAAGACAGACAACAGAAATATTACAATGCCAGGCATCGAAGAGTAGAGTTTAATGTAGGCGATATGGTATGTCTGAAAATAAAGCCCTTCAAAGGAGCTTCACGAATTCGTCGACTTGGAAAGCTTAGTCCAAGATACGTAGGACCATTCGTCATCTCTGAAAAGATTGGACCGGTGGCTTATCGCCTAGTATTATCTGATGCTCTTCAAAATCTTCATGATGTATTTCATGTTTCTTCATTAAGGAAATACATAGCAGATCCGGAGAAAATAGTTCCTTCTGAACAGATTCAGATAGAGTCAGATCTATCTAGCCAAACGGAACCATACAAGATTGTAGATTGACAAAACAAACAGCTTCGAAACTGAGAGGTTCGATTTGTCAAGGTCTGGTGGAAAGGACATAGTATTCATGAAGCAACGTGGGAAAAAGAAGAAGACATGAGAAATCTCTTCCCTCAGATGTTTGATGTAGAGTCAGACTGAAGATTTTTGTGGACGAAAATTCAATAAAAAGGGGAGAATTGTGACGCCACTAAGGTATGCTAGCTAATTTTATAACAAATATTTATAATGGTGTGTTGATAGCAAGGAGTTGTAATAGGTTGAACCGGTTGAAACAAGGAATTGAATCGGCTAATGCCGGTCAAAGTGTTGCGTGTCGTACAAATAGGAAGCGGTGCCGATAACCCGATAAAATAGAGAAAGGAATAAGCGCTGCTTCATTCTATTCCTCTCCCGATTCACGCAAGAAGCCGCTGCAGGCGACGGAAGAGTCGAAACCGCTGATCTTCACCAGGAGCTCGATTCTCCTCCGTTTCTTCCGATTTCTCCTCCATTTGAAAGGTAATCTCTTCCTCTCTAGTCCTCTTGTTTCCTTTTCAACGATTTTTCACGGATTGAAATTAGTAGAAACCCTAGGGTTTAGGGTTTTCCGAAAATGTTTGGTTATTTTCATGGGAAAAGTTTCTGTAATAGATTTTACGCCTAAATCCGTGATTTTCAAGGGATTTTGATGAAACCCTAACTAATATGAAGTCGATTTTGATATTTAGGGTTGGAAAAGGAGACACCCTAAAGCACCAAATAATTATTTGGAGGCTCAAGCTTGCTGCCCCTTTCACTAAAACAGTGAAAGTGTACTAATGAACCTAGGGCAGCAAAACCCTAGCTCGTTAAAAAGGTCTTTTGACCTAACTAGGTCAATTAGAGAAATGTTCTCAACATTAGGGTAATTAAGGATATAAAATTGATGGTCTTAACATATAGTAAGGATGATATATTGTAGGCAATAGCATCACGCAGTCAAGGAAGCGGAAAGCGCAATGAAGGACATAGGAACGCCGAAAATAGGAATGAGAAAGGAAAAGAAAAAGCCACGGTGAATTCTCACCCTTTTAATATTGCTTATTTCATGATTTTTATTCATGATTATGTTATGTTTATGCTATGATATGTTTATGCGTTATGTTATAAGTAAGAGCAATGGAAGTAAATGTCTAAGAAAGAGGAATATAGAAAGGAAGTAAAGAAATAAAGAAATAAAATGGGCTAAGTTAAGGGTCAACCCAATAGTGGAGGTGGGGTGAATGTCCTCCCAATGAAATGAAATGAAAGTTAACGTGCGAATATGAAAAGACACGTTAAGAAATGTGTGCGAATATGAAAAGGCACACAAGCGCGCTATATAAATGATACGAAATGTTAATATTCCCTTAACACTGCCCAATACTAACAGAAAAAGAATGATGAAGAGAAACAAAAATAAAATGAAGGAATGATGCAAGAAGAACTAAAAAGAAAAAGAAGATGAAATGGAAGGAATATTATGAATGCGGAATAACGAGAGAGAACGTAATCAAGAAAATAAAATACGAAATCAATAATAAGTCATCTTAGTAAATAGGGAACAATGAGAATTCATTGTCTTTGACTAATAGAAAATGTAACTGAACAGGTCAAGGAGAAAGCTGCTCCAGGCACGTCTAGCCGCCCCCCTACTCGACATGAAAAGATGTATAAAATCTGGATCGAAGTCATCACCGCTGTCTTTGGAGTTATGGAAACTCATAAAGCTACCTGCCATGATCCGGATTGCCCGCATGATGAGTTCCAGTTCTGCTTCCAGTAGTTTATAGTGTTTATGATATGCAGTAGTTTCTAGTGTTTTTATCTGTTGCTCTACACATACTGTATTACATGTTTAGCATAGATGTAGATACCCACTTTTGTATGTATATGCTGGGTATCTTTTTTCAGATGTATTATATGATACTGTGATATAAATAAAATGTTTTACTTTTCTGCACTTTCATTTATGTACTCATAAATGATGAATGATAAATTCCATAGCAACTCTGTGAAATAGTTAATTGAAAAGAAAATTGTAATGGTGCCTAGAATGTAGGGCCGTTACACAGTGCCACCAGTCTCTCCTGCTTCACTGATGTAGATTTTGCTGGATCTTTGACAGACCGACGCTCTACGTCAGGTTTTTGTGTATTCCATGGTGATCATCTTGTTTCGTGGCGGAGTAAGAATCAATCTATTGTATCTCGTTCGTCTGCTGAGTCAGAGTACCGCGCCATGGCACACAGTGTTACTGAGTTGGTTTGGCTCTGATCGCTGCTGACTGAACTTGGCCTATCTCTTGTTGATGGCTCTACTCTCTACTGTGATAATAAGTCAGCTCTCCTACTGACCCAAGATTCGGTGCTACATGAGCGCACCAAACACATCGAGATGGATGTTTATTTTCTGCGTGATCACGTTCGTACTGGGACTGTCCTTCCAGCTTACGTCCCCTCGGCTGACCAGCTCGCTGACGCCTTCATTAAAGTTGTTGGTCCCACTCGTTCAGATTTGACCATTTCCAAGCTGGGCATAATTGACATCTTTACTCCAGCTTGAGGGAAAGTATTAGAGTTATCATGATATATGTATATATATACATGATATATGTATATATATACATGATATATGTATATATATATACATATATCATGTATATATATACATATATCATGTATATATATACATATACCATGTATATATATATGATAGGGCACCGGTTAAGGGGTCACGGTTTTCTCTTCATTTCATTATTCCACATGAACGACCAAGGGGGAGATGTTGATCCCCATGTTGGACAAGCTGTTGATGAGCATGATGTTATTCGTCCAAGGCCAGGGACGATGAGAGATTATACAATTCCCACAGTAGGGAGTGTGTACCATGGTTTTGGCCCGACCATCACAAACCACCACTTCGAGATAAAGTCGGCCATTCTAAACATGATCCACAACAACGTATAGTTCGCTGACTTGTCAAGTGAAGATCCTCATCTTCACCTGGCTAACTTTTCTGAAATATATGCTACATGCCGCTACACCGGAATATCTGATAACTCGGTGAAGCTGCGATTATTTCCATTCTTGTTGCGTGACAAAGCAAAAGTCTGGCTTCACACTAGTCCCCCTGGGAAAGCTGCAACATGAGAAGCGCTCTCCATGAAATTTCTAGCAAAGTTCCACCCCGTGGATAAAGTCGTGAATACGCACCACAAGATAGCCATGATCCGAGAAGCCAATCAGGAAAACTCTCTGAAGCCTGGGAGAGGTTCACTGACCTTTTGAGAAAGTGCCCGCAATACGAGTATCCCCATTAGAATCTCGTAGAGATTTTCTACTTCTCAATCGAGCCAAACTACCGAGCGATGATTGATGATGCTGCTGGCGGAACCCTAATGAGCCATACTCCTGACGAAACCTTTAGAATTTTTAAAGACATTGCTTCTCACAGCTGCTATTAGATGGCTGGAAGGAACACCACAAGAGGAACAAGGGGACTCTTTGAAGTTAGCTCTCCTGTATATTCTGCTGAACCTGCATCCTCTCAACTTAAAAATGTTGCCTTGTTGAAGCGCCTAGCTCCTTCTCCTACCGCCAATTATGGTCATTTCATGTCAAGGTTGCGGTACTCCTGGGAATCATACTTATGAATTCGCCGGGAGGTGATCTCTCTACTAGTTTTTCCAATTTGAATTTTGAAGAAACTGTTAATTATGACAATAATCAAAATAGATCTATTCCTTACTCTAACACATATAGCCCGACGGTGAGAAATCACCCTAATTTCTCCTGGAATCAAAATGCAAAAAATGGCAGTCGGGCCAGCACACCATTTCGATGGGTAGACTTCCGATAGCCAACCGAGGCCGCCTCAATCTTTTAACAACCAACCTGTTCTTGCGTCCAAAAAGAGTGCTTTAGAAGAGATGATGGAAAAGTCTGTCGATATGGCCCAAGAAAATATGGCCAATCAGACGGCATCAATGCGTAATTTGGAAGTGCAAATGGGTCAATTGGCCCAAGTTTTATCTGAAAGAGCGCAAGACGCACTTCCAAGCACGACTGAAAAGAACCCAACTGAGCATGAGAAAAGTCTTTCTGAACCCATAAATGGTTATAAAGGAGAAATTGTGGTTAATTGTGAAATTAATAATGCTGAAACCACGGCTCTATGTGACACCAGTTCATCCCGCAACGTCATTGCCCTGCAAGACGTTGAGAAGTTTAAACTCAATATTGACACGGATGAGCGGACTTCACTCGTTCTTGCCAACGGATATTTGGTGGAGATGGAGGGCGAGGTGCGTGAGGTAAAGGCTGTCTTGGATGGCGAGTTGGTTGTCACCAAATTTCAAGTGTTGGGGGCCTACATAGAATGATTTTATACCAATTTTAAGCGCCCCATTCTTGAAAGAAATTGGTGCCACCCTTCATATTGTTGAGGGTTGTGTTTCCTTGCCACTCAAGGAGACAAGCCACTTATGTCCATCCCCTATAGCTGATACTTTCGTTGTTGAGCACACAAAAAATGTTTATCCCATTGTGGTTTCTAACGAAGTTTGTAGTTCTGAAGTATGTAGTCAAGCTTGAGTGATTCGGGTGAGAATGAAGTGCATGAGGATGTCGATGAAGTTGAAGACAAGACCAATTCTGATGAGCCGGTGGAAGAGATCTTGGTTGATACTTGATACTGATGTTGTTAAGGATGCCCGAGCTGAGGAAGTTGAGGAGGCAAGAGGCAAGGCCATTTGTGAGAGTGCTGATGCGGTGGACAACCCACCCAAAACTTTAATTATTGCTGGTTGCTCAAACTATGTTCATAAACAATCTAAGCAGGTGCGTTGGGCTGATATGTTACCCTCTGCGGGTAAGGAAATGACCATCTGCGGAATCCGATCGTCGATCCGGGTACGACATATATGGAAAGTCACCAATTAGCCCCGAACAGGCCCAAAACCAGCCCTCCACTACAGGTCCTCGTCTCTGCTCCACATCAAAGGATAATATTTCTTGGTGGCAAAAAACTTGCCCCTAGCGACTCTTGAGCATGAGTATAGGTTAGTTCATGTGTGCCAGTCTGATATAGGCCTTTCGTTGGCCCGATTGAGCATTTGCACCGTTCGTAAACATATTATCCTTGCTTAGCCCGTGTGTGCCTAATCCCTATCATTTGATTTCAGCTCCACCTTTAATTCACCCAAGTCAAAATGACCATCCTATTCACACACCTAATTTAGAGCTCAAAAATCCAATTTCATTTAAATTTGGAGTGATGGGTGTATTGCTTAGCCCCTTTGTGCCTAATCCCTATCGTTTGATTTCAACTCCACCTTCAATTCACCAAAGTCAAAATGACTATCCTATTCACACACCCAATTTCGAGCTCGAAAATCCAATTTCATTTAAAATTGGAGTGATGGGTGTATTGTTGTGAATGCTCAAAGCTTACTTGAAAATATAGCTGGAAATGTTTGGAGATATAAAGAAAAGAAATTGAAAATATATGAAAAAGGAAAAGAAAAAAATATGAAATGTAAAATCAGTTTATGGATGTTTGTATTTGGGAAAAGGCAGCGAGCACACCCATAATATCACGATGAAGTTTAAGGGTGTAGTGCACGTGTTTTCATTTTGCTTGGATAGCTGTCTTATTGCGAGCACAATTGTGGTTCGAGTGTGTAAGCTGTCATATTTATCTTTGTACATGACACCTAAACTAAGCCTAAGCTATAACGTAAAGTCTTATTGATTCGCACTTCGAACTCAACTAGTGTCGTGGAGAGAGTGTGAATCAGGAAGCTTATTGTACAACCCCGTATTCGCGGAGTGGGGTCCCTTCAGCAGGCGCGGGGCTAGCTATGCATTTTTAAGCTTTTCGAGGGGTTTGACTCTCTAGGTGGACAATTTAGGCTCAACATGCATAATATACTAGTAGGGAGATGAAATATGTCTCCCCCCCGACCCCTTTGAAGGGTCGCCCAGCCTCGGTTTGGCCTAGCCGCAGCTCGCAAGTCTCGGTCTCGCCTAGCCGCAGCTCACCAGCCTCGGTCTCGCCTAACCGTAGCTCGCCCAGGCCACGTCTCGCCCAGCCGCTTCGCGCCTAGCCGCAGCTCGCCAGCCTCGGTCTCGCCTAGCCACGTCTCGCCTAGCCGCTTCTCGCCTAACCGCCTACTCGCCCGGCTTGAGGGTCTGCCCCTGGTGGACTGCGATAAGCTGCTTAGAACAGCGGGATTTGACGGTTGGCAGGCCAACCCGGGGGCATTTCGGTAATTTTGGGGGAGCGGAGATTGGTTATTTGTAGGTCATTCCCAGAAAACTATAAATAGACCCTTGAGAGTGTCTTGGAGAGGGGACTTCTTCACTACTCTTCACCCTCTTCTTTTGCCCTCCAAGGCACCTAGCTCAGCATTGGCTAGGGAGGGGGAGATCTTAAAGGTCTTCCGGGTGTGAGGTGGGACCTCCACGCTAGAGCCGAGGGTCTGTTCCTAGCTTCTTGAATCTTTGGCTTGTGACGTTCTCCTGAGTGTAGTAGGTGTGATGTCACCCCTTTCTTGGGACCCCGAACTCCACGAGAGACCAAGTTTTTGGTTTCAACATTTTGGTGCGGTGAGCATGGAGAGTGACAAACACAGAAGATTTCGAGAGAGTGTCATGGCCGGAGATCAAGGAGGTAGTGATGATCTCGGCGAGCTCCCTAACCCATCACTTTTCGTAGAAAGGGAGGAATTTATGGCATCCATCCAAGGCATCGTGGAGATGCTGCGAAGTATTACTCCTCGAGGTAACTGCTCAACTCTCACCCCTAAGGACTTAGCTCTCAGGAGTCTCGGCGAGACTGCTCTCAGGAGTCTCGGCGAGCGCCTCCCAGGGATCTAGGCGAGATGACCCCAGCAGGGGGAGAAGGAAGTGCACCAGGAAGAAGGCCCGGGAAGGAAAGGATGGGAGAGGGGGTCGAGCGAGACCTCACCGGCCGGGAGTTGTTCCCCAGCCCGGCGAGTGCTAGCCTTCAAGGCGAGCAGGTCACGCGAGTAGAGGTTGCGAGACCACCACTCAGGGGGTCACCCTTCAGCGAGCTGATCATCTCATCTCCCATTCCCGAGGGGTTCAGAGAGTCTGACATGGATTAATATACCGGGAAGGATGACCCCGTCCAGCACCTACAGTGGTTTGAGGATGCTGTCTCCATCAGACCGATGACGGATGCCTTCAAGTGTCGCCTCTTCACGATCACGTTGAAGGAAAAGGCAAGGGACTAGTTCCACCAACTTCCACCGAGATCGATCTATGGGTTCAAGGACTTGAGCCGGAGCTTTCAGCTTCGCTTCTCCACCTCCAAGAAGAGGAAGAAGAGTCATGAGTCCATCTTCCTGATAAGGCAGGGGGTCGAGGAGTCGCTGGCCCATTACGTTGACAGGTTCCAAGAGAAGATCCTGGACATCCAGGAGATGTCGGGGTATGCCCTCCAGATGGCGTTCACAGTGGGATTGCGCGAGGGGTTCTTCAAGATGAGCCTGACCCGAAAGGCCCCCCTTTCCTTCGAGGAGCTGATGGAAAGAGCGGCAGGGGAGATAGCAACTGAGGCGGCCAACCCGGCGTTTGCCAAGAAGTTGGCAAGGTTGACAGAGGCAGAGTCGAAGGAGCAAGGTGGCTCGAGGCATCAGGAGGGAGAAGGAGAGAGGAGTTGAGAGCTGAGAGGTTCCAGGGACCTCAGGAAGGTCCGGAGCCAGGTTGGAGGAAACAGGGAGGACCCGTTCAGGGTCCAGGAAAAGGTCTCGTCCAAGATGGGGTGAACTTCCATGGAGGCCAGGGGAGGTTCAACTTCTAGAGGCAAGCCCCTAGGCAGATCCTACCCCCACCGCAGCAAGCCTTGGCGATAAGCGGAGGGGGAGGAGGCAACGGGAGAGACCGCCGAGCTCGCCGAAGGAGGGAAGGAAGATCATTGTCATACTGTGACTTCCACCAGTTGGAGGGTCACGTCACGGCTACCTGCCCCGAGTTCCTGGAAGTGAGGGGGCGAGAGGCCCTGCCCAGCAGCAGCAGCCGGTGCAGGTTGAAGAGGTTCCACCCAGAATGGGGGAGGATGATATATGTGAGGACCGGGTCGATATCGGACCCCGAGGTGGTATAACAGTGATCCACGGTGGAGTAGGGATCGAAGCCACTCGAAAGGCAAGCCTCCATGTGATGTACCGACGGAGCGTCGCTTCGACATCCCAGACCCCGCCCCAGGAGAAGATCACCTTCTCGGTGAAGGACATGCCGGATCATGAAGATTCGTTCTGCGATGTGCTGGTCATCCAGACGGTCATCGAGGGCTACACCGTCTCCCGGATCTTGATTGACAACGGGAGCTCCGTCAACGTCATTTTTAAGAAGGCGTTTGACGGGATGAAGGTAGAACCGAGGAGGGTGTTGGCCTCAGACGGACCCCTATTCGGATTTTCAGGGGAGAGGAAGGAGGTAAAAGGTGGAGTAGGACTCCAAGTAAAATTGGGGGGGGGGGGACTTCAAGGAACTGCCGGTTCGTCATTGTTGACGCTCCAAGCAGCTACAACGCCATCTTCGGAAGGCCCCTCATCAGCGCCTTCCGTTGTGTATCGTCATCGTTCCACCAGTGCCTCAAGTTCAGCTCAAGAGGGATCTAGATCAGAATCAAGGGAGACCCCAGGATGGCAAGGCAGTGCTACGTCACGACCGTCAACACCATCTCTTGGTTGGCCAAGACAGAGGAGATAGAGAAGATCATGGAGAGCTTGAGCAGGATAGAAGTGTTAGAGGAGAAGGAAGTGAATGACGACCATCATGCCAAGGCCCCATGAAGAAGCCTCGCCTTGGGGGAGTCTTTACTTTTTTCTTATTTTGTAACAAGCACTACCCCTGACCAGCTGAGTCAGGGGGTCATGTAACCCAAATTTTTCCCCCGTTTGAGGATGTTGGATTTGGTAAAGTTCAGGTGACATACCTAATTCCCAACCCCTGAGAGGATCTCCTCATTCCAGGCCCCCACTAGCTGGATGGGTCGAATGTGCCTCGGAGGAGAAAAAGTTCTTGTCTCGAGAGGATCTCCTCATTCCAGTCTCTCACCAGTTGGATGGGTCGAATGTGCCTCGGGGGGAGTAAGTCCTTTTTGCTCCGAGACGGTTCCGCTGTCCAGGCTCTCACTAGCTGACAGGACTGGTTGACCTCTCGTGGAAGCAAAGTCTTTTTTGCTCCGAGACGGTTCCGCTGTCCAGGCTCTCACTAGCTGGCAGGGCTGGTTGACCTCTCGTGGAGGCCAAGTTCTATTTGCTCCGAGACGGTTCCGCTGTCCAGGCTCTCACTAGCTGACAGGACTGGTTGACCTCTCGTGGAGGCCAAGTCCTTTTTGCACCGAGAAGGTTCCGCTGTCAAGGCTCTCACTAGCTAGCAGGGTTGGTTGACCTCTCGTGGAGGCCAAGTCCTTTTTGCTCCGAGACGGTTCCGCTGTCCAGACTCTCACTAGCTGGCAGGGCTGGTTGACCTCTCGTGGAGGCCAAGTCGTTTTTGCTCCGAGAAGGTTCCGCTGTCCCCAGGCTCTCACTAGCTGGCAGGGCTGGTTGACCTCTCGTGGAGGCCAAGTACTTTTTGCTCCGAGAAGGTTCCGCTGTCCCCAGGCTCTCACTAGCTGGCAGGGCTGGTTGACCTCTCGTGGAGGCCAAGTCCTTTTTTCCCCGAGACGGTTCCGCTGTCCAGGCTCTCACTAGCTGGCAGGGTTGGTTGACCTCTCGGGGAGGCCAAGTTTTTTTCACCCGGAGGGGATCTCGTCACTCAGGCTCCCATTAGCTGGCATGGCAGGTTGACCCCTCAGGGAGGTTAAGTGAATTCTTCTCGGAGAGGATAAGTATCTTTTCAACCGCGCAAAAGAACTACACTCAGCGAATACGTTGGGTTGAATGTTTCTTTCCGAGCGTGGAACTCGCTCGAAAAGAGCGGGGATTGTGTACAACCCCGTATTCGCGGAGTGGGGTCCCTCCAGCAGGCGCGGGGCTAGCTATGCATTTTTAAGCTTTTCGAGGGGTTTGACACTCTTGGTGGCCAATTTAGGCTCAACCTGCATAATATACTAATAAGGATGTGAAATGTTTGTCTCCCCCCGACCCCTTTGAGGGGTCGCCCAGCCTCGATCTCGCCTAACCGCTTCTTGCCTAGACGCAGCTCGTCAGCCTCGGTCTCGCCTAGCCGCAGCTCGCCAGCCTCGGTGTCGACTAACCGCAGCTCGCCCAGGCTGCTTCTCGCCTAGCAGCAGCTCGCCAGCCTCGGTCTCGCCTAGTCGCGTCTCACCTAGCCGCTTCTCGCCTAACCGCCTACTCGCCTGGCTTGGACTTCTCGCCCGACTTGAGGGTATGCCCCTGGTGGACTGCGATTAGCTGCTTAGAACAGCGGGATTTGGCTGTTGGCAGGCCAACCAGGGGGCATTTCGGTAATTTTGGGGGAGCGAAGATTGGTTATTTGCAGGTCATTCCCAGAAAACTATAAATAGACCCTTGAGCGTGTCTTGGAGAGGGGACTTCTTCACTACTCTTCACCCTCTTCTTTTGCCCTCCAAGGCACCTAGCTCAGCATTGGCTAGGGAGGGAGAGATCTCAAAGGTCTTCCGGGTGTGAGGTGGGACCTCCACGCTAGAGCCGAGGGTCTGTTCCTAGCTTCTTGAATCTTTGGCCTGTGACGTTCTTCTAAGTGTAGTAGGTGTGAGGTCACCCCTTTTTTGGGACCCCAAACTCCACGAGAGACCAAGTTTTTGGTTTCAACACTTATGACCATCAACATTGATGAATTTATTTGGAGGTTGTCCCGACTCCCCGATCTTTGGCAATACTCTTCTTAGTGATCGAGTTATTTTCTCTTTACGCGTGACCCGAGGATTCACTGAGATTCTGATTACGAGTAGAAATAATAAGTAGAAACGCAATTTGGAAAATTATAATCTACTTTGCATGTTTAAAAGATTTTTCAACTAAAATTTCTACGCACGCAAGTAAGCGACTTCGCATAGTACTCGTCTGGGCTCGATTTCACATTCAAGCACTTCACTTTTTGTATGTTTTCACTCCTTTTCCGCTAATTTGTAATTTTTATATGAAGTGTGCGTTGTGGCAGAGTTGGTGTGCAATTGCACACTTAAATATTGTCGGGGTGAATGCTCACCCATCGCTTTATTTCTGCATTGTGGCTTTTGCCTGTGCTTAGTGGTGGCCATTGGCCTCGTAGTTGTGGTTTCGGACACTCAGGGGCAGAGCCCAATCTGTTTTTGAATTCTACACATATTGCACGGTCGTGCGTTTTCCTTCGTGCATGGGTGTTTTGCCTGTGCGTGTCCTCGACCTGGTTGAGATGTCTGATCTTCATGATCGCTGGACTGTGTGAATTTCATTCGCGCACGAGATTTTTGCCCGTGCGCAGTCATTATGCTGAAATGTGGAGTTCTACCGCGGCTCGTGTGTTTCCTTCGCTCACGGTCAATTTCGACCGTGTAAGAAAAAATTGCATGAACTTTCTGTGTTGTCTAAATTTTTTATGATTTAATACTACTCGTGTGTTTCCTTCGCGTACGCGGTTGATTTCAACAATGCGAGAAGAAAATCACACGAGTAGTTCTTTGGTCGGAAAATGTCAGTCATGTCCCGGCCCGTGCATTTTTGTTAGTGCACGGTTATTTCAACTGTGCGTGAGTAAAATCGCACGGGCCAAATGTTTGTCTATTTTGGAAATCTGACGGATAAATATTGCACGATACGCACGCACGGTCGTGCATTCGACCGTGCGTGACCATTTTTTTAACATTTTCGCTATTTAAGTGCAGGAATTCGCCCTAATCTGGATCCATAACTGTTTTCCCGCTCCATTCGTCCCAGCTCGTCGCACCTCGCAGGGAGGAGCTCCGGCTCCGTTCCTTCTTCCCTGATTGCTTAGGGCTTTGTTTGTGGCCGCCTCTCATCATCCAAGGACCTCAAGGAGGAGATCCTAGTTGCATTCTCATCACCAAGGAAGGATAAATATGCAACGGACGTGGCCAGATTGTAGTTCACCGAAGAAGACGGGTAAATTAGGAGGAAGTGACAACCCTCTTGTACCCCAGACGGTAGTCGAAGACCGAGCGAGGACGCATAGTGATGACCCGACGATTCCTCCCGAGAATCTTCCACGAGTCTCCGGATTCGGTTATATCCCTCGCACTTTCTCATTTCTTATTGTTGTTTGTAGTTACTTTCTTCATTGTTATGATGACGTACGCACTATAAACCCATGGTTCTAAGTTATATTTCATTTCTATGAATGTATGCATGGTTTGTGTGTTTGAGGCGCGCCTTCTTTTTCTATGCTAGTTGTGATGAATAAAGATAGCCACACTAGCAATTACTAGGTGTATGTCGTGCGAGGAGGTGAATACGACCCTCAATTCTGTCGTCATTTCCATTCCATCAATTTGCGCTCTCGTCCATTCGCCAAGCAAAACGGTGCTAACGGCCCGGCCCGCATAATCCTCATGCATTGCGAAGCAGTGATTGCGACCCACACAATAGTAGTTTATTTCTTTCTTGCAATTAATCACCACCACAAAACAACCCTTGAAACCATCGTTTCCAATCCTTATAATTAATTCTCAAACAATCGAACCACAACTCCAACCTGCATTCTTTCGAGATCGATACTTGGGGACAACTTCCCATTTTATATTACTTGAGCGACAGGTGCACTTGTCGTTAGCGCATCAGTCACTCCAACTAATATTTCAGATTGCTTGACAACAAGAGCAAGCTCGAAAAGTCTCAAATGGTGCGATAGTAGTTGCTCAATGAGGATCGGACTGTGAGGCAGTGACATCGTATTCAATGGAGGCGCCTGGATGGAAGGTGTGGTCGTGGGTTGAACAACCAATGTTGTAGCCGACAGAGTGAGAGGAGGCGGTCCCAAGGCGAGACGACCGAACACGTTGCATAGTTTGAGTTGGCTTGTGATGAAGGATGAGTGGGTGGCCTACAACGGCAAGGGCAACAAACTAAAGGGAGCTACCGCTACAGTGATTCGAGGGAGTTCGCTGAGCCGATCGAGTTTAACTTTGAAACAATCCAACATAGCGAAAATGTGGGCGAGCATATCACTTTACCAATCAAGGCACTCATGGACGGATGAGGACATGGTCAGAGAGGATGTGTTCCAACTTCCAACCGGTAGCCAAAGAGATCGCTGGTGGAAGCCCGACAATGGAAACCGTGGTCGGAAAGCGGCAAGTCGGACAACTTGTTACGAACAAGAATCTTGAGTAGCGATCCACTTGTTAAGATGAGGTGCGCGAGAGAGGCTAATAAGCAACTCAAACAATGAACATTTTACATTAATTAATAAAGGAGATACATTCTTGAGAGATAGAGAGGAGAGTTCCAAGGGAGAGGGAGAGATCTAGAGAGAGTGGGGGGGGGGGGGAGTCCAAACACTCAATCATCCAAAAGCCCCTAATTCCTTATGCCTCTCTCCCTTATATAGATGATGGAGGGCATAATACAAATAAATAATTATTAATTAATACCACTAATATTGTAAATATCAATTAACACATTAATTAATATTTACTTATAATATTATATTTTGCCATATATTTTACCAGATATGATATTAAATTTAACAAAGTTTAGCATGCTTCTTACCTTTCCTTCTACATGCATGCCAGTCACATGCATGTTTGTCCACATTCCTAGCCCTACACTTTTCTTTAGTTGCACAGCAAGTACTGCGCGCATATCTTCGGCAGATAGAAAACTCATTCCCAGCTCTATAACCTATAAGAGTTCAAGATGGCTTACAAAATCATCGCTTACAATGATCATAGGAAAAAAATTTTAATGCCACAATGAGTGTAAAGCATATAAGACAAACCAAGTGGTCGTCATCAGATGATTGGCCAAGAACTCGCATCTCTGTAAACATAGGTGGGTTTCTTCCCAAGTAAAGGTGCTCAACAACAGCTTTATTCTGCATCACAAGTAGTGTATCGAAAGTTAAATAACAACAGAATGTATTAAAGGAAGATACGTGCTCAAGTAACTTGAAGCTAAAACTGTATAAGCAACCACATGAACGATGGAAATAATGAATAAAAGGTTTTTGTTCTTTTTGGGATTAAATTATCAACTTGAACATGTACACATTTCACTAAAATCATTCAATTTGCTTTACGTTAGTGGTCTGAATTTCTAATGCATAATAGGAGAAGCCTAAAAGAAAATGACTGTAGTCCACCTAAACAATTGCAAAGAACTACAGGCACGAGTGACCCAAGACAAGACAATTGTGGAAGAGGCTGATCTAACTCTATATGATGATGTATGCAGACACAAAACAGATGCAAGTGAATAACGGCCTAATGATAATGCAACATTTCTCCATTCAATATTTTGACTTTCTACTTGCATGTCACATCGAGTCTCGTCAGGGTCGAGCTCTTTCAACCACGGGAGAATTGATGCAACCTGCGTCACATCTATTATTATTATGCTACTTGTCACTCCTTAGATTTTTTTATTCCTCATAGGGACACCCATTTCAAGCGCTTTTTATGGAAAATCTTAAACGATAAAATTGGGATCTATTTAAAATTTTGTGACGAGCGAAACTTCATTGGGTGAAATCAAAATGATAGTTGATCTTGGTTTAACAGGCGTTCGTAGGTGTCTATCGGGAGAGGGTATGTTGCGTCGTGAGTTACTGTTTTCCCTCTTGTCTCATGTTTGCCCCACACGCCGCCTCTGTCATCTTCTAAAAGCTCTAATAATTACTATTCATTTTATTGGAAAAGCCCATGTAAAGGGCTCATTATTGGGCCCTCTTTCTTTATTTCACTCTCCTCCTTCTTTAGTCTCACATCATGTCTATGATTTATTCTTCTCTCATCTTTCCTATATATTTGTATTCTCCCTGTTAACCCAGAAATCGGCGATCCCTCCCAAAGTAGCCAGCTTGCAAGTCGCGGTCTGCTCCAGGAGGTCGCGGCCTGTCAGCCTTTCCTTCTAAGGGTGGGAGGACTGACCTCTCAGTCCGCTCAGTCCGCGAGGCTAGGGCGGTCTCCCCGGTCTGACCGCCCAGGTCGCGCAGTAGCCGCTCGTTCTGCAGGGGCTGCGGACTGCTTCCTCAGTCCGCTCCTGCAGGCCGCGCGGTTAGATCGGATAACCGTGTGGTGGTTCATTCTTCCTCTCAGGTGCGAACTATTCAACTGAGTGGCGGACTCGAATTCCTATCCGTCCAGACCGCACGCTAAATGCTCAGCCAGAGGCGGCGACCTGCTCCTTCTATTCGGCAGAAGGTGGCGGACTCAGTCTTCAGTCCACCTAAGGGAGGCGGACTCGCTCCTCCCACCAGCTCTCCAGCCCGCACATCAAGACGGCGACCAGCCCTCCTGTCCGCCAGCTGTAGGCGGACTCGATCTCAGTCCGCCAGGTCGCCAACCCTCGTCCCCAAGCAAAGGGTGCCACCAGTCAACAGCGGCTCTCGCCAATAGGCGCGACCTGGACTCTTTAGTCTGCCAGGTCGGCAGTCCTTGTCGCCGAGCAATGGCGACAAGCCACCAGCAGACAGCATGCACAACCTGTTCGCCGCGAGTTAGGCGGGCTCGTTGCGCAGTCCGCCAGATGAGCCTCAGCTCGGTAGCCGGCGATCTGCCTCCTCTCTACAGCGGGCTGGGCGGACTCGTTCTGCAGTCCGCCAGCTAGCCCCCCAGTTTCCCGGTGTCCGCTTCTACCCAGCAGCGGGCGAACTCCTCCTCAGCTCGCACAGCCCAGCGCGAGCTCGCTCAGCAGCAGGGGCGGACTCGTCCCAGTCCGGCAACAACAGCAGCCAAGATCAGCTCCAAGTCCCTAACCGCGCGGCCTGGCACGGACTCCGCGGACTCAGCATTGTACTCGCACAGCTCACCGCCTCACCGGTGGTGACGTTACCAAGACCGTTACCTCCTCGGGCCTATAAATAGGCCCCCATACCTCTCATTCAGCACACACGACGGAGGGGACAAGGTCCAGGCGTCAATTCCTGCGGACTCTAGTTCCCAGTCCGCGCGGCCTCCAGTTTCTTCTCCCACCTTGATCAAGCAGTCCGTCCGGCTTAGTCCAGCGAGCTCCTTGATCAGCTGACCGCGCGATCTGCCGACCTCCCTGGTCAGTCCGCGCGGCCTCTGGCATTCTCCTCTCCTTAGCCGCCAGCTTCCCCCCTTGTACCCTTTATTCTTCTTTCCATGTAAAGGGGTGACCTCAAGTTGTAACTTCAATTATAATCAAAGGAAAGCCCGTCGCAAGAGAGGCATTCAGGCCGCGACGGGCGAAGTCTGCTGCTCGCGGCCCTCTCTTCTGTTTTTCTCTCTATCTTCATGCGCGACTCAGAGTAACCAGCTGCCCGGCAGTCTCTCAAACCTCTCCTCTATCCCCGCAACCCTCTTATTCACCTAGCTTGTGAGATCGAACAATCCGTTAACTGGGCGGTGTCGCATTTCGCGCATCAACAGTTAACACGCGACCTTCAGATCCTGAGCAGTTGATGAACAACAGTTGCAATGAAGACATAAGATTGAGCTCAGAATACACCTTAACTTCAAATAGCCATAACTTTTGATCTGAGTGTCCGATTTCAGAAATTCAAAGCTTGTCGGAACCGGCTCAAGGAGATCTGCCCCCCGGTGAACAGGGATTTTCCATCAAAAAGATCTCGAGCACACCTCTAATCATTCAGAAGTGTCCATCTCAAGTAGCGACTACGATCTCCTACTATCTAAGGAGTTTACATCTCTCATCGCAAGCTTCATAAGGTAAGCATGAATGTTTATCCCCATATACCAAATGGACTAACATCTTTTGCAGGAGAAGAACAAGTTTCCTCTCCCTTCACACCTCATATCTGAAGAGAAGTTGTTCCATATGATTTCAAAGAGCCTCGTTTGCCAGTCGACTCGGGGACGAGCGATCCAGTTTCTCACGTACAAGCTTTTGAGTCAATTGTTTCATTAAAAGCTCTATCAGATGGAATCAAATGCAAGCTCTTCATCATATCTTTTGGTGCTCAAGTGTTGGACTGGTTCTACCATCTACCACCTCAATCAATAACTTGCTTCAGCGATCTTCAAAGAGAATTTCTCTCAAGGTTTGGAACCTTTAGGAAGAGAAAGAAAGACGTAGGAACTCTTTTTAAAATAAAGTAAGGAGACGACGAGTCTTATGCTCACTTCATCGATCGATTCCAGAAGGAAACTCTTGACATTGTTAATGTTGATCAAGACCTCTATAAAGTTGCTTTCATACGCGGACTTCGGCAAGGTCCTCTTAAATTCAAAGTCACTACAAAAATGCCTGACACCTATGGGAATCTTATTGATTATGCAAATCGGTTCGTTGGAGCTGAAGCCACGAATTCTGGCTATATATCTCGTCTGAATCAGATGGCTCAAGCGCCAGAGAAGTTCTCACCTCGTCAGCTGGACGATGGACCTCTTCACAATTATTTACCTCTTAATAATAATAGCCACCTATTGCAATATGATCAAAATCCTAACCTCCCGGTATCTCGACATATATATTATGATCGTGGGAATTCATCTACATCTCAATGAAAGCATTCAGAATCAAGTCTTGATACCTCGGGTACATCAATTCAAATTTATGACAATGAGCCTCATGCTTCTCGTCAATACAAGCAAGCTGGATCAAAGAGAAAATATACAAGATTAACTATCTCTGCAAAACAAGTACTTCAAATTATTCAGCAAGAGCAGGATTTCACATGGCCTTCTCTCCTGCGACCTGGTCGGAGATGTCATAAGGATTTATTCTGTCAATACCACATGTGTGTTGGTCACGATACAGAGAAATGTCGAGCTCTTCATCAGCTCGTTGAGAAATTGCTGAAAGAAGGCAAGTTGCAAGAGTATATCGCTTAAAAGTATCATTGTAAAGCCCTCTCTTGCGGCGTCGAGTGCTTACTCTCAAATTATTAGTGGTAAGATTTGTTTTACCAAAGCATTTATTGCATCATTGTCTCGCTTGATTGAACCTATTTTGGAAACGTTCGGCAATTAAACCCACTTCATGTGATAGCCATATTTCCAAAAAGGCAATCAAGCCCGCTTTCTAGTGGTTGATTTGGAAAAGAGAACTTTTTGCAGCAATAAACCCACTTCGTGTGGTTGCTTAAAAGTTCTTAGCGGCAATAAAACCCACTTTTCAAATGGTCGCCCATTTTCCAAAGTGGCAACCAAGTCTGCTTTTCAATTGTTTCAGAAAAGGTGTGGCAATTAAACCCACTTTATGTGGTAGCCCTATTTGCAGTTCGGCATCAGGTTTATTCCTCGTGATAGCATTTCATAGAGCAGTCAAATTCACTTCTTAATGGTAGCCCAGGAGCTTCTTATGCTAATAACTTCTAGTTCGCATGGCTGCTTATAATTTCTTATATATTCTATCCGTTGAACAATTGATTATGCTTAATCTTGACATCTACTACTCAATCTAGAAATCTATTTCTATTTACTGACAAACTATGCTATTGAAGTTTAATCAAGATGTTTCCATCTGGCTGATCTGGATTTCATGTATAAAGCATCATACTTGATCATGTGAGACAATCATTATCGCGGCTTGATCTTTATTCATTTAATAACAGAGTTTGTCAGGTATCTCTTCTGCTATCCAATTATATCTTATCATATCAACAGTCAACTTTCGCAGGTTCTATCCAGGTACTTGCGACTTAGTTTTCTTTCTTCTATATCTGCAGCTTACTCTTCTTTTGCAGAGATTAGCAGATATTAGCAAGTTCCCTTCAGGTACTTGCACCTTACTTTTTCATCGTATATACTACTTACTCTTCTTTTGCAGAGATTAGCAGATATTAGCAAGTTTCCTTCAAGTACTTGCAGCTTACTTTTCTATCATATCTGCGGCTTACTCTTCTTTTGCAGAGATTAGCAGATATTAGCAAGTTCTCTTCAGGTACTTGCTGCTTACTTTTCTATCATATCTGCTACTCACTCTTCTTTTGCAGAAATTAACAGATATTAGCAAGTTCCCTTCAGGTACTTGCACCTTACTTTTCCATCGTATCTGCTACTTACTCTTCTTTTGCAGAGATTAGCAGATATTAGCAAGTTTCTTTCAGGTACTTGCACCTTACTTTTCCATCGTATCTGCTACTTACTCTTCTTTTGCAGAGATTAGCAAGATATTAGCAAGTTCTCTTCAGGTATTTGCAATTTACTTTTCTATCATATCTGCGGCTTACTCTTCTTTTGCAGAGATTAACAGATATTAGCAAGTTCTCTTCAGATACTTGCACCTTACTTTTCCATCGTATCTGCTTCTAACTCTTCTTTTGCAGAGATTAGCAGATATTAGCAAGTTCCCTTCAGGTACTTGCACCTTACTTTTCCATCGTATTTGCTACTTACTCTTCTTTTGCAGAGATTAGCAGATATTAGCAAGTTCCCTTCAGGTACTTGCACCTTACTTTTCCATCGTATCTGCTATTTACTCTTCTTTTACAGAGATTAGCAGATATTAACAAGTTTCCTTCAGGTATTTGCAGCTTACTTTTCTATCATATCTGCGGTTTACTCTTCTTTTGCAGAGATTAGCAGATATTAGCAAGTTCCCTTCAGGTACTTGCAGCTTACTTTTCTATCATATCTGCTACTCACTCTTCTTTTGCAGAGATTAACAGAAATTAGCAAGTTCCCTTCAGGTACTTGCAACTTACTTTTCCATCATATCTGTTACTCACTCTTCTTTTGCAGAAATTAACAGATATTAGCAAGTTCCCTTCAGGTACTTGCACCTTACTTTTCCATCGTATTTGTTACTTACTCTTCTTTTGCAGAGATTAACAGATATTAACAAGTTCCCTTCAGGTCCTTGCAACTTACTTTTCTATCATATCTGCGGCTTACTCTTCAGATATTAGCAAGTTCCCTGGGAACTTGCAGCTTACTTTTCTATCATATCTGCTACTCACTCTTCTTTTGCAGAAATTAGCAGATATTAACAAGTTTCCTTCAGGTACTTCCACCTTACTTTTCCATCGTATATGCTACTTACTCTTTTTTTGCAGAGATTAGCAGATATTAGCAAGTTCCCTTCAGGTACTTGTACCTTACTTTTTCATCGTATCTGCTACTTGCTCTTCTTTTGCAAAAATTAGCAGATATTAGCAAGTTCCCTTCAGATACTTGCAGCTTTCTTTCCTATCATATCTGCTACTTACTCTTCTTTTGCAGAGATTAGCAGATATTAGCAAGTTCTCTTCAGGTACTTGCACCTTACTTTTTCATCGTATCTGCTTCTAACTCTTCTTTTGCAGAGATTAACACATATTAACAAGTTCTCTTCAGGTACTTGCACCTTACTTTTTTATCATATCTGTTGCTTACTCTTCTCTTGCAGAGATTAGCAAATATTTGCAAGTTCCATCCAGGTACTTGCATTTTAATTTCATTTCATATATACTGTTCACTCTCCTCTTTGCAGTAATTAGCCGATATTTGCAAGTTCTATCCAGGTACTTGCAACTTAGTTTTATATCATACTTGCGATTTACTCTTCTTTTTGCAGAAGTTAACAGGTGCTTGCAAGCCTCCTTCGGATACTTGCAAGTTATCATTCTTCTATGCTTTCCTCTCATCGCTGTTTTGCAGAGCCCATTAGGAGACATTCATGTCTTCTTCGTTTTGCAAAAGCAACCCAGGTACGCATAAGATGTAACTATTTCTGCCTATGTTAATTCTTTCCTTCGCAGGAAAAAGACAGGCATTAGCAAAATTTTTCTGAGGAGAGACATTAGGTTCCATCTCTCCTTACCACTTCCTTTTCTCGAGGGAAGGATCACGATTTTCGTGGGTCTCCTACTTTTTCGAAATTCTTTTCGGAACTTGAAAAAGTGCGGGGATTATGTTAACCCAGAAATCGGCGATCCCTCTCAAGGTAGCCAGCTCGCAAGTCGTGACCTGCTTCAGGAGGTCGCGGCCTGTCAGTCTTTCCTTCTAAGGGTGGGCGGACTGACCTCTCAGTCCGCTCAGTCCGCGCGGCTAGGGCGATCTCCCCGGTCTGACCGCCCAGGTCGCGCAGTAGCCGCTCGTTCTGCAGGGACTGCAGACTGCTTCCTCAGTCCGCTCCTACAGGCCGCGCGGTTAGATCGGATAACCGTGTGGTGGTTCATTCTTCCTCTCAGGTGCGAACTACTCAACTGAGTGGCGGACTCGAATTCCTATCCGTCCAGACCGCACGCTAAATGCTCAGCCAGAGGCGGCGACCTGCTCCTTCTATTCGGCAGAAGGTGGCGGACTCAGTCTTCAGTCCGCCTAAGAGAGGCGGACTCGCTCCTCCCACCAGCTCTCCAGCCCGCACATCAAGATGGCGACCAACCCTCCTGTCCGCCAGCTGTAGGCGGACTCGATCTCAGTTCGCCAGGTCTCCAACCCTCGTCCCCAAGCAAAGGGTGCCACAAGTCAACAACGGCTCTCGCCAATAGGCGCGACCTAGACTCTTCAGTCCGCCAGGTCGGCAGTCCTTGTCGCCGAGCAATGGCGACAAGCCACCAGCAGGCAGCCTGCTCAA
This sequence comes from Platanthera zijinensis, assembly GCA_039513925.1. Lineage (NCBI taxonomy): Eukaryota > Viridiplantae > Streptophyta > Magnoliopsida > Asparagales > Orchidaceae > Platanthera > Platanthera zijinensis. The sequence continues at coordinate 127,311,705 of CM077098.1, forward strand.
CCTGACCGCCGCGAGTTAGGCGGGCTCGTTGCGCAGTACACCAGATGAGCCTCAGCTCGGCAACCGGCGATCTGCCTCCTCTCTACAGCGGGCTGGGCGGACTCGTTCTGCAGTCCGCCAACTAGCCCCCCAGTTTCCCGGTGTCCGCTTCTACCAAACAGCGGGCGAACTCCTCCTCAGCTCGCACAGCCCAGCGCGAGCTCGCACAACAGCAGGGGCGGACTCGTCCGAGTCCGCCAACAGCAGCAGCCAAGATCAGCTCCAAGTCCCTAACCGCGCGGCCTGGCGCGGACTCCGCGGACTCAGCATTGTACTCGCACAGCTCACCGCCTCACCGGTGGTGACGTTACCAAGACCGTTACCTCCTCGGGCCTATAAATAGGCCCCCATACCTCTCATTCAGCACACACGACGGAGGGGACAAGGTCCAGGCGTTAATTCCTGCGGACTCCAGTTTCCAGTCCGCGCGGCCTCCAGTTTCTTCTCCCACCTTGACCAAGCAGTCCGTCCGGCTTAGTCCAGCGAGCTCCTTGATCAGCTGACCGCGCGGTCTGCCGACCTCCCTGGTCAGTTCGCGCGGCCTCTGGCATTCTCCTCTCCTTAGCCGTCAGCTTCTCCTCTTGTACCCTTTATTCTTCTTTTCATGTAAAGGGGTGACCTCAAGCTGTAACTTCAATTATAATCAAAGGAAAGCCCGTCGCAAGAGAGACATTCAGGCCGCGACGGGCGAAGTCTGCTGTTGCCGCTGCTCGCGGCCCTCTCTTCTGTTTTTCTCTCTATCTTCATGCGCGACTCAGAGTAACCAGCTGCCCGGCAGTCTCTCAAACCTCCCCTCTATCCCCGCAATCCTCTTATTCACCTAGCTTGTGAGATCGAACAACCCGTTAACTGGGCGGTGTCGCGTGTACGTATTTTGATACTCAAGTAATACATACAAGCTTTTGAGTTATTCTCTACATGGTATCAGAGGGACTCGGTGCCTCCTGCGGATTCAAGCTTCAATCCGCACGTTTCCCCGGCGGCCTGCGGTTTCCGCGGCCTGAGTTCTTGAGTCTGCACCTTCTCCTAATCACCTAGCTTCTGCGGCCTGCCCTTCACCTCTCCGCCCCCTCTCCTTTTTCCATGGAACCACTCCTCTTCTGGTCCTTTTATAGCCCCCTCTCTCTGATCTGTGGGGTCCACTGCTTCCCATAGTCCGTTGCTGCCTCCTTCTGTCCGCTGCGAGCTCGGCGACCTCGCTCCCTAGCTCTGCGGTCTCCTTCTATTCGCTGCGAGCTCGGCGACCTCGCTTCCTGTTCTTGCTCTCTTCCTCTACTTCTCGCTCTTGCGAGCTCTCTTCTGTCCGCACTGCTTCCTCTGTCCGCTGCGGATTTCCTCCCTTCCTCTTCTGGCGGGCTTCTTCTCTTTCCCTGCCCGCCGCGGAATCGCTCTTCTCTGTGATTTCCGTCTTGCGGACTGGTCCAGCCCGCTACGGTCACCCTCTAGTCGCCGCACATCGCCGCGACTTGACGAGCTCTCCCCGCTTGTCTTCTCCTTCTCCTTCTCGCAGCGGCCTGCCTTATGCTCTGCTCCTGTCCGCTGCTACTGCTCGCTTCCTCTCCTCCAGGTCGCCATGTCTTCCAGCAACTCCACTACACCCCCACGGCAGACCGCGTGGCTCCTGCTCCTGAACTCCGCGATGAGCTTCGAATTACTACTCTTTCCCTCTCTGGGAAGACGAACTTCATCTTGTGGGTTCACTCCGTTCGGAGGGTCCTGCAAGCCAAGGGCCTTGCACGTCACCTTACCCAGGGACACCTCCTTCTCCTACTACTGATGACTGGCTACGAAATGACGGTCGCGTCCAGACCTGGATCCTCAACTCTCTGGAGGGTGAGCCCTACCAGATGATCATGTATCATGAGACCGCCAAAGCAATGTGGGATGAACTCCACTCCTTGTACTCGGGCAAGTACAAACTCCAGCACCTCTTTGACATCATCACCGATCTTCAAGCTTTGGATGTTGGCAAAGCTATGGACATGACCTCCTTTGTGGCTCGTGCTAAGACTCACGGAGGCCTGGATTCAGCACCAGCCATCTACCACTGATCTCGTCGCTCAGCGTGCCCAAAAGGAGGTTGTCTGTATTGCTATGATTATGGCTCGAGTCCCGCCACACTTTAACAGTATCCGGGCCCAGGTTCTGGCATCACCTGCTACCCCCTCCTTCTCAGATGTTTGCTCTATGTTACTTTGAGTACCACCTCCCCTCGAAACATCTGCACCACCATCGTCGGCCCTTCTTCAGCAGACCCTTCCTCCCTTACTTCCCCCACCATCATCTACTCGGGGTGGTCGTACGGGCTCCCGCGGAAGGGGCCGTGGTGGTCGAGGTCGCCCAAAGTGCTCATACTGCGGCCGGGATGGACACAATGAAGCAGTCTGTCACAAGAAACATGGCTACCCTCCTCGCCCGCCTACTGCTGCTACTGCTAATAGCACTTCACCCAACGGTACGGACCTTGAGGCTCTTCGCCTTCAGCTGCAACAACTCCAGGGGCTGCTCAACCCTCCGGCTGCTTCGGCAGCCTCCACCTCTACTGCAGGTATTGCATCCACGTCCACTACAGGTATTGCCTGTCTTTCCTCCAGTTCTCGTTGGATCCTGGACTCGGGAGCCACCCACCACATCACCTCACTGCTGCCGCCAAGGTTCTCAGATGCTCCTCATCCCATGTCTATTACCGTGGCCAACGGTGCAATTGTTCCGGTCTCCGGATGTGCTGATCTCTTGATCCACCCCTCCATCTCTCTTCGCTCCGCTCTTTATGTGTCGGCATCCCCATTTAATTTACTATCTGTTGGTCGTCTTACTAATGATATGAACTGCTATATCACCTTCACCTCTTCTGGTTTTTTGATACAGGATCGGCAGACGCAAATTACTATTGGTAGGGGTCGACTGCAGAACGGGCTCTACCTCCTCGATGTCTCTTCTACCGCCCTCTCCTCTGTCTCATCTAGTGATTGGCATTGTCGTCTTGGGCATGCTCCTCTACCTATCCTCCAGAAGGCGCTTCCTGACGTATCCTTTCCTGCTTTTAAATGTGATTCCTGTATTATTGACAAACAGCCACGTTCTTATTTTCCCGCACATTGTACTCGGAGCTCTGCTCCTTTTGATTTAATACATTTTGATATTTGGGGTCCGTACAAGGTTACCAGTATCTCTGGTTATCGTTACTTTATAACGTTTATTGACGATTACTCTCGCACCACATGATTGTATTTATTTCGTGATCGCTCAGAGCTTCCTCGTGTCTTTCGGGCTTTTGTGTTAGAGACTCGTACGCAATTTTCTACTACTATCAAAACATTCTGCTCTGATAATGCCCGCGAGTACACTAGCCACGACTTTGCAAATCTATGCGCAGACTTCGGTATTGTTCATCAGACATCTTGTCCCTACACCCCTCAACAAAACGGGGTCGCAGAACGAAAGAACCGCCACCTTCTTGATGTTGCTCGATCCCTCATGCTTCACGTGCATGTTCCCAAAGCATACTGTAACTTTGCGGTCTCCACTGCGTGCTTTCTCATCAACCGTCTCCCCTCTTCGGTTCTCCAAAATGCTACCCCCTTCAGCCTTCTCTTTCCCTCCGCACCAGCCTTTCCTCTCACACCCAGGGTCTTTGGTTGTACTTGTTTCATCCATACCCTAGGTCCCACTATAGACAAAATGGATCCCCGAGCAGCGAAACACATTTTTGTCGGCTACTCCCGCACCCAAAAGGGCTATGTGTGTTATTCTCCGGCTACTCGGAAGGTCTCTGTGTCCGCTGATGTTACCTTCTGGGAGGATCAACCCTTCTTCCCTCCTCCTTTACCACCTCTTATACCACCAACCACTCTACCACCTTTCATTCCACGGCCGGTTATCCCCGTCAACTCGCCTCCCCCCTCCCTCAGCCCACTCCCACTATTGCTCCCCCTAAGCCGCTCGTCATTTGGGTCTACACTCACCGCCCTCCTCCTTCCATTGCCCCTATGCAGTCGGCTTCGACCTCGGCTTCTCCGTGTTCTGCTGCTCCGGTGCCCGCCTCTACAGCTCATCTGATGACCAACTATGTTTCTCTATATCGTCTCTCTCCACCTCTTCAGACATTGGCTACTTCACTATCCTCGGTCTCTATTCCTAACTCCGTACATGAGGCTCTTCAACATCCAGGGTGGCGCGCTGCCATGGAAGAAGAAATGGCTGCTCTTTGGGCAAACCAGACTTGGACCCTGGTGCCCCTTCCTCCCGGACAAAAACCAGTTGGGTGCAAATGGGTATTTGTCATCAAACATGCTCCTGATGGGACCATTGACAGACTCAAAGCTCGTCTGGTAGCTCGTGGCTTCACCCAACAACAAGGTCTCGACTATGACGAGACTTTCTCTCCGGTAGCAAAGCTTAACACAGTCCGCGTTCTCATCTCGGTAGTTGTCCATCACCAATGGCCCTTACTACAACTAGACATCAAGAATACTTTTTTGAATGGCGACCTCCACGAAATGGTTTACATGCAGCAACCTCCCGGGTTTGAGACCACGGGGGAGTCTCGGGTGTCACCTTCTCAAAACGCTCTATGGTCTCAAACAATCCCCTCGGGCATGGTTCGACAAGTTCAGCAAAGCTCTCCGGGAAATTGGCTTCACTCGGAGCTCGGCTGACTTCTCATTGTTTACTCGCCACCAGGCAATGAGTACGGTTCTCCTATTGGTATATGTCGACGACATCATCATTACTGGAGATGACTCGAACGACATACAGACCGTTAAGCAACATATGAGCCCCGTCTTCCAAACTAAAGATCTGGGACACCTTCGGTACTTCCTAGGTCTGGAGGTTGCTAGACGATCAGATGGTCTGGTTCTCTCTCAGCGAAAATACTGCCTAGATCTTCTTCATGATGCAGGCTACTCCGGCTGCAAACCTGTGAACACTCCCATGGATGTCAATCAAAAACTATGTGCTCAGGCCTCGGATTCTGATACTCTTCTACAAAATCCAGAATATTACCGTCGTCTTGTTGGGAAACTAATCTACCTAACGGTAACAAGACCTGGTATATCCTTCGTTGTGGGGCTCGTTAGTCGGTATATGCACTCTCCTCGAAGCTCTCATCTTCAGGCAGTGGAACGGATTCTCAGATACCTCAAGACAGCTCCTGGCCAAGGACTTGTATACAAAACCTCATCTTCAATCCCAACATTGGTGGCATATTCTGATTCCGACTACGCAGGCTCTCTTGATGATCGACGATCCACTAGCGGGTTCTGCACATATTTTGGAGGACATTTGATTACTTGGCGGAGCAAGAAACAAGCAGTGGTTGCTCGATCCTCAGCAGAAGCAGAATATCGGGCAATGGCTTCGGTAGTCTCGGAACTCACATGGATTGAGAGTCTCCTTGCCGACCTTGGTGTAAGGCTATCTTCACCAGCTCTCCTCCTATGTGACAGTCAAGCTGCTATACATATTGTCAAGAACCCGGTCTTTCACGAAAGAACGAAGTATATTGAGGTAGATTGTCATTTCATCCGAGAGAAAGTCCACATGAAGAAGATCGAGCTCAAGCATGTTCCGAGTACTGAACAGGTTGCGGACGTCCTCACAAAAGCTCTACCAAGTACCCTTTTTTATCAGTTCCTATCCAAGTTTGGCACATACGACTTGTACGCTCCAGCTTGCGGGGGAGTATTGGAAAAGCCCATGTAAAGGGCCTATTATTGGGCCCTCTTTTTTTATTTCACTCTCCTCCTTCTTTAGTCCCACATCATGTATAGGATTTATTCTTCAGTCCTCTTTCCTATATATTTGAATTCTCCCCTTATATTTTGATACTCAAGTAATACATACAAGCTTTTGGGCTATTCTCTACACATTTAAAAATTTGGCATAAAATTTTGACTGATGAATTGCGAGTTTTTTTGGGATCTTATAATCACATGGTTGATCTCATCAACCGGGGTTATAATTTTCCAGAGGTTAGTTTCCTATCTCTTTCAAGGAAAATCTTGGACTCCCTTTAGTAACGTCCTCATCAAATCAACCATAAATCCCTATTATAAAAGGAATTCCCCATCACATGAGGAGGCCGGCTGGAAATTGAACTGAACGAATCACTTTTGGATTTCGTTAAGTAGCGCCGCCGACCCAACCCCCCTGTTACGTTCCTTCAGCGCCCCTCTCCTGCTAGCCGGAACTTCCAACGCCAACGCCACCTCCAACACTCATCTCTTCCGACAAAGCCACCTCAAGAAGCCACCACCGCTACTTTCCAATTTCTCCTCCCTACTCGACGGCGTCACCTGCAGTCCCCACACCGTCCAGAGCTCCTTTCCATCAACGAAGCTCCAGGGAAGCCTTCTCCAGCCGCCGACGAACTCGCCCGAGCATACCTAGGCTCCGGCAACCCCTCCTCCTCCGTCCAACCGCTGACTCTATCTCTCCCCCCGCAGCCGCCGCCAGTTCCATTTACAGACCACGGCGACCCTTTTTCGGCCATCCTCTTGCATCACCTACAACCACGAGGCCGTCCGAGCCAGTACGCCACTCTGTGAAGTCCCGAGCACTGTTGTTGTTATCTCATCCCTACTGGTATACCTCTGATCTCTTTCCGGCTCTCTACCAGTCAGTTTTAAGCTTAAGATATAAATGAATAGGTAATTAATAGAGCTTGCCATAGTGAATTTCATCTCCTCATTATCGTCTTTTATAACCATAGATGTCTGCCACCGTATTTCTCCGCTCGTGGAATTGTGATTTGCGACATTTTTACATTAGCGCGGTAGTTTTACGTGCGTTTGCGACGCTAAGGTCGTTTAGTCGTTTAAAATAGTCCTTGAAATTCCTTCGCGCCGCATTAATTTAAAGAGTTCACAATTTATATCGTTTAAAAAACTACACCCCTAGATTCAGTTCACATCAACAAAGCCTTATAGACAAGAAGTTCCTTGAAAGGCTAATAACATGATGGTTATTATGTGAAAAACGTGCAAAATGATGATAATATGTATTTTTGGGTGTAAAATTATATATATAACTTTAATGCTATCACTACCAAATAGGAAAATACATGCAGGTAAATTAATAATATACAAGTGGATCGTACAAACAAGCTGTATGTAAAATCCCAAATTCTTATCCACCAAGATATTGCCCATTCTAGCTAATAGCCTCATGACTTTGTTCTCTTGGTGCACCATGTGTTTACCCAAGAGCCCGCGACTAGTTAAAAATCCTTCGCAAGCCGAGCGGGTTTTGTCCGCTAGCCGCATTCAGCAGCAAACCGTCCAACACCTAACCTCTGTGCACAACCCGCCTGGAGTTAATCAGCCAAACCGTGCGGGCTGAATACTTCAAGCCGCCGTCAGAGGCAGACAAGAAAAACACAAGTACTAGAGGGCAAGCCGCTCAACTCTCCAGAGGCCAGCCGCCAGGCCGCGCGGCTTCTTTCTTTTTCTCTCTTTAATTCGAATCCCGTCACCTCTGCCCGGTTCTCCTGTACCCCGGGCAGGCGGTTATTTTAAGCCCTGCCCGTTTGGGCAGGCCCCCGAGTCTATAAATAGGGGGGAGTGGCATTCCCAAAGAATGTTGACTCGAATCCAGGAGCTCGCATGTTAAGAGTTGTGGTCTCGAGTTTTGTGTCTTGCGGCTTGTTGTTGCTCGCGCAGCTTTTCTTTTTTCCTCTACAGTAAACCGCATCTTTTCAATCAAGGGAAAGCCCGCCGCAAGAGTGGCATTTGCCGCGGCGGGCGAAGTCTGGTGTCGTCGCTGCCAGCGACCCCCTTTGTTTGCTTCCCTTAACCGCCAGTAACCGGGTTCTTGCAACCTGCTTCTACCCGCAAACACCCCCTAAGCGTGTTGGTTGTGGAGGTGCCTTTTTGGCACCAACACCATGCTAAGAAGATCACCCATCCCATATGTGATTCAATATAAGCAGACTTAAATTTAGAGTTCCAAAAAAACCATCAATTGCTACAACAAAATGTGTCTCAATATTTAAGAGTCCCGCTTCACTGTACTTAACACTGATCAGGAATTCGGAAATATGAAAAAGAAAGAAAATAAATGATTTATATTCATTTCATATGATTGAGTTCTAAGAAATAAAATATTTATATTCAAGCTGGGGAAAAATTCCTTTCTTTTCTGAGAACTAAAATTGGTAAACATATAGAAAGATTGTTTTAGATGACATACAACTGTCCAAGGCTTGTACTTGTCCAAGAACCAAGGTATGATTGGCAAGAGGAACAGCTGAGATGCAACCTGTTCCATGCAGATAGGCCAGATTTTTTCAACTGCATGGTTTAACCACCTCACAGATTCTGAATCAGAAAGGAGCTGTGACATAAAGCATAAGATAAGACCAATAGTGGACATCAACTTTTGATACGCACATAAAGAAAATAATAAGGTTTTACTCTCATTTTAAATGATTTAATCCTTCAATCCTGACCAAAAAGGTAGCTCAAAGCCAATTAGTATAAATGTAATACATTTGTAAATTTACAGAAGAAAATTGGGCGTACCCTCCTTTGGTTAGCAAATTTTCTTTCTTCATACTGCAATTTCCTCCTCAGTCTTACAGTATAATTTTGATTTACCTACAAAACAGAAAAAATGGAGTTGAAAAGTTGATGCAGTGCAAAAGTAATCAGAATTCAAATATCAAAACCTTTTGGATAAAAAATAAATGAAACTTTCATCATAAGAAAATCCAACAAATAATTTACTAATATAATAAAAAGAGGCAAAGGCAAAATATAAGCATATGATAGTAATATAACTTTTTTTAAATAATTATACATAAGCACGGATACATGATGTAGATTTGCACACATGTCTACAAGCATGTTCCCCTCCCTATGGATGTGGAACATGATCTGGATTTCAAGAGCTGACTGATAGCTTTATCCATGAGGGTGGTGAGGTTCCAAGAAGTGTACTGAGAACATTGATGCGGAAAATTTTGTGTCCACGTGATGGCTCCAACAATCAAAGCAGTGGTATTAGCAATGTTGAACCTAGTAAGAATCTCAGATTCAACGCTAAAATGGAAGTGCAGTTTGCCATTGCAAGAGGCAGCCATGGGGAGGCTGTTGTGGATTGACCTGATGAAACTTTGATCATAGAAAAAGGTAACTACCAAAAGAAAAATTTACGTGGACGTAATCACGTGTTGGAACCTATGGAGACCTGGCGGTCTGGCGGACAAGCGTGGCAGACAGACTTGGAGACCTGGCGGTTTAGCTCTCGCGGTCTGGCTCTGTTAGAACATGGAATCCTGGCGGTATGGCGGACAAGAGTAGCGGTCAGCTCTGGCGGACTGGGGGGTTGTGTCCTAGCTTGTTAAACATACGGAGCTCGGGCGGTGTGGTGGTCTATATAGGCGGACTGGTCTGGCAGTCTAGCGACTAAGTTGTGACGGTCTGCTTGTCTGGCAGATCTGGTTCTATTGCTACACAGGTGGTGGCGTTGTAGTCTTGAAGAACTAGCGACTTGGACTAGCGGTCTGGTTGTGTGCTCTGAGGATGAACGTTGATATTTGTTAGTGCAAAGTCGTAGCGACCAGCAAAGACGAGTCGGTTGCGGATTGGCACTGGTGATGGTGACTGTGGTTTGGCGGTTAGGATATGTTTAACTGCCACTGTTGCCCTGGAGCGGACTGCTGCAGTGAAGATGGATAAAGACCAGAGCAAGTGTTGGTGTTGTAAACTGTGTAATCGTACAGTAAGATATGTCTAACCGCACAGACCGCGCAGTCTATTTGTATGTATCCGCCTAGTCGCATGTGGAAGGCGTTATGTATTCTCTCTCTTCCCCCTATTTTCTATAAATAGGGGGCATACCCTTGTATTATTCATCTTTTGGAGCAATAAAAAATCCTTATTATGTGTTTCTTCACATGGTATCAGAGCTCCTCGGTCCATTTGCTCTGGTTTCTGCTTTCTCAGCTGTGGCGCAGTGCAAGCGGTCTCCAGTTTTTAACCATCTGTCATTCTTCTTTTCACGGCCTCTCATTTTCACGGTCTCTCTTTTCACGGTTTTCTTTCTTAATCACGCTCTTCTCCTTTCTTCTTCTTCTTTCTTCTTTCCGCGGTATCTCATTTCCGCGTTCTCTTTTTTTTTTGAAGTAATGTTCTGTGACAACAAGACAACTATATATTTTTTGAAGAATCTAGTGTTTCATGAGAAACAAAACATATTGAAGTAAATTGTCATTTTATCAGATAAGAGGTGTTGAAGAATCAGATCTGCACTCTGTTTGTCACATTTGACAAAGAGCTTGCCGATGTCTTTACCAAACCAATATTCTCTTTTTCAGATATATGTGACAAGCTTGACATGGTTGACATATACGTTCCAGCTTGAGGGGGAGTGTTAGAACCTATGGAGACCTGACGATCTGGCGGACAGGCGTGGTGGACAGACTTGGCGACCCAGCGGCTTAGCTCTCGTGGTCTGGATCTGTTAGAACGTAGAATCCTGGCGGTTTGGCGGACAGGAGTAGCGGTCAACTCTGGCAGACTGGGGGTCGTGTCTTGGCGGTCTGCCTCTCTGGAAGGTCTGGCTGTGTTATCGCACAAGTAATGAAGCTTGTTGAACATACGGAGCCCGGGCGGTGTGGAGGTCTGTATAGGTGGACTAGTCAGGCGGTCTGGCGACTAAGTTGTGATGGTCTGTTTGTCTGGCAGATCTGGTTCCATTGTTACACAGGTGGTGGTGATGTAGTTTGCCGAACTAGCGACTTGGACTAGCGGTCTGGTGGTGCTCTAAGGATGACCGCTGAGAGTTGTTAGTGCAAAGTCGTAGCGACCAGCAAAGACGAGTCAGTTGCGGATTGGCGCTGGTGATGGTGACTGCGGTTTGGCGGTTAGGATATGTCAAACCGTCATTGTTGCCCTGGAGCGGACTGCTGCAGTGAAGATAGATAAAGGCCAAAACAAGTGTTGATCTTGCAAGTTGTGTAATCGTGCGGTTAGATATGTCTAACCGCACAGACCACACAGTCTATTTTTTTGTATCTGCCTAGTCGCATGTGACAGATATTATGTATTCTCTCTCTTCTTTTCTCTCTTCCTCCCGTTTTCTATAAATAGGAGGGCATACCCTTGTATTATTCATCTTTTGGAGCAATAAAAAATCCTTTATTTACGTGTTTTTTCACATGGTATTAGAGCTCCTTAGTCAATTTGCTCCGATTTCTGCTTTCTCAGCTGTGGCGCAGTGCAAGCAGTCTCCAGTTTTTAACCGTCTACCCTTCTTTTCGGGGCCTCTCATTTCCGCGATCTCTCATTTCTGCGGTCTCTCTTTTCGCGGTTTTCTTTCTTAACCGCGCTCTTCTCCTTTCTTTTTCTTCTTCTTCTTTCTTCTTTTCGCGATCTCTCATTTTTGCGATCTCTCTTTATTTGAAGCAATGTTCTGTGACAACAAGACAACTATATATATTTCGAAGAATCCAGTGTTTCATGAAAGGACGAAGCATATTGAAACAGACTGCCATTTTATCAGAGAAGAGGTGTTGAAGAATAAGACCTGCACTCGGTTTGTCACCTCTGACAAAGAGCTTGTCGATGTCTTTACCAAACTAGTATCCTCTTTTTCAGATATTTGTAACAAGCTGGGAAGTGTTGACATATATGCTCCAGCTTGAGCGAGAGTGTTGGAACCTATGGAAACCTGGCGATCTGGCGGACAGACTTGGCGACCTGGCGGCTTAGCTCCCGCGGTCTGGCTCTGTTAGAATGTGGAATCCTGGCGGTCTGGCAGACAAGAGTAGCGGTCAGCTCTGGCGGACTGGGGGTTGTGTCCTGGCGATCTGCCTCTCTGGAAGGTCTGGCTGTGTTACCGCACGGGTAATGAAGCTTGTTGAACATACGGAGCTCGGGCGGTGTGGCGGCCTGTATAGGCGGACTGGTCAGACGGTCTGACGACTATTTTGTCACGGTCTGCTTGTCTGGTAGATCTGGTTCTGTTGATACATAGGTAGTGGTGTTATAGTCTTGATGAATTAGCGACTTGGACTAGCAGTCTGGTGTTGTTCTGATGATGACCGCTAATAGTTGTTAGTGCAAAGTCGTAGCGATTAGCGAAGACGAGTCATTTGCGGATTGGCGCTGGTGATGGTGACTGCGGTTTGGCAGCTAGGATTTGTCTAACCGCCACTGTTGCCCTGGAGCGGACTGTTGCAGTGAAGACGGATAAAGTCCAGAGCAAGTGTTTGTGTTGCAGGCTGTGTAATTGTGCAGTTATATATGTCAAAACGCACAGACCGCGCGGTCTATTTTTATGTATCCATCTAGTCGCATGTGATAGGTGTTATGTATTTTTTCTCTTGTTTTCTCTCTTCTCCCAATTTTCTATAAATAGGGGGCATACCCTTGTATTATTCATCTTTTGGAGCAATAACAAATCTTTTATTTACGTGTTTCTTCACACCATGTAAGTAAAAAGGAAGGACAGCCACCAAAATAAAAGCTAGGAGTAAAGAAGTTTTGATCAATATCAAGGAGTAAAGAAGTTCTGATCAATAACAAGAAGTAAAGAAGTTTTGAGTAATAACAATTGAGCTCTACAACTATTGATTGTTTATGGAAACCTATTGTTATACAGCTGACAAGTGAGTTGAAAAATCACAGTTTAATTATCTGTTAGGTTATAGGCTGTTTGATTTCCAAGTGATGCTAATGTTTTGCATTTGACAAAGGTATTTATACTTAAATTAAATAAAAATACTGGACATAAGTATCTCTAAATTACTATCTTACATAACTTTATATGTTCATGAAACAATGTTTCAAATTGAAAAGGCAAAACAGGTAAAGTTTTTGCACATGTTAAAATATTAGGCATATCCTACATTTTTCTAATTTGTGTTCACCTAAATTTGGAGTTCTCATTTTTAGGTTCTCAAGTTAGAAACCCTAAAATCTAAAAGGGTATAAATAGATCTCTCTGGATCTTTTTTAATTAAAATAAATAATTTTAAAATTTTAAGTTTTCTCTGTATGGAATCAAAGCCGATGCCTCCATCTTGCCCTTAGCGTCACCAAATTCATTACACCTTAGCCTCATCACATGTCACTCCTCAGCTTCTCCTCAATCCTAAATAGAGCTTGACTCTTCCGTAACTTGATTGATAGAGGAGGAATCATCATATATTAAAGGAGGGGCCACCCTTAGTCGCATCGTCATGCCTCTGCCTTCATAGTGTCATCACACTTCTCACTTTTCGCACCTTGGTTCTTTACATCATTTGATAGAGTAATCAACGTCGTTTGATAGACGAATCAACGTCGTTTGATGGATGAATTAACATCGATTGATAGCAGAATCATCATCATCTACAACGACCATCTTTTACTCCTAAGGATCTGCCTCTCTTTGGCTAAATTTTTATGTTGATTTCTTCTTGTACTTTGGAGTGGCTAGATTTGATCATTTCACGGTTTCTTCCCGGCTCTGTTGTTCTGTTCAAACAATATTGGAATCTGACTTTACCAAAGAAATTTCTTCACCAACAATCACTTCGGAGTTGAAAGCATTGGAGACAAATTCTCAAGCTTGACACGCACAACTATGCAGAGCTATCCTGGTTTGTATTACTTCTTATTGTCGGTCATTGAATGGAGAATTATCTAATTGGGAAAAAGAAGGCACCTACAAAATATTATCCCACATATCAGAAGTGGGATCAAGAAAATGCACTGATAATAATAACTTCAATTAATAAACGGTGTACCATTTGGGCACCACATGTAAAATTTGGACAAAGTTGGAGAAAATATATGCACAGAAACACGCTCGATATTTTTCATCACAATCAAGACATTCGCATACGCAAGTATGTGGAGATGCCTGTAGTGGAGGAACTTGACCAAAATCTCGTCCCAAAATAAGATGCAAATAATGATTGAAAATGTATAAGAAATAGGACACAAATAATGATAGGGAAAGAAGGACTTTTGAATTTCACACCAGTTTTAAATCAATTGTTCAAAAGCTCAAAGAACATGAGTGCTTGATTCTACATTACCATCCCTGACTAATGTATATAAAGCAATGAGAGTTAAAGAAGACCAGAAGAAGGAGCTGAATTCATCTCTTGCCATGGAGAACAAAATGGATCTTGAACTATGAGGCATCGAGTCTTCTCTAAGGACCACACACCCATACCATCCTACCAGGTATGTTTCTTGTACCGGTACTTACTAGATATTTTGTGGATACATGTACTACTTTGTGGATATGCTTAGGTTAGAAAGATCATTCTACATATTGTGATAGGAGTTTGTTTTTCGAAGTAAACAAAAATTGATTCCAGGTCTTTTAAAAAAGAAAAGATTGCGACTCACCAATAAATGCAACTAGCGGTGTTGGTTTATTATAGAAAATAAAATGTGCTCACGATTTAAACTTTTTTATCGTTAGAATTACAAAGTATTTCACATGAATTTGATTGTGTCTATTATGTATTTGAGGATTTGATGTTTTAAATTGACGATGTTTGTGCTTATATACATACTAGAAGTCCCGCATGGGGTTCCCCCATATCCCAGCATGATGGTGCACCTACCATTCGTCATTCCTGAATAATTTTTTGTATCGTTAAATAATAAACTTCATGAAAATTGAAGGAATAAGAACATACTTTTTAAAAGAAAATCAAAAGCACACAAATTAAAACCAATTATAAAAAAATTAATAAAGAGGGGTATTAAGATGAATATTACACCAAAGAGAATTTTACTCTTATATATAGTGTATATATATATCAATTTTAATTATGTCATATACTATGATGTACCCGTGTCCTTATTTTTTTGTTGTCATACCATAGCACCGAAAATGTATTGACTGATGCAGGAGGCAAACCATCACCCAGAAGAAAATCTCCTTGAGTTACATGTATGCATGTCATGATTAATGAAGAAACTCATAGTACACCTAGGTCAATCATGGAAAAATCTGTTGAAAATGTTGAAGTTCTATGATAATCTTGAAGAAATTTAAGAATTCCATTCCAGGATTGAAGATATACTTAATTCAAAAATATATCAATTTGCATGCGGCTGAGCAAGTCCCCAATAAAACACAACTATTCATCTGTACATTCACACTTTTGATCATATTTCTTCCACATTAATCTTTATTTTGAATATTACTATTCTCATTGCACTTCGTAAGACGAGAGAACACATAAGATGCCCTCAAAGCTTGCAAATCCTTCCATTACTGATCATATTTCTAACCATCTTACATGTTCATCCATTACTATCATGGATATTTTTCTGCCTTGTATTTAACTAATGTTCCTTCTAGATTTTCCTATACAGTAAATGACCATAAATGGAGGGCGGCCGGGGAAGATGAGATGCAATCTTGAAGAAAAATGGTACTTGGAGTTAAGTCGATTTGCCGAAAAGAAAGGCCAGTGAGATGTAGATGGGTGTATGTTATCAAACTTAAGGTGATTGTTGAAACGTGCAAGGAGAGATTGGTGGCCAAAAGTGTTACACAAATATAAGAAATTGATTATATGGAGACGTTTGCCTCGGTTGCAATACCAATAAGATTATTGTCCCCTTAGCTGCAAATTTGTTTACAATTGGATGTAAAGAATGTTTTCTTAAAAAAAAAAGGTGTATATAACTTCCTTTTAAAAGTCAATGCAAAGAGAAAGGCTTCTCCTATGGAGAACATTATGTTAAACCAATCTTCATGGGCATGGTTTGCTTGACTGATAAAATCCATATTGCGTGTTAGCTACAAGAAAAGCAACACCGATGACATTATTTTCATCAAGACATAAGGACAAAAGGTTACGATACGCATTGTCTATATTGATATCATTATTAAAACTAGTAAGGATTCTCAAAAGAGGTGTAAAATCTGAAAAAAATCTCACAAAGGGAGTTTGAAATTAAGCATCTTTGTCTTTTAAAATACTTCTTCGATATCAAAATCGTAAGAACGCAAGAAGGAATCCTTGTATGTCTACAAAACAATGCACATTCTCAAAGAATGTGGAACGATGAATTGGGCATCTCATTATCCAATTCATCCACTTCATCATTTGAGTGTCTCTAATGGAAAGTTATACATCGACGATAATCACATTGTTATGGTCAGTGCTAGTAATCCAACCAAGCAAGATCAAACAAAAATACTGAGGTTGACAAACATTTAAAAAGAGAATTTGGATTCTAAAGAGTTGTCTTCTTTTCATCACCCCTAACAAACAATTGGTTGACTTGTTCATCAAGGGTCTCGCTGGACCCCATTTTCACTCTATGTTGAACAAACTTAGCACCAAAAATATCAACTTCAAATTTTAAGAGAAGGGTATTCTTTGTAAAATCAATAAACCTAAATACTAAAAAGGGTATAATATGACCCCTTTTATCTTCTCTTTTTGTTAAGAGAAATAAATGGAAAAAACAGTTAATTTTCTCTTCACAACTATTTAGATGGTAAGCTTCTAACTCATGTCTTCTAAAATAGTTGTAACAATACTAGAAAGAGTAATAAAATTAAGGAGACTAAGAAGAGATGAAGAAGTCTAACCCGTGTCTTCAAAAATAGTTGTAACAATGCTATAAAGAGTAATATAACTAAAGAAATTAAGGAGAGATAAAAAACAAAGATAGACTAGAACTACAAGATGCTAAAAATTCATTATCAGGATCCCCTCTACTACACCAAAGGGTCTATTTATAAGCCCATTGAAATAATAATATAATTATACCATTAGTCATTACCAGTCTAGCCCATTACATTCGTTTATACCTCCAAAAATGACATCCTCATTCGATCGTGTTGTAGGCTTTGCGCGCCCAGTTATCAAGTTGTATTTTATCGTCAAATTATTATGTTGTTTTTATTGATTGTTGTGTTTTATTATCCTTTATTAATCCTTGCTAGTTAGGTAGTTATTAGGTTGTCATTTAATTATTATGTAAACCTATTTAAAGGCAAGTGATCTGCTGAATGAAAGCATGCATGAATTTGAGACTCTCCTCTTGACCCTTTATAAAGAGGTTATGGTACCTATTTAGACTCTCATAGTACCCTCATCTGTCATCCCTACCTTCCTTCGGTCACTCCTCCGATGACTCTCTGACATTCTACATGTTAGCCACTTAGCCCGTAACAAATATGTAGTCTCTCAAATGAGTAGATCTATCTGCCTTAAGGTACTCAAGATCCCACCGGGTCAAAGACTCAAATGATATTCACGATGCTCATGATGACAGAGTGATGCATTCTAAAAGGAGGATAAGCATAACACAACGAAAACAATTTCTCTGCACCATGGAATTTGCCTATTGTTTCCTCACATAGCAACTCACAAGCGAATCAATAAAAAAAATTGAACTTCAAACTAATTCTCATTCCCTTGGCCCCTCCACCATATGTACGATTTATCGAAATGGGATGTGGAAAAACATCATAATACCAGTAATACTGAGAAATACAATGAAATTTTTATTAATTTTTCCAAGGTATATGAATACAAGTATTTATACACTTATATAGGAAGAGAAATAGAGAAAAAGATCTCAATCTAAGATGTGGGATTAAAACATATGAAGGAAAGGGCCCTAGATGGGCCTTACTTTGGGTCGTTACAAATCTTTCCTCCAACACTCCCCCGTAAGTTGGAACGTACAAATCATAAGCACCCAGCTTGGGCAAGAACTGATAATATAACACACGCGGTAAGGCTTTAGTGAGAAGATCAACAACTTAATCAGCAGTCGGAACATGTTTCAATTATAGCTTCTTCATTTGAACTTTCTCCCGAATGAAAGTGACTGTCAACTTCAATGTATTTGGTCTGCGCATGGAAAACATAATTCTTAGCAATATGTATAGCCGTTTGACTGTCACAAAATAAAGTAGATGGTGAGGAAAACTTGACTTCTAAATCATCTAAGAGACTTTCTAACCATGCAAGCTCAGATACAACAGACGCCATCAAACGATACTCGACTTCGGTCGAAGAGCGAGCAACCACAGATTGTTTCTTATTGCGCCAGGTGATCGGGTGTCCTCTGAAGTAACTAAAGAATTCACTTGTGAAACATCGATCATCCAGGGAGCCAACATAATCATCATCCGAATAAGCAACCAACGTCAGGGAGGATTCAGAGGAAGAAAAAGAGGTTTTGTATACAAGCCCTTCTCCAGGGGCTGTCATCAGATATCAGCCTGGAGGTGAGACATCCGTGGAAAATGCATGAATCGGCTGACAACCCCAACAACAAATGAGATATTTGGTCTTGTAACTGTAAGATAAATCAACTTTCCTACAAGACGTCGATAATACTCTGGATTTGGAAGAAGTTGATCGGTGTCAGAGGCATGAGCACAGAGCTTGTGATTGGCATCCATAGTACTATCAACAGACTTGCATCCAGAATAGCTAGCGTCATGAAGAAGATCAAGACAGTACTTCCGTTGGGATAGAACAAGGCCATCAGGACGTCTTGCAACCTCTAGGCCAAGGAAGTACCGAAGATTCCTCAAATCTTTAGTTTGAAAAGCTGAATTCAGGTGCTGCTTGATCATTTGTATTCCTTTGAAATCATCTCTCATGATTAGAATGTCATTGACATAAACTAAGAGGAGTATTGTGTTTGTTGTTTGATGACTGAGTAAAATAGAGAAGCTTGTCGAGCTATGAGTAAATCCAACATCACAGACAACCCTGTTAAACTTGTCAAACCATGCACGAGGAGACTTCTTGAGATCATAAATCGATATCTTGAGGTGACAAACAAGTGAATCCCTCATGGTCTCAAACCCGGGAGGTTGTTGCTTATAGACAATTTCTTGAAAGTCGTAATTGAGAAAGACATTCTTGATATTAAACTGCTGTAAGGGCCACTGACGATGTACAACCAAAGAAATTAGGACACGAACTGTGTTTAGCTTGGCAATGGGGGAAAATGTCTCATCATAATCGAGGCCTTGTTGCTAAGTAAACCCAATAGCCATAAGAAGGGCCTTGAGACGGTCAATTGTCCCATCAGAAGCATGTTTGATCGCGAAGACCCATTTATATCCAACGCAAGTCTGCCCCGGAGGAAGAGAAACAAGATCCCAGGTTTGATTAGCCAAGAGGGCAGTCATTTCCTCATCCATGGCCGCACGACACCCCGAATGTTGGAGTGCCACCTCCACAAAGTTAGGTATAAAAATGGGGGATAAAGAAGTTGCAAATTTGAGAAGTGTCGGGCAGAGGCGGTGCAAGTATACAGGGGATAGCCGTGGAAACAGGGGCCGAATCAGCAAGTCGCAAGGTACCAGAGGTTGAAGGCGACTGTTGAGGGGCGTCGGAGCGAGGAGGACGACGAGTGTCGACATGAAGAAGAGGTGGTTTGTTTGGTCCAGAAACCGGGGTTGGAAGGAGTGGTGGGAGAGGAGAAGTAACAGGGACAACAGAGCGTGGCAATAACGACGGTGGAAGAGGAGGGGATTGAGGAGAGCAAAAAGGTGATCTTCCAGAGAGGTAACATCAGCAGACACAACAACCTTACAATCAGTGAGAGAGTAGCACACATATCCTTTCTGAGTATGGGAGTAACCAAAGAACATATATTTGGTAGCCCAAGAAGCAAGCTTGTCAATAGAAGGACCATGATTATAGACACAGCAGGTACAACCAAATACCAGAGGTGTGAGAGAGAAGAGAGGTGTGGAGGAAAAGAGAAGACTAAACAGAGTGACATAGCTGAGAACGAAGGAAAACGATTGATGATATAGCATGTCGTAGAGACTGCAAAGTGCCAATAAGCCTTGGGAACCTGCATTTAAAACATGAGGGAGCAAAAAACATAAGATGTCTATTTTTACGCTCAATCACACCATTCTGTTGGGGAGTATAAGCACACGAGATATGATGGATGATCCCAAATGCATGACTGGTGTATTAATGAGCATTGTCTGTACATATAGTTTTAATGATGCGGGAAAATTGAGTGCGAGTCTCGATAATAAAGACCCGGAACACAAGAGTAAGATCTGAGCAATCACAAATTATAACCAAGTCATACGAGAATAATCATCAATAAAAGTAATGAAATAGCGATAACCAGAAAAACTAGCAATTTTGTACGGGCCCCAAACATCTGAATGCACTAAAAAAAGAGCAGTACTTCGAGTACAATGAGGAGGAAAAGATAAATGATGTTATTTTCCAAAAATACATGACTCACACGTAAATACTGGAAGAGGTAGATCAGGAAGAGCCAAGAATTTGAAGAGGAGCATGCCCAAGACGTTGATGTCACTCTTCAGAGGTGATGAATGAGAGAATGGTGGGAGAAACATCGAGAAGGTAAAGCCCGTTGCACAGTCATCATTTACCAATGATATTTTGCATCCGTCGATCCTGCATCACAAAAGAAGAAGACGTGAAGGTGACAGAGTAGTCAAGATCTTCAGCGAGGCGGCTAACATAAAGTAGATTGAAAGAAGAGTCTGGGACATGAAAGACCGAGCGAAGAGAGATAGAAGGGCTGAGAGGCATATCAGCAGAGCCGGAGATAGGGGCAGTGTCACAATTGGCTACTGTGATAAACTTGGGATGCGAAGATGCCAAGTATTGAGGTGGTTTCTGCAAAGTGATATGGTGAGTGGTACTAAAGTCCACAATCCAACATGAACTATTGAAGAGACAAGCGATACCTTCATTGGAGATAGAAGCGGAGCCAGGCGGACGGTAGAGTAACCCTTGGAGATGCTGGAGCTGGAGGAGCATCGCTTCAATATCGTCGCAAGTGGCTGAAAATGTGTCAGCAGCAATGGAGACATTAGGCGGAGGAGGCATACTATGTTTACGATAACAAGTTGCCTCAAGATGTCCATCCCTACCACAGTGAGTACACGTAAATTTAGGCCGGCTATTGCGACCCCTCCCTCGGTTGCCAGTGCGACCTCCTCGGGTAAATGGAGGGGGGTGAGAGACAACTAAATGCTGGAGAAGAGCCATAGAGGGAGGTCTGAGAGCATTTGGAGTTGGTGTCACCTTTAACAACATTGAGCAAACATCTGAGAGAGAGGGCATAGTGGAGGAAGAGAGTATTTGGGCTTGAACACTGTGAAGATGAGACGGAACACGAGTCATCATCATGGCAATACCAACAGCTTTTTTTTGAGCACGCTGCGAAACAAGATATTCTCGCGAAATCTTCCCTCTTTACCTTCAATTACATCAGAAAATGACTTGTAAACTTTATTATGACCATCTCTCATGGGTTGTCCGCGGATCCCATTATCAAAAAGTGTATCCACGACCTCTTGTACCAATTTTTCCTGACACATTACTAATTCCCATGGTGTAGATCTACTTGTTGCTAATAGATCGATAAGAGTATTGTTCCGATAGATGACTCTTCTATAGAGTTCGTTAATATCCGAACTCATTAGTTTACCCCCTTCTATCTGAATGATGGGTCTCAACTCAGGAGGAAGAACTGGTAATAGGCACAAAACCATCCGTTCTGGGTCTACATTTGTTCGAATAAAATGTTTAGCTAGTTGGTGGTTGATGTTGAATTCATTCCTCAACCAAAGTTTTGGATCGCGCAACAAAGAAAGTTAAGTCGCCAACACCTCCTGAGTCAAGAGATTGAAGATCCGTGATGATGTCAAACGGAAGATTGAAGACTGTCCTTGCCGGAATAGAGAGAATGAAGATCATCCCACATAACTTTGGTCGTCACATGATACATGGTCATATGATAGGGTTCACCATCCAGGGAGTTGAGTAGCCATGTCTGGACACGACCATCATCACAAATCCAGTCATCTGCGGGAGCAGAAGGGGTGTCCTTAATTAAATGATGCAAAAGACCCATAGTTTGAAGAACCCGACGAACAGAGTGCACCCTCTCAACAAAATTCTTCCTCCCACTAAGAGAAATAGTGGTGATTCGCACCTTATCACGGACCTCAGGAACCGGTATAGCAGCACGAGCATGAAGGGAAGGCGCATCAGTAGACGCCATATAGCCCACAGGCGGCTAGAGAGGACACATTGGCAGTTAGGAGTTGCTAAAAGATGTGGTCTGATGGCTGCAATCAGAGAACTGCGGGAAGAGGCAGAGACAAGAAAGCGGCAATCAGCGGCAAGAAGCAAGCGGGGGAAATCAGCGGCAGCAAACAACGGCTAAGCAAGCAAGCAACAGCGAAAAGAAGCAATCAGTGCGGCCGCGGCTAGGTTGGAAGAGCTGCGGCAAGCCAGGAGAGAGTTGCGGTTAGGGGTGCAAGTTGAGTTGAGCCGGCTCGAAAGCTCGATGAGCCGGCTCGAAAAAAGCTCGACTCGAGCTCGACCCTGTGGAGCTCGAGCTCGAGCTCGACGAGCTCGAGCTCGATTACGAGTCGAGCTCGAGCTCGAATATTAATGTTCATGAGCTCGCGAGCCGGCTCGCGAGCTTTTTATTCCTAATTTTTTAAAATATATATATATAAAATATGAAAAAAAAATAAAAAAATAACAAAAAAAAAGCTCATGAGCTAAAAAGCTCGCGAGCAGCTCGAGCTCGAGCTCGATAATTTTGCATTGAGCTCGAGCTCGAGCTGGGATAAATGAGCTCGTCGAGCTCGAGCTCGAAATGAAAAGCTCGAGCTCGAGCTCGAGCTTGGAAATTTTGCCAAGCTCGGCTCGAGCTCGACTCGTTTGCACCCCTAGTTGCGGTGGCGGCTAGTCAAGACAGAAGAGAATAGCGGCGAGGTTAAACTTGCGGCGAGCTTAGCAGCAGGG
Organism: Platanthera zijinensis; assembly: GCA_039513925.1. NCBI lineage: Eukaryota > Viridiplantae > Streptophyta > Magnoliopsida > Asparagales > Orchidaceae > Platanthera > Platanthera zijinensis. The sequence goes on from CM077098.1 coordinate 127,334,512, forward strand.
GGGCAAAGATCTTGCGAAAAGAAGAACAGACGACAGTAAGCAGGAAGCAAACCACGCGAGAAGAAGGGGACAGAGAAGCACAACGAAAAGAAGGTTGGTCGCAGTTATTTGAGAGTAGCGGGCGAACCAAAGAGAGCAAGCAACCACGCGGTCAACGGGGGACGACGAGCAAACAGAAGACGACTATCAGAGTAGCGATCTCAACAGCGGACTTATAACGCAAGGCGGCCAGGATGCCTGCGACAAAGAAGACGCGGGAAGGCAGCTCTGCGAGAAGGAAGGGAAGTCGCGGCTAGCATCGACAGACCGCAGAAAAACACACACGTGGGACCCGAGGGAAAAAAACTATAAAAGCAGAGGGGGATAGGCTTCGAGAGGCGGGGATAGAAAACAAGAGCAAAATGAAAGAGACTACGGTTAGACTTGTGTTAACAGCCCAACTAGGCGTGAGAGGGACCCAAAATAGGAAATTCAAGACCGGATGGCTCTGATAGCATGTGAAAACACATCAGAATACTGAGAAATACATTGAAATTTTTATTAATTTCTCCAAGGTATATGAATACACGTATTTGTACATTTATATAGGACGAGAAAGATGAAAAGAAATCTCAATCTAAGATGTGAGATTAAAACATATGGAGGAAGAGGGCCCTAGATAAGCTTTGCTTTAGGCCTTTAAAAATCTTTCTTCTAACATGTAGGATTTATCAAAATGGGATGTCCAATCTTTTCAACTTTTGCTTTTAATAAATCAATATTCGCAACTTCTACCTAAAGAACAATGGTTCTTTGACAACTTGCTCATCTTCGAGACGTTGATCTTGAAGTTGAAGCATTGATTTGTGGTTAAAGAATTGCGAAGTCTTTTCTTTAAGTGCTTTTGGAATTCAATAACTAGATTAACGATTTTTTGATGAGTTTATGATAGTATGTTAAAGCAGGTTTTTCTAAGAATAACTAAGCTGCAAATAATTGATGTTGAGGCAGACTATGATGCTCAAAGATAATGTGTCCACGAGATTTAAGTGTGCTGAATCGAAGAATGTGATTGCCCCGCCTTCAAAAGTTGAAGTCTTTGAAGTACCATGAATGCAAACCATTCACCGCAGAGTTCTTTTAATACTGTTAAGATGTAATGAAAAAGCTCATTAGGAGATGGCCATGTATATTATATTTAGTCCCACATTATAGATGTAGAAGGCTCTCCCTCTCTCTTTATTTTCTCTCTTTTGCGTCTTTCTCTACATGGTATTAGAGCTAGACGGTCCTCCGGCTTATACTCCACGTTGTGCTCTGGGCAATTAGATTTCTTCTAACCGCACGTCTTCCTGGCTCCTGCTTCTGCGGACTCTCTCTTTTATCCGCAGCCCCCTTCTTCCGTGGTTCCACCTCAATCCTTCCCTCCCGTGGTTTCTACTCCAAGCCCGCACATCCTCCCTATCCGCTCCTTTGCGGACTCCTTTTTCCAGCCCGCCAGCCTTCTCCCTTCTAATCGCTCCGGGTTGCGGTCTTCTCCCTTCTTAGCCGCTTCCTTTTCTTTTCTGTGGCATCCACCTCTTCTCCTTTCCCCTGGTTTTTATAACCTCCTGATCAGTGGGCCCTCGCTTTTGCGGCTTCCTCTTCTTTGCGGCTTGTGTTTTTCTAACCGTCAGTCCGCTCTCTGCTTTCTAAACCGCAGGTTCTCTTTTTAACCGCGTGTTTGCTCTCTGCTCTCTACTCGCAGCGGCCCCGTTGGCTAGCCACTTGCCTTGTCCGCATCGGCCTCTGTTTGCGACTTACTCCCCGGTGCTCTCTACTCGCTGCAGCTTGACTTGCGGCCATCTTCCCGCGGTTTGTAACTTCTACGTGTTGCTAGTCGCGGCCTATGCTTCTGACGTCATTTTCTCTCTTGTCGTCGTGCTAGTCGCAGTCTGTCTGCTGCCAGCTAGTCCGTTGCAGGCTTCCTTAGCCGCTTTCCTCTCTGCCTACTCTTGCCTGCGGTTTGTCTGCTTCTATCCGCCAGGTCGCCGTCTTCTAGCCTCCTGGTCAGTTTCTCCTAGCTGTCCATCCGTTCTTTTCTAAACGACATGTCCTCTACGACAACTCCCTCCCTTCCCACGTGTGCTGCTACCCCTCCTTCTGAAGTTCGTGATGAGCTTCGCATAACCACCATCTTCTCAGCGGGAAGGCCAACTTTGTCGAATGGGTACATTCAGTCCGTCGTGGTATACAGACCAAGGGTCTTCTTCATCATCTCACTCAGGCCCAACCTGCTGACCCTACCGATGATTGGCTCTGTGATGACGGTCGAGTCCAATCCTAGATGCTTAATTCCATGGACGCCGAGCCATACCGAATAGCCATGTATTATAAAACGGCCAAGGAAATGTGGGATGAGCTGCATTCTCTCTACTCTGGCAAGGACAACTTACAACACTTGTTTGACATTTTCGCTGCCCTTCAATCACTGGACCCTGGAGCCACGGGCGACTTGACTTCCTTTGTTGCGAAGGTTAAAACTCTGGTGTAAGCCTGTATACAACATCAACCCCCTCCACAGATCTTGCAACTCAACAAGCACAAAAGGAAGCTATTGGGATCGCTATGATGATGGCCCGAGTTCCCAGTCATCCACAGCGTCAGGGCTCAGATTATTTCCTTTTCCACTGCGCCCTCTTTGTCTGATGTTTGCTCCATGCTGCTCAAGGTTACACCACCATCCGAGGTTCCTCCCAGCTTCTCTCCGGCTCTGCTCCAGCAGCCCCTCTTACCTACTCCTGCTCCTCCAGCTCGTGGCTCTTCTAATCGGGGAGGTCGTTTCACGTCTTGAGGTCGAGGACGTGCGGGGCGCTCTACTCTCAAGTGTACCCACTGTGGTCATGATGATCATCTTGAAGCCACCTGCCACCGCAATCATGGACTGCCTCCACATTTTACTGCTACAACTGTTGCTACTCCACATCACCCAGGATCTACTCCAACCGAGTCACGCATGTCTACCCAGCAAGATATCAACGACCTTCACCTACAACTTCAACAGCTCTAAGGCGTTGTTAATCGCTCATCTGGCTCGGTTGCTTCTTTCTCCACCGAATGTATATCCTGTCTCTCTAATAGCTCTCACTGGATTGTGGACTCTGGGGCTACTCACCACATTACCCCCCAGAAGCCACCTCAGTACATGCACTATGATTATCTCAAGTTCATCACTGTGACAAATGGCGACACAACTCTGGTGTCAGGAGCTGCCGACCTGCGGCTCACTCCTACTCTTTCCTTGTCATCGGTCCTTCATGTGCTGGGATTTTCAATCTACTCTCTGGTAGTAGGCTTGCTCAGGACCTTGATTGCTTCCTAATATTCTCTCCTGCATCTTTTGTTGTGCAGGATCGTCGAACACAGAATATCATTGGTAAAGGACAGATGTCGAATGAGCTTTATCTCTTGGATGTTCCCCCTACCATTCTCTATACAGTCCCCTCCGTTGATTGGCATCGTCATCTTGGCCATGCTCCTCTCCCGATTCTAAAGAAGACTCTTCCTGGTGTCTCCTTGCATGAGTTTTCTTATGAATCATGTATCTTTGGCAAGCAGCATCGTGTTTCTTTTTCACCTACATGTAATCAGAGTAATACTCCGTTCTATTTAGTGCATTCTAATATCTGGGGGCCCTATAAAGTCCCCAGTGTTTTTGATTATCGATATTTTGTTACCTTTATTGATGATTATTCGCGTCTCACATGGATGACTTTATCTACTTTGTGATCGTACTGAACTAACATCTATCTTTCATGCCATTATTATTGAGACGCGTACGCAATTCTCTGTTACCTTAAAGGTAATTCGCACTGATAATGCTCGTGAATATACTAGTCGCACCTTCTCAAATTTATGCACCGAGTTTGGGATTGTCCATCAGACCTCGTGTGCTTATACCCCCAGCAAAACGGTGTGGTTGAGAGGAAAAATCGATATCTTCTTGTTGTCACTCAGTCACTTATGTTGCAAATGTAGGTGCCCACCAAATATTGGAACTTTGTTGTCTCTACTGCTTGTCATCTCATCAACCGCATGCCCTCCTCCGTGCTTGACTTCGTTTCTCCGTTCGGCCTTCTGTTTCCTTCCAAGTCTTCATTCTCCCTCACGCCCCGTGTCTTTGGTTGTATCTGCTATGTCCACTCTCTTGGACCACCAAATGACAAACTTGCCCCTCAAGCCACAAAATGTATGTTTGTCGGATACTCCCACACTAAGAAATGATATGTCTGCTACTCTCCTGCGAACGAAAAAGTGCTTGTCTCCGTTGATGTCACCTTTCTTGAGGATCAGCCTTTCTATTCCACCTCTTGCACACTACCTCCGCCTTCCATTATCGCTCGTCCGACTGTCCCCGTCACGACTTTGCCCCACACAGCTCCTCCTCCACTCCCAGTGCCAGCATAACCTCCACCACCTCCTCCTTCACTTCTCCGTGTTTATACTCATCGTTCATCCCGGAGAAATGCCCTACAACATCTCCCTTCTACCGATGTTATCCCGCGGTCTGACGATCCGGGATCACCCTCTACGGCTCATCCAATGGCGAATTATGTCTCATTACATCGCCTATCTCTGCCTCTTCTCAAATTTGTCCTCTCTCTCTACCATTTCTATTCCTCACTCTTTGCAGGAAGCTCTCCAACACCCGGGGTGGTGTGTGGTCATGGACGAAGAAATGACAGCCCTCTGGGCTAATCGGACTTGGGACCTAGTTCCTCTCCCTCCCGACCAGTCTTGTGTTAGCTGCAAATGGGTCTTTGTTGTCAAGCATGCTCTAGATGGCACCGTTGAACGTCTCAAAGCCCGACTTATCACCAGAGGTTTCACTTAACAACATGACCTTGATTACGGCAAAACCTTCTCCTCGGTCGCCAAGTTGAATACTGTTCGAATCCTGATCTCCTTTGATGTGCATCGACAGTGACCCCTACATTAGCTGGACATCAAAAATTTCTTTCTCAATAGCGATCTCCAAGAAACTGTTTATAAGCAACAACCGCCTGGGTTTGAGACCACGGGGGAGTCTCGTGTATGTCATCTCCGGAAGTCTATATATGGTCTCAAACAGACTCATCGCGCTTGGTTTGACAAATTCAGTAAAGTGGTTCGCAAGGTTGGTTTCACACGGAGCTCTGCTGATTTCTCTCTCTTCACTCGTCATCAACCAATAGGCACTGTAATTCTCCTTGTGTAGGTTGATGACATTCTAATAACGGACGACGACACCACCGGGATCCGAAACATCAAGCAACATTTAAACTCAGTCTTTTAGAAAAAAAACCTGGGCAATCTTCGATACTTCCTTGGGCTTGAGGTTGCAAGGAGACCTGATGGACTTGTCCTATCCCAACGAAAGTATTGCACTGATCTTTTGCAAGATGCGGACTACTCGGGATGCAAACCTGCAGACATTCCTTTTGATGTGAATTACAAGCTGTCTGCACATGGATCTGGAACGGATCTTGTTCTTACAAATCCAGAGTACTATCGACGCTTGGTAGGGAAACTAATTTATCTTACGGTTACACGACCTGATATCTCATTTGATGTTGGTGTTGTGAGCCGAATTATGAATGCTCCTCGGACATCTTATCTCCAAGCTGTCGAGCAGATTCTCAGATACATGAAGACTGCTCCAGGACAAGGACTTGTTTACAAACCGTCCTCTTCTCTGTCTTTTGTTGCGTATTCTGATGCTGACTACGCAGGTTCCCTTGATGATAGGCGTTCCACGACTGGTTTTTGCACCTACCTTGGTGGACACCTTATTACCTGGCGTAGCAAGAAACAATCGGTTGTTGCTCGCTCATCTGCTGAGGCCGAGTACCATGCTATAACAACGGTTGTCTCCGAGCTCACCTGGCTTGAGAGTCTTCTCAGTGATTTGGGCCTCAAACTCTCTTCTCCGGCCACCCTGTTCTGCGACAGTCAAGCAGTCATACATGTTGTCAAGAATCCTGTATTCCATGAGCGAACAAAGCATATTGAAGTTGACTGTCACTTCATTCAGGAAAAAGTTCAATCGAAGAAGTTGGAGTTAGAGCATGTCTCTGCGTTAGGACAAGTTGCTGATATATTCACGAAAGCTCTTTCTCGGACATTATATTATCAGTTCTTATCTAAACTTGGTGCCAACGACTTGTACGCTCCAGCTTTGGGGGGGGGGGTTAAGATGTAATGCAAAAACCCATTAGGAGGAGCCCATGTATAAGCCCATGTGGATGCAAAAGGCTCTCCCTCTCTTTTTCTCTATATAAGTGTATGTATTCCTGTATTTAAAAAGATAATAAAATTCTGGACTATTTTCTCTCTCTTGCGTCTTTCTCTACAAATACTATATTTCTTAAACGAGAACCTGGAAGCTGCTAGACCTACGGTTTCTGAGGAATAATAGTGTCAGTACAAAACGTTAGGAAGTATAACGACAGTAAGTCTTAGCCCTCATTGATACCGACAATGAAAGAATGATATCCTCAACACAGTTGAATTGCTGATTTTTTAGTGAATGAATTGGTTATTCTTGAAAAGCTCAAAATCAGCCAGAGATGAGGCGAATGAATTGAAATAGCTGAATGGATTTCTATAGCATTAATGCGACATGAGAGGCCTCATTTGATTTAGATTGAAGATAATTGTAAACACAAAGTGGCATGAGTGGTTTAAGATTTATGTGTAACATCTAGATTAAAATCCAAGTAGTATTAAGAATAGAAGAGCGGTCATTTGTACGATGATGATACTTTTAATAAAGTTTACAAGTTGTCTTTTGTCTCTTTCTCCTCCTCTCACTCTCTCTCTCTATATACATATATGAAATATGACATATATATATACACGAGCATTTTCGCACGGGCTACGCCCGTGCTCGATGCTCTCGGGCGGCCTTCGGCCGCATCCAGGCGGGTTTCGCCCGCCTTCTACCATCTTCGCCCACCTTTGCACGGGCATCGCAGCCCGCACCAAACAGGCTACACCGCAACATATACATATGAGTACTCAAAACGACAGTAAAAAAATATAAATCAAAATTACAATTTTTATTTTTTAAAAAAATTGTACGGTTTGCCGTAAAATTTTAATTTCTCTCACCCACACTCTCTCTCTCATATAGCTTTAAGAGACTTATGAATATTCGTTTTCCCTCTCTTCTCCTCTCTCTTCCATCTTTCTTTCTCTCTCTCCATCTAAAGGATGAGATTTAATATTCTCTTTGATCAAATGGCTGAGGAGAAATGTTTGGTGTGCTTGAAGATATGTATGTTGATATATATGGTAGAGATATGTATAATATATATATATATATATATGTATCACCTGATAACAACATGAAGCTTTCTTCCTCACCCATGACCTGAAATTGCTACAATTCGTGCTCATGTTGAACCCCCATTTCCATCCATGTGGGACGGATACACAAAGTGTCTGAAGGAACTCAAGGTAAAGCCACAAGAACTCGACGCAAAACATAAAGATTTAAAGGTAAATGTTTACAAAGAATTTGATAAGTGGCATGGAGTACGTATGGATCAAAAGAAATCAACTAGCAAAGATCTATAGTCTGCTAGGGATGATTTCAAACAAGAATTGGGCAGGGAAAAAACTTATCACAATTACAAGATTCTTTTCCTCGCTCACAAGATCCACTAAAGATTTCTACCATAAGCTTCGTGCATTCTGGATATGCAACAGCCAGAGGCCTAGCCACAGAAATACAACAACCCTGGAGAGCGGGGACGCTGGAAGCCCAATCTCATCATTGCCCAGCATCCTCGGGTCATTTCCAGCACCAGTCCCTCACAAGCATCCATACTCAGAACAGGAACAAGTTCAGTAAAATGGACATTACACAGCCCTATCAAAATCGTTTTCATAATATTGCTTATGCAAATTTTGTTCTTATTGTCCAGATGCACTTGGATAAAACAGAATCTTGCTGGTATCAAAGATTGTTATGGGCCGATATTTGCAAGAATGGTCAACATTCAAAAAAGTTGTACTTCAAAGATTCGGGTCAATTGACTTTGAAGAGCCAATAGTAAGTTAATGAAAAGAATTCAATTTAATTTTGTTTTGCAATATCAAGAATCTTTTGAGGATCTTGGTTGTCAAGTTGATGGTTTAATTAGCCAATTTTTGAAAAACACTTTTATATCTGGTTTAAAACCCCATATTAAATTGCATTGATATCGCTCGAAGACCTAATACAGCTTGCAAATATTTTGCATTGCCTGCATATTTGAAGAACAATACCTAAAGGACCAATTCAAATCTCGGTAAACCAAGCACACCTCTAATCCCACCAGCCACCCTACCCATTAGAAATGATAAATTCAACAAAAACAAGTGTCAAGAGGTAGAAATTCAATTGAAGCGCGAAAAGGGACTTTTCTACATGGGTGGCAAACATTACACTTCAGGTTACAAGTGCAAGAATAAATCTTTACTTATGTTTTTAGAAAGCATGCAAGATGAGGAGATAAGTTAACCAAAATCAGTCATTATCCCTAAAGAGATAGAGTCCTTAAACGAAATCAAATCGAAAATAAGCTTGATGAGGACATAAGTTAACCAAAATCAGTCATTATCCCTAAAGAGATAGAGTCCTTAAACGAAATCAAATCGAAAATAAGCTTTAATGTGCAAGTAGGAACATATTCATCCGAATCTTTAAGGTTAGAAGGGTGAGTTGTCAATACAGCTGTAGCAGCATGAAGATGATCGGCGGGAACAGCCGAGTGGCTGAGAGTGGAGAGAGAGGAAAGGTTTGAGGAGGAAGGGTACGGAAAGAGATAGAGAGAACATAAAGAGGAGAAAAGCCCGCAATCGTTTTTGATTTGTCGGGATCGGCCAATCCGCAATTGCGGCTAGTTTTCCCGAATTTGGTCGAACACCATCTATTGAAATGATGTGGCCTAAAAACTCTATAGTTGAGGCTGCAAAGGTGCATTTGGAAGGTTATAGAGTCAAATGATGTGTCTGTAAGAGTTGGAAAACTTCCAACAAATGTGTTGCATGGGAGAATTCTGATGGACTATAGATTAAAATATCGTCGAAAAATATTACTACAAATCGTCTAAGGGTTGAAATATACTGTTAATTAAGGCCTGAAACGTAGTTGGGGCATTCATTAAACCAAACGACACCACAAGAAATTCATAGAACCCGTTATGTGTTCGGAATGTTGTTTTGTGGATGTCATTCGGATTCATTTGTACTTGATGATATCCTGAGAATAAGTCAAGCTTAGAAAAAATTGTTGCACCATGTAATTCGTCAAGGAGCACGTCTTAGTCGCCATAGGGAAACTATCCTTGATTGTCAAAGTATTTAAGACCCGATAGTCGACACAAAAACGCCAAGTCCCATCTTTTTTTTTTGACGAGTAGAACTGGGGAACTAAGCGCTGAATTACTTGGGGGAATTAAACCTTGACCTAAAAGTTCGGCAATTAGTCTTTTGATTTTGTTCTTATGATAGTGTGGGTAACGGTATGACTTGACTCTTGCGACTGAATTTTCATTAATCAAGGGAATTTTATGGTCAAAGGGGCGAACTGGAGGTAGACATGTTGGTTTTCCAAACAGACTTTGACAGTCAATTAACAATTTCGGAATTGTTGGACTTTTAATGTTTGAGAAATCTGTTCCTTTGTCCAAAACTAATTCGTTAATAGGATCCGTTTGTAGACCTGTGCCTGAAGTTTACACAATTGAGAGGAGGATATTGACCCTGGATTTAATAACTTTTCTCCCTTAAGTATATAGTGTTTGCCTTGATGTGTGAAAGTCATTTCTCGTGTAGTGTAATCCGTGGTAATGGGTCCTTAGGTTTCTAGCCAATTAAAGCCCAAAATAATGCCGGCCCCGTATAAATCTACTATGAACGATATTGTTTGTATATCAAGAGCTACTTGTGGGCAAAATTCCTTACAGAACATATTACTACCGTTTCCAACATGTACCCTAAAAGGCGGTATGGAAATAATGGGAAGTTTTAGGTAAACTGCTAAACGTTTAGTGATAAAATTATGCGTGCTACCGTTGTCCAGGAATATGTGAACGGTTGTGTTACCTATTTTTCCTTGGATTCGTAATGATTTTGAAGAAAAAGTCCTCATTAACGCATTTACACTAATTTCGGGATTACCCGACTCGTCCGGCGATGGTTGGTCATCAGCTAGAAGTGGGATGTCATCTTCCAATTCTTTTTGTTTTCCCTCAAAAAAATATAGAGTTGATTTGTTTTTACATTTGTGTCCTAGTGTATATCGTTCTTCGCAAGTAAAACATTGTCCCCACTCTCGACGACTCTGTAACTCCGTCTGTAAGTCCGTCAGACCATCATTTTATCATTACGGTATTTAAAATTTATGGGTTGAGTGGTGGATTGGGACCCAGACCAAGTCTGATTTCCCGATGCATTTGTCCTGGACGGCCATTGTCGAACCGGACGAGTGTCGTCTACTATTTTATCTTAAAACAATTTTGCCATTTTAAATGTTTCATATAGAGTTGTCGGGTGGTGGGAAATTACTTCTCGTCGGATATGTGATCTTAATCCCGCAATAAAATTTCGATGAAGAATATCTTGTGAAAATCCGTCCACTTGGCTTGCTAATGTTTCAAATGCATCTTGATAAAAAGAAACTGTAGAATTTTGAACAAATTTCATGAACTTACCCATGGGGTCTTCGTAATCGGATGGCCCAAAACGATCCATTAAAGCGTCTTTGAATGTTTTCCAGTCCGGGCATAATCCATTACGTATAAGTCCTTGAAACCATTGCGAAGCTGACATGTCTAGGTGCATAGATGCAATGAATACATAATCAAGTGGGTTTATATTGTAATACCTGAAATATAATTCGGTTTTGTAAATCCAGTCTGTGGGATCTCCTGTGGCGAATGTAGTACAATCCATTTTTGCTAGGGCCCGATTATACATTTCTGGATGCACGCCCGAACTTCCCAGATCCTGAAAATTCGTTGCTTGAGCGGCTAATGGTGGAATGGTATGACTTGATAAAGTATTATTCAGTTGGTGTGGAATTGTTGGCTCTGTTTGTAAAGGCTGTGATCCTAAGAGACTCGGTTGTGATGTTGAAGTATTGAGGTCGATTATTGGAGCACGAAACCGGCGCAGTCCCTCTGTCGGGCCAGATATAGCCAAGAAAGGTGTTGTGAGATGCAGCCCGTGGACGCCGTGCGATGATGATGTCGACCGAGTGTGATCTTGTAGCTGAGCCTGAGCGAGCGGAGGAAACTCTGTGTTTCTTGGGGGAGCCATGGATCTCATGAAATTCTGTAATTCTGAGCGCAAATCCTTGAATTCTTAGTAGAAAGATTGGTGAGTATCCTTTAATTGCTCTTGATTCTTGCGGAGGAGGTCCTGATTCTGCGTTGTGGTGGATAAAGAATTATGGACTTGCTGCAATTCGAACGAAAAATGTTCCTGTGTGTGGTTGATTGAATCACACATAGAGGAATGTTGCTCCATGTAGATTGCGTGTATTCTGTCAAAATCGTCCCAGGTGACCGGATGCGGCATCGACGGTGGGTGGTGTCGCGAGCAAGGCGGTGCCGGAAGAAAGGGCGGCACCGGCGATTGATGTTGAGTTCCCCTCCATAGAGGGGCTCTCAACGAGAGCACCAGTTGCAGCGGTGTGAAGATGATCGGCGGGAACAGCCGAGTGGCTGAGAGTGGAGAGAGAGGAAAGATTTGAGGAGAGAGAGGAAGGGTAAGGGAAGAGATAGAGAGAACATAAAGAGGAGAGAGAAACAATTAATGCATTATTCATGGGTCCCAATGTACAACATACAAATATATATAATGGTCTTCAATTGACTGTTGCCCCTAAGTTTTTGGCACCGTTGTCGGGGAACGAACCCGGGTCACCACGGCGCCAAAAACTTGATAAGTAAAATGTTGAGATAGTTTAAATTGAAGATTAAGTTGGATTTGTAAATTAGGTATTTATGTGTTCTATCTCTTTTTAGTTATATACTGTGAATAAGGCAAACGTACCTATCGCATAATAGTATATTATTTTAAAATATCAAAGTCGTATTTTTTCACGGATCTGTGTCAAGTACTCTACTTTAAGAACTGAAACTATTATTTTATCGAAAAAAGTTGGAGATTTTTAAAAGTTAAAAATAAAAGTAATACTTAGGATTTTGAAAATAGATGAGGTAGAAAGCCCTCGATTTTGACTTACTTTGGGAAAGAATTTTTAAACAAGAAAAACTCTACTTTTCTTTTAATTAATTAAAATACTTGATCGTGGAGGTTCCATAAATATGAGTGCACCTCTATCGAGAATACATCCACCTGTGATTACGTACTTTGACTGAACTTTTGTATCTAGTCAAAAATACCTTAATGCACGTTTTACGTTGTGAAGCCCGCTATTGACTTTCTACTGCGATTTGAAGGTTCAACCCGAGAGGCTTACGTTCATCTCTTTCGAGAGTGAAACGCAGTTTCTCTTTACCTGAGAATGATCAAATCCTGATAAATCTAAGTTTTTATTAATTTAGAAAATAGGATTTGAAATTGCAGAATTAATATCCTTCCCAAACCTCATCTCAATCGAGTGCTAAAAGGTTCTTAGCCTCTCATCGGGATGGGGGTGGTAGTAGAGAATTGAAAAGACATATAAACGTGCAGAAATAATATCCGCCTCAAGTATCTCGGTTGATGCTAAAAAGTTCTTAGCCTCTCAATCGGGATAAGGGTGGTAGTAAAAAATTGAAAAGACTTATAAAATTGCAGAAATAATATCCGTCTCAACCATCTTAATCAAGCGCTAAGAAATTTTTAGTCTCTCATCCGGGATGGGGGTAGTAGTAAAAAAAGAAAAAGAAAGAAAGTACTTACGCACACACCCTTTCTCAACAGAAATAAAAGACAAGTTATAAGAAATGAAAATTTTCTGAAAACTGAAATTTTATTACTTAAAAAGTGTCACACACTAGAAAACCCAAACTAAGGTTAGGAAAATATCACTCAAAAGCTACTCATAAACACTATAAAAAACTGTTATCTAGCCGTTGGCCATAATGGCTACAACAGCAGTCCACATTTTAGTAGACAGTAGCAGTACCAGCCACTATATATCTTTCTTTTATGGATTAATTTAGTAAGATGATAAAGTATTTCAAGTTGAACAGCATGTGTAAGTTCTAGATTAAAGCTTTAGTATAAGAATAGGAGAGCAGTCATGTGTTCTTGGTCTTTTTCCTCTCTTTCTCATTCACTTTCCCTATCTCACCCAGTAACATGATAGGGCTTTCTTCCTCCTATTTGATGGCCCAAAACTGCCACAAGTTTTTCTTTCTAGTTCTTGAAATGTTGGAAGTAGGTCGTGTCGTTGAATTGCCCGCCATTGGTTTGCAACATCAATCACACTAGATTGTTATTTGCTTCGAAAAGGCTGGCTTTTATTCTTCAATTAACAGCAGAATCAAATTAGAATCAACAAAGAACTATCTTCTTGATTCTGAAATCCCTCTTGCTCTACTTCAAGTTGAAATTGACACTACAAAACTGTCGATGGAGGAGACTTCTTGAAACTAACCGTGGATTATTGACTTTGTTGCACATCTATCAAAGGATTGTTGGAGACAGGCGAAGCCGCGAAGGACAGACCATGTGAGGGTTTTTTTGTTAATGCAGTCGAGGAAGAAGTTCATGATAAAATTGTTAGAATCACATGGAGATGACTGTTAGATTTTGAATGCCAGAGATTTTTTGATCAGTTGAAGAGATAGATGTGAATTCCTTCATCGGAAGACGCTCTTGATCACATCACCACCTTCAAATTGTTATAATACATGTTATAAAATGCAAGGAGGGTGCATTTAGGGTTTTAGAGAGTGCAAAGTGCCAAAGATTCAATTTAAGGATGCAATGTGCCAAACACCCTCAATTGGAGGGTGTTAAATGCCAAAAATCCAAAAAAAAATCAAAGAAAAAAAAATTGATCTAACATATAAGTCAAAAAAAATGTTCACAACAGTTACCCCAGTAATCAATTAGCATGCTCGCAAAATTAAAATCTCCTTCTCACGATAAATGATTACAACATCAAACCCAGTTCACTACAGTATTACAGTTCCTAATAAATTTCAACCCGATCATCAAATAAGCCCGACATTAAAGCAAGAGAAGAATTTCAGTACTTACCGCAAAGAGATAGACCAGCGCCCCGAAATAAAGCACAGTATGAGACCACCCTACGGAAGCTAAAATCCAGAGCGCCAAAAGAACTATGCCGATGTGATGCACAATCGAGATCTCCGTTATGTCCATGTCAGTACAACAAAGAAAAGCAATCGGACAAGCGCCGATCTCGTAAAGACGCCAAAGGAAGAAGAGAGTCGAGATGAATCGAAGAAGAAGCGGAAGCAGGAGTGAATCCCAGTTGAGTCAATGGATCTGTGGGAGTGGAGAAGAAGCAGAAAGGTTTTCTTTCGGATTCGAGTGATCGGGCGGTTACTTCTTTAGAGCTCGGATATTGTTGGAAGTTTTTGAGGCGTCGCCGTCCGGCACGTGATATGGTGGCGGTTGACGAAGCGACAGCCGGTTCCTTTCTCAGCGCCGGTTCCTTACTTTGAAGAAAAGGCGATTGGATTTATGGGAGGGGGAAGATCCGGTGACGTGGCGGCCGTCCGATGAGGCAACATATAGCGGGCCCAGTTTGAAGGATATGATTTTGGTGTCAACATGCGAATCAGTAAGGCAAAATACAAAAATTATATCTTCGGCATGCTTTTAAGAACATGGTAGGACGGGCCGGTTGGACCCATTGGACCGACCGGACCCTCAGCCGGTCCGGTCCTGGTTTGCGGTTCCCTTAGGCGGCCGCCTGGGAACCGGAAAACCGGCCGATTTGACAGGATAGTTATACACTAACAATCCGACCGGTCCAACTTTATAGTTTTACACTTTAACAGTTTACTGAAATAATAGTATAATGCAACATCACGGTTCAACCCTGGTCTGACTGCCACCGGTCCGATCGGTCGAAGCTTGAACCTTTGATCTCACCGGTTCGATCTCCGGTCCGATTCTGCATTCTTTGATACTTATTTTAATTTCATTTGCTTTCAATAGAACCTTTAATGATCATTTGGAGTTGGAACTTTGTAAGCTTGTATCTTCTTAACCACTATATAAAACTGCAATTCAAAAGCGGCATTGGATTGCTATTGAAGAATGCTAGAGGAGAGGCTATTGAATCAAAGATTTTGTGGAGTTTTAGTGGGGTGACCATTTCACCAAATCAAATCTTCCGTTGGTGATTGCCTGAGTTATGGACCTCTGATCGAGAAACTATCACCACCGGCAATGTCATGGCGACAAGATGAAGCTTTCTTGAAAATTTCATCATATTTCAGGTTTTTTTCATTCTTCCTGCGAGGTGGTCGGTCTCCCCAGTCTGGTAAACATGATCAGGCTGCTCGGATTTGCCCGAGAGCAAAGTTGTTTGACGATCAATTGGCGATCCAAGAGAAGTAGACCAGACATTTATATTTGCGCTTCATCTATACTATATTAAAAGGGAAAAACACCCTTTGGTTAATATTCACTTTCTAATTTTACCCTCTTTATTAAAAAAATCTAGTTTTTTAAATTTATGTGTTTTTTATTTTATTTTAAAAAACGTGCTCTCATATAGACAAAGTCTCATACCTATAATAAAAAGTGTGCCCTCTCCGTCGCTCGCAAAGCCCGTGCACACGACAAAAATGAGCGACGGGCGGAGTATAACGTTCTGGGGTTTGCCAACGGCGAGGGCGCCGTCGCGTCGGGGCAATGTCGTGACCAGAATTATGTCGCGTGGGGCACTGAGGGTCCCCTATGCACTGCCGCGATCGGGGTACTGTCATGGTTGGTCGTAGGGGAGGAGCCCAGTGCCCATCACTTGTATATTTAAAAGGACAAAATTCTCAAAGCATCCGCTTCGAAATCTATAAAATGAGGTTTATTTCTTCATTTGAAGGTGTCGGTAATTGGAGAAATAATACAAATCATGCGCCCTTTGTACCGCGGCATCGAAAAAAGTCCAACTAGTGCCCCCTTGCGACTTTCTGAAGCTTGCAGTACAATTGCACCAAGCGGCGCGCGACGGGAGCGTATAACACTACGAAGAGCTCACATATGTGCATAGATCCGAAGAGCTTGGCCGTGCAGGTAGCTCCCCAGAATGCGCCCTTCCGCACAAAAAACCCACTCAATCATTGTAAAACGAGCAGTGTTCTCTCATCCTCGTAAAGCAATCGTGTACTCAAATATTATCTAGTGGATTGTCTGAACTAGATCAAACGTCGTGATTTTGTTCCTTTCGGGTTTTTTCATATGAAAATCTTGTTGTAAGTTATCTTTAACTATTTACATATTTGACTAACTCTCGAGCAAAGATCATCTAACTCGACCGATTCGTAAGAATATTGAAAGATTCACAACATGATTTATTCTTTAACAGGTCAGAAAAATACAACTTGTTTATTTTTAAGCGCGGAATGATATTTCTTAAATTATAGACATACTTCTCAATATAAAAGTGTATATGCATAAGTAATTTTCTATGTGGCTTACATCAATGTGTAACTTTCTATGGGTCTTGAAGAGATTGATAAAGTGATTCAAGGGAACAACTGCTTACCTGAGAACACAGATGGTCTGGTCTCCCCTTTTTGGTTGGTTTTGTTTTTTATTTGCTCTATTTAATTGTGCCTTGGTGTTAATGCTCACGCAATTGATTTTCTTCTTGCGTCGGCCGTCGGGAGCTAAGGTGTTTGGGGAGTAAGACCAGCTCGTAAAAGAAAGTGTAGTTGATGTTTCTTCCCTTGAAATTTGATGTGGAAGAGGTGTCTCCATGGAACCCTCGAGTTTATGCTCTTGCCAACGAATTAACCGGTTGTCGCATCGCGCGATGAGGTCGCCGCCAACACGAATGAGATTGCTTATAATGATACACTCAATACTAAGTAGGAGTACATTATGTAGGTCACTCCTAGGCTAATATATTGTTTACATGTGACCGTTAATTGTCTTGTTATTCTTGATTAGTTCTTCCAAATGACCTGGGTGAAGATATTGTCATGTCAAAACCTCTACTGAGAAGTGAGTGGAGATCATCTTGAGTGCGCTAAAGACCACGATTCGGCGAATAAATAATCTTGATGAAGTATTAATTATTGGTTGTTGGCGACTAGCCTTGCATACCTTGAATTCAGGCCTCTTTGGGAGGACTTTTTAGCTCATTTCCTTTTTATAGAAAACGCCACCGCACATAACATACCGTTTGGAATGTCTGCTGGTGGAAAAAGCTATCACTCAAAACTCATTTTTCTCCTCTTTTTGAAAAGTCATGGGTCTCCTACTTTTCAACTTTTCGAAAAGCATTTCTTCATCCGGATACACAATTGACGCTACAAAAACGTTTTACTCCTCCGGATTCAGTTCGACAACATTACAAAAACCCTAGACTTTCTCCAAACGATCTAGTTCACCTGAAGATTCATTTTTCGCTCAGACGCGGATTTTTTGCACAGCCGAGTATTTTCCACCCGAGCGCGCTTTTTTGGCTCAAGAACGCATTTTCAGCCCGGGACCACATTTTTCCGCCCGGGCGCACATTTTCAACACGGGCACACATTTTTCGTCCGGTTGCGAATTTTCAGCACGGGCATGCATTTTTCCGCCCAGGCATGCATTTTTTCGCCCGGGCGCAGTTTTTACACTCGGGTGCGGTTTTTTCTCTCGGGCGCAGTTTTTTTGCACGGGTGCGGTTTTTTCGCCCGGGCGCGGTTTTTCGCACGTGGGCGGTTTTTTCACCCGGGCGCGAATATTTCGCACGGGCGCAATTTTTTCGCTCGGGCGCTGTTTTTTCGCCTAAGCGCGAATTTTTCGCCCGTGCGCGCATTTTTCGCTCGAGCGCGCATTTTTCGCCCGGACGCGGTTTTTTTGCCTGGGCGCGGTTTTTAAGATATGGAGCGTTTTTTTCGTCCGGGCGCGATTATTTCGCTCGGGCATGTTTTTTTTAGCCCGGTCGCATTTCTTTTGCCCGGACGCGTTTTTTCCGCCCCGAGGCAATTTTTTCGTCTAGGCGCTAATTTTTCTCCGGGGCGCTAATTTTTCTCCTGGGCGCAGTTTTTAAGCCCGGGCACGATTTTATCGCCTGGACGCGAATTTTTCTCCCGGGCGCGAATTTTTCGCTGGTCGAAGAATTCGCGCCCGGGCTAAAATTCGAGCCCGGGCGAAACGCCGAACCAAACGAAGCCTTGGTGTTTCTTGATCTCGGCATTTGTACTCTCATCGACCAGCATCCAGCCTCCCCAATTCGCAAGAAGACGAAGCTGACGACCTCATTTACTCACGTCGACGACCCCTCTCCTGCTCCAGAGTTCATCTTGTCGACGAGCTTGCGCCTTTCTTTCCTAACGGCGATGACTCCTCCCCTCTGAGCTCACGCCGGCGACCCCTCTCCTTCAGAGTGAGGGAAGGACATGAAAAAAACAAGTTTTTATTTTGTGTGCACATATAGATTTCGGTTGCAAATAAAATTTAGTCGTGTGCACATAACATTTGGGTGTGCGTAGCCAAAACATGTGTCTTTAACATTGCTCTATGTTTTTGGTGTCAACATGCCAATCAGTTGAGGCAAAATACAAAAATTATATCTTCGGCATGCTTTTAAGAAGCGGGTCGGACCGGCCAGTTGGACCAATCGGACTGCTGACCAGAACCCCAGCCGATCTGGTCCTGATTTGTGGTTCCCTTCCTAAGGCGGCTGCCTGAGAACCGGGAAATCGGCCGGTTTGATGGGATAGTTTTACACTAACAATCCGACAGGTCCAACTTTATAGTTTTACACTTTTAACAGTTTGCTGAAATAATAGTATAATGCAACATCACGGTTCAACCCTGGTCCGACCGCCATCGGTCCGACCGGTCGGAGCATGAACCTTTGATCTCACCGGTTCGATCTCCGGTGTAACACACCCAAAAAGTAGGAAGTAACAGGCTAAAACGTCGAACGGAGTTCGACGAACGTCGAACGGAGTTCGACGAAAACGTCGAACGGAGTTCGACGAGTGTGGTTCTGTTATATGTCTTGTATCCTTTCGGCGAACGACAACGGAGTTCGACGAACGTCAAACAGATTTCGGGAAGGTCGACGAATGTCGTGTTGTATCCTTTCGACGAACGTCAAAAGGATTTCTCGAGTAACAGCGGCGTCGGCTGGCTGGTTAAAGCGGTTTCAACTCAAATCCAGGTCAGTGCTTCGTTTTGATGGATTGATCGTGTGGCTGGGGTTAAACCTGAGGCCACATATGCAGAGGGGTTGGGATGAGGAAATCATTATTTCCTTCTCACTCTCGCTCTCTTCATTTCATCCAAGTTCTTGAGCAGAGAACTAAAGGCTGGAGCTAAGGGTTTGTGCTAACCTTTGTGAAGGTGCTGAAGGAGATTTCCTCATCGGAAGCGGGATCCAAGGCTAGATCCGCGAAGAGGAAAGTAAGGCTCTCATTTCCATCCGCGTAGAAAAGCTTTGTCATGGCTCCGAAGAGAACTACAAGGGTAACAACCTCCTGCTTGGACAAGTGAAGTCATAATCTTGCATGTGCATGGAATACTCCACCAAGAGGTGGAATTGTTAAGAGAATTTTGTGGGTTGATACGTGTTATCCCCAATTACATTTGCATATAGATATAGAAATATGTAGTACGGAATAGGCATGCTATGTGAAGCCCATCCGGACAGGTTGGTCTGGATTGATGATGCTTTATTTTGCAAACCGGAGAAGACTTCGCGTATAAATGGGTATTTTACGGAGTCTCTGGGTTGTGCCTGTGAAGTGGAGTAACAGGAAGTACTGGAGTAGAGTTCCAGGAAAACACCCTCGGAATTCATGTGATGTATTCCATGGAAAGACCAGTGTTTCTGGCATTGCAGGATGTTGTAGGGTATAGGTTGAGTTTGGGCGCAGAAAGAGAGCTTTTGTTGGCCCCACTAAGCAATCACGACGAACGCTGACACTAACTCCCTTTTTGTTTGAAAAGATAGTCTTTGGAGGACAGTGTGACTATTGTGAGTTGCGAGCTATTAAAGGCCATCGAGCCGAACGGACAAGGGGAAGCCGACCCGCATCAATCTAGACATTCAACTGGCGATTTGAGCAACGGACAAGGGTTGAACTGTATCCGCGTTATGGTTGTCTAACTTGAGTGTCTAAGTTACTGGCGTTCGTTATGATCACATAATGAAAGTCTTGGGTTGTTCGTCATCAAGACGAAAGTCTCCGGCCGTGGGCCGTAGAGCATGAATGTTCAATGTTTACCGTTGGGTCTGGAACCTCTGAACGGTGGTGGGACCCTGGTTTTCCGGTATACTGATAATGTGCCCTGAGTGCACGGAGCATCGGGTCGTGCGACCGACGTTTGTGATATATTGAACTGTGCGTGAGTTCACATTTTGTAATATATCTGCTTGTGAAAATACTATGTCTGCAGGGAAGGAATACCACTGCCCCGGGAAAGGGGTAGGGTCGTTATAAATTGGTCAATTGAATGCTGACCGTTGCCTTATTTGTCACTCCTGTGGTGAATTGTCTCTGTGCAGGTGTTGGGGAGCCGAGCGGGAAATAGCGGGCAGAAGCCCTTGCTGCTTTGCTGGCCCTCGAAGGCCAAGAGGAATAGTTTTACTATTTTCATGTGTGGCCGGCCTACGCGCCGAAGTATGTAAACCACACTTGTGAAGTTTAACTGTAAGGTCTTAAGGACAAACACTTTTGTGTATTTCTGTTGAAATTCCTGTGAGATATATATAAATGTGGTTGTTTATATATATAGTGGGCATTCATGCTTGATGAGTTCAGTAATAACCCTTAATGCTTCCGCTATAATGCTCTGAGTTTGGATGCGTGTAGTAGTTTTTGATATTAATAAGTAACGTCACCGACTGTCTGCGGAATATGGCGTGGGGCCCCGGCCGGACCCTCTGTTATATTTCATTTGACGGACAGAGGTGTTATAATTTGGTATCAGCTTGTCTTGGTCATCCTCTCGCGAATTCATGGTCGAATTCTTTTGTGGGGTGGCGGGCACGTGTATGTGCAACCGTTATAACATAAATGAACTCAAGAATGTCCACTTAGGAACGAAAATACACTTGTTTGAGGAACTTGCGCGTTTCTAATAGTCGTTGTTTGTTTCTGAGTAGTCGTTAAATTGTGTATTTTACACTTATAGGTGACTCGAAGTGGTGTGGGGCAGTCTGAGCCACATCGTTCTGTTGAAAGTGCGACACTGGTTGAGGTACCCACACCTCCTCCTTCTGCGAAGACAGTGTGTTTAGTTGCTGAGGCGTTGTCTGCAATTATCCACGCACAACCTATTGGGCAGGCGCAACCTACAATGGTGCCAGAACTGGTTGGTGTGAGGCCAGAACCTGTGGCGGCTGTGGTAGATGTACGAGCAGCGGAACGACAACTAAAGTAATTCATGAGTTTTAGTCCTCCTACGTTCGCGAGAGAAGGATCCCCAGTGCAGACAGAGGACTGGCTTGTCCGAGTCAAAAGAATTTTGATGGCATTACGAACTGAGGAGAAACAGAAAGTCACATTGGCTACTTTCCTATTGGAAGGAGAGGATCAACTTTGGTGGGACGAAATAGAACTGCACCACTTAGCAGGCAAACAACTAACGGAGGTCTCGATATGGGAGTTTTCGAGACTGTTCTTGGCAAAGCGTTTGCCGTCGGCACAATGCATAGTCATGGAAAATGAATTTGAACGTCTAACTCAGGGATAAAGTAGCGTTGATACCTACTTGCATGAGTTTACAAGATTGGGATGCTATGCGGGGTTTATTTTTGCGGAAGAAGAGCGTAAAACCAATAGGTTCTATAAAGGACTGTAGGATGAGCTGAGATTTCTGCTCTCGAGTTCAGTGAACCAAGAGTTTCAAGCGTTGGTTACGGCCCGTGCATTGGAAAAAGATATGAAGAGGGTACAGGGCAAGAGGGACTTAGCGGTGATGAAGTCCAAGTTCAAAGCGCTGCGTCCTGAAAAGTCGGGCTACCGCAAGAGATGGGGTAAGAGGTCCAAGTTCTCTGGACAGGCTCCTTCCACAGTTACGTCTGGAGCAACTTCTAGGCAAGACCATCATGTTTGTTATACATGTAGAAAGGTGGGTCATCTAGCCCGAGACTGTCGGGTTGGTCCGCCAAACGTTGAGAAGAAGGCATGAGCTACTTATGCTGAAAAGGGAAAGGCGGTGGAATCCACAGCACCAACGTATGCTCCAGCTCAATCAAGGGTGTACAATCTTGGATAACAAGAGACCATCAAATAGGCTGATGTGGTCACAGGTATGAGTTAAGATACAGTTTTACTGTTTTCCATACTTAGTACCTTGTGCGTTACTTGTGCATGAATTGTTTATGTTAGGCTTTGTCCTTATTCGGAACTGTCCGGCGAAAGCACTGTTCGATACAGGTGTTTCGCATTCGTTTCTATCTGAGGACTTCGTGTCACGGATCGGAGTGCCTACTCATATGACGATAGATATCGTGAAGGTATTATTACCTAATGGCTGTATAATGGGTGCAGATAGGTCTTGCTTTATGGAGGTACGAATAGGATGTCGAGATTTCGGGTTGGAAGCATCCTTGCTGCCGATATCTGAGTTTGATGTGATATTTAGTATAGAATTGCTTTCGGAGCAGCGTGCTTGTATTAATTGCAACTCAAAGGAAGACACACTGGGTCAGAATACCGAGCTAGAGACTAAATTCGTTGGTATGGGAGGATCGAGTAAGATATTGATATCTGCACTCTAAGTAGTCAAGGCTGTTCGGAAGGGCGCGGAGTTGTACTTCACGCTTTTAGAGGCTATGGAGCCAAAGACCAGTTTGAGTGACGTTCTGATTGTATCGGAGTATGTATATGTGTTTCCACAGGATCTTTCGGGGTTACCTCCTGTTGATGTATTGACCTGGGCGGACAGGCGGCTAAGACTGGCGGTCTGATGGCCGGGCGGTCAGCCCGGCTAATTTGGCGGTTTGGCGGTTAGCTTTGTAGATGATGTCTTTTGTATTTTTAGTCCCACATTGGGTATTTGTATTCTCTCCCATCTCCTCCATTCTATATAAGGGAGGCCATACCTTTGTAATAGATACCTTTTTCTGATAATAAAATTTCAGTTATACCCGTTCCGGCTTGTTTCTAGTTCGTTTCTTACATGGTATCAGAGGGAGGTTAGGAAACAGCTGGTGGATGAGACGCGAGGGAGGATGCCCCAGGCGAAGGTGCCATTGAAGAAGATCTGTAGAAGCGGGAGAGAAGACGGTAAGAGCAGATACATCATCAAGGAAGTAGAGACCGCCCCTCTCAGTCCCAGTAGCAATCGTCCGCTTGGAGTCCGGGTCCTGAAACGAACAAGAAGAAGGAGTAAATGTTACCGAGCACTGAAGTTGTTTGCAAAGAGAAGTAACCGACAATAAATTGCACGGAAACTTGGGCACATAAAGAGTATCCGCCAGGCGAAGGGACGGAGTAACTTGAACCATGCCCGTTCCATGCACCGGAGAGGGAGAACCATCCGCAACGAGAATAGGGGGCAACCGATCATGTGTTTCTAGGAGAGAAAAACACTGAGGATTGCCCGTCATATGATTAGTGGCGCCAGAGTCGATTAGCCATTTACCTTGGGTAACCACGTGGGCACTACCTGAAGTCGTGGCCACGGAGGCAGATGGCTTGGAAGGAGGAGTATCACCAGCGGGACGAAGATGCGGATGCTTTGTCCAGCAGCGGTCAACCAAGTGTCCTGGGCGGCCACAATGAGTACAGAGGTAGCGAGAAGGGCCACGCCCTCCAGAGTGGTTACCACGACCACTAAATCCACCACGATGAGCCTGGTGGGCATAGGCATCCGGAGCCGGAGGAGCGGCAAGCAAGGGGCGTTGGAGTAGAGAGGTAACAGCGGCGATGCGGGCAGCAGTAGCATCCAGGGTAGGAGACTCGGCCTCGCCAAGAATTTGCTGCCGGATCATATCGTATGAGTCCGGAAGCCACAAAAGGTAACAGACCACTAGGAGCTCCTGGAAGTGCTTCAGCTGAGTGGCCACATCTGCCGAGAGAGGACGATTTTGTAGAATCTCAGCTCCAAGGGCTTGGACTTGTTGGTAAGCTGCAGGAGGGGACATGGACTGGCGAGCAAAGAGATCCGCGTAAAGGGTATAGATGCGAGATGTTTGTCCCCCCTTGGAGTAGAGAGCGGCCAAGTGATTCCAAGCTTGTTTTACCGTCTCATCGTGACGGATGACAGGAAGACATTCATCAGACAAGCTGTTCGCCAGCCAAGTACGAACCAGCGCATCATTCGCATCCCAGTCAGTAAACTGGGCAGAGTCCGCAGGCGGAGGGTCATCGGTAAGATGATGACGCTTGCGCTGAGAGCGGAGAAGAAAGGTGAAGGAGACACTCCAGTCGGGATAATTGGGCCCCAACAGCTTAGAGACGGTGCCAAGATTCCCGGAAGCAGGAGGAGGAGGAGGAGGAGGAGGAGGGGGAACACCGACAGTAGACGAGGTGGAACCATCAGAATTGGTCATCCTGGAAGAGAGGTCGCGCGGTTAAGAGGAGAGACCGCAGCGATCAGAGAAGCAAGAGAGGAGTTCGCAGCGGTCACAATTAGACCAGTGGCAAAGCACAAGAGGAGAATGATCAAGAAGACCGCGCGAACCAATGAACAAACCGAGGCGGGCAGAGAGGCCGCCTAAACAAGTCAGAACCCGGGCGAACAGAGAGAAATCGCGCGGATAGGAAGAAAAAGATCTGCAGCGGTCACGATGGCAAACACCAGCGGCCAGAGAAGCCACGACCAAGCCGCAGAACCAAACAAAGGGAGAGAAGTCGGGCGGCTAGCAGACAGACCGCGCGAACAGAAGAGGAGGATAGAAGAATTCACTGGAGAAGAGAGCTCGCGCGAGCTGAAAGACAGGCCGCGGAGAGTAGGCAGAGGTCGGACGGACAGAAGAAAACACAATCAGGAGGACAGATCGGGTCCTCTGATACCATGTAAGAAACGAACTAGAAATAAGCCGGAACGGGTATAACTGAAAGAGAAGACCTTTCCCAGGTGATGAAGTCAAGGCTACACCAGCTTGATCGTCGCCAGTGAGAAGAATATCCTTCTCTGGATCATGATCTTTCTCCCTCGTCTCCTCGGCCGTCTCTCTCTTCTCCCGGGCCAGCTATCTCCGCCGCGGATGCACCGGCAACTGAGGAACTCGAGGACCTGGAGCTGCCCATTGCCCTTCGCAAAGGGGTTCGGACGTGCACCCAGCACTCGCTGGCAGCTGTTATTTCTTATGATCAGCTAACACCTTCTCGCAGGGACTTCGCCCTAGCCATCTCCGCGACTACCACACCTCGCACCTACCAGGAAGCCCTTGATATTCCTCACTGGAAGGCTGCCATGGATGACGAGATTGCTACTCTCTCTGACCGGGGTACTTGGACCCTTGTGCCTCCTCCTTTTGGCACGGATGTGGTTGGTTGTCGCTGGGTGTTTGTTGTCAAGTTCCGTCCTGATGGCAGTGTGGACCGGTACAAAGCCCGTCTTGTTGCAAAAGGGTTTACTCAGACCTATGGTGTTGATTACTTTGACACGTTCTCGCCAGTCGCTCGCCTCAGCACCATTCGGGTTCTTTTATCGGTGGCGGTCAACAAGGATTGGCCTATTTCGCAGTTGGACGTCAAGAATGCCTTCCTTTATGGTGACCTTCACGAGGACGTCTACATGGAGCAACCTCCTGGGTATGTTGCTCAGGGGGAGACTCAAGTATGCCGGTTGAAGAAGGCCATCTATGGCCTAAAGCAAAGTCCCAGGGCGTGGTTCGATAAGTTCAGTAGCATCGTTGGGGCTATCGGTTTCACCAGGAGTTCGGCTGATCACTCCTTGTTCATTCGTAAGACATCTTCGGGTCTGGTTGTGCTAGCTGTTTACGTGGACGATATTCTTCTCACTGGCGACGATCAAGCTGGTGTAGCCTTGACGAAGGTCCATCTCCGCCAACACCTAGTCACGAAGGATATGGGCTCTCCAAAATACTTCTTGGGAATTGAAATCTCTCGGAAACCGGGTTCCTTGGTTCTCTCCCAACGGAAGTATGCTCTTGATTTGTTGAAAGAGGCAGGGTTGACGGGTGCTAAACCTGCCCGGTGTCCCATGGCTCCTGGAGAAGACAAGACATGGACAGACGAATCACCTCCTCTATTGGATACTACGAGGTATCGACGTCTTGTTGGCAAACTCATCTACCTTACGGTGACCAGACCAGACATCTCCTATGCAGTGGGAAAGGTCAGCCAGTTTATGCAGTCGCCTAGGGAATGTCATCTTCAATCTGCTCTAAGGATATTGGAGTATGTGAAGTCCGCACCTGGGAAAGGTCTTCTCTTTCAGAAAAACGGTCACCTAAGAGTCGAAGCGTACTCCGACGCTAGCTATGCGGACGACAAAGGGGATCGCAAGTCGACTTCCGGATTTTGCACGTTTGTTGGAGGAAACTTGGTTAGCTGGAAGAGCAAGAAGCAGTCAGTCGTCTCCAGGTCTAGTGCAGAAGCAGAATATCGTAGCATGGCATCAACCACGTGTGAGTTAAAATGGTTGCGGGCTCTCATGCTGGATCTAGGAGAGGTCTATAACTATCCTCTTCCCATGTTCTGCGACAACAAGGCTGCGATCTACATTTCCAAAAATCCGGTATTCCATGAGCGAACAAAGCACATAGAGGTTGATTGTCACTTCATTCGAGAAGAAGTGTTGAAGAACCAGATTTGCACTCCGTTTGTTACCTCGGAGAAAGAGCTGGCAGATATATTCACAAAACCTGTGTCCGCCTCTTTCTTCCACATTTGCAGCAAGCTAGGCATGATTGACATCTATGCTCCAGCTTGAGGGGGAGTGTTGATGTATTGACCTGGGCGGACAGGCGGCTAAGACTGGCGGTCTGATGGCCGGGCGGTCAGCCCGGCTAATTTGGCGGTTTGGCGGTTAGCTTTGTAGATGATGTCTTTTGTATTTTTAGTCCCACATTGGGTATTTGTATTCTCTCCCATCTCCTCCATTCTATATAAGGGAGGCCATACCTTTGTAATAGATACCTTTTTCTGATAATAAAATTTCAGTTATACCCGTTCCGGCTTGTTTCTAGTTCGTTTCTTACACCTCCCCAACGAGAAATAGATTTCACTATCGAGTTGGTGTCAGGTGCGAAACCTGTGGCCCGCTCACCGTACCCAGTAGAACCAAAGGAAATGACAGACCTTAAGGTTCAATTGCAAGAACTGCTAGAACAAGGATATGCGCCCAAGTATATCACCTTGGAGCGCACTGATTCTTTTTATGAAAAAGAAGGACGAAAGCTTGCGGTTGTGCATCGACTATCGAGAACTGAACAAGTTAACAAAAAAGAATAAGTATCTGATTCCACAGATAGATGACTTGTTCGACCAACTGGTGGAATCAACGGTGTACTCAAAGCTGGATTTGAAGTCTGGCTACTACCAGTTGAGGATTCAGGAATGTGACAGTCTCAAGACAGCGTTTGGAACACGCTACGGTCATTACGAGTTCACTGTGATGCCGTTTGGGCTATATAATGCGCCATCGGTGTTCATGGATCTAATGCACCGAACATTCCAAGAGTACTTTGACTTATTTGTGATCGTCTTTATTGACGACATATTAGTGTACTCTCAGTCTGAAGAAGACCATGTGAATCATTTACGGATGGTGTTGTTGATGTAGGCCTATGTGCCAGCGCGATCGTGAAGCTTGTAGGCGACGGTTCACTTAACTACTTTCCAATCAACGTTACGCATTAGAGGTTTTAGCCACGCAATATGTTGACTTTGTTCGCTACACATGCACAAGCTACACAATAGAGAAAATCCAACCAAAACGGCGATTCAGAAAGAGGTCAGAATTTATCCTCAAAAAACAAGAAATCGCATACGATTACCCAATCTTTTAGATCATCAAAATTTCAATAAAGCACAACAACTAAAGCTTTGAAATTGAAACCCAAGAGTTCACAATGATTTCGGAGGTAACGCCCGACCTCATTCACCAAAATCCGAAATGAGAAGAACACACAAGGAGAAGAGGAAGAAATCGTTACCCACAAAGAACTTGATACAAGTTGTGGAGAATCTCTCTACCACGGTTCCATCGGAGTCACACCGAGAAGAAGATACGCACACCAAAACTCCCACGGAGTCACACCGGAGAAGATTCCCGGAGGATGAGCGGCCGTCCGCCACAAGGGCCGCGATCGGCGAGAGCGGGGAAGGAGGCGTCGGGCTCGGTTCGGCCAAGAGGAGCAGCAACAGTTTTTTTAGGGTTGTCAAAAAATCTCCTTTGCATTAGAAAAATAGACCTATATATAAGTCTTATTACATGATCTCAACCATACAATCAAGTGGCTTCATCCAAGCCATTGAAATTAAACAAAACATATAAATGTTGGGAACTAAAGCAGAAAATGCAGATTTAGACAAACAAAACTGCATAAATAAAATTTAAACATGACGCTAAATGTGTCGAAACACATCGTTACATCAAGTAGACGCATGGGGCCGCGAGCGGAGGTTGTAGCGGCGATAATTGCGGCAACCATCGTCAATAGAGTCTTCGATATGTTGGCGGTGGGGGCGGCAAAGATCTTCAAACATTGGCGGGTCGGATCCGTCGGTGCCATCAGTTGTACACCCTGAGAAGGAACAAGCTCTACGCCAAGTTCTCGAAGTGCGAGTTCTGGTTGTCGTCAATGGGCTTTCTTGGCTATGTGGTTAGTGGAGAGGGCATTGCGGTGGATCCTGCAAATATAGTTGTGATACAGGAGTGGCCGGTGTTGTCTTCTATAGCCGAAGTCAGGAGTTTCCTTGGACTGACGGGATACTACAGACACTTCGTAGAGAACTTTTCGCGGATAGCCTTGCCTCTCACCACACTGATGAGAAAAAGAGCAAAAGTTCGTTTGGATGTCGGAGTGTGCGCGAGATTTTGAAGAGTTGAAGAGTCGTTTGACCACGACGCCCATTCTGAATTCGTCATGTGGTACGTACGGCTTTGAAGTGTATAGTGATGCATTAGGGAGCGGCTTAGGCTGCGTACTTCTTCAGTTTGGTAAAGTGATAGCTTATGGCTCACGCTAGTTGAAAGTGCACAAGCGAAACTATCCCGTCCACGACTTGGAGTTGGCGACGGTGATTTTTGCACTTAAACTGTGGCGTCACTATTTATATGGCGTGAAAGTGGATATATTCACGGATCATAAGAGCCTGAAATATCTATTGGATCAGAAAGATCTCAATATGCGACAACGGAGGTGGATGAAGTTACTTGGGGACTACACCTTCGCGATCCGGTACACTCCCAGGAAGGGAAATTTCATCGCAGATGCCTTGGGTCGTAGGACTCCGACAAGGGCAAATTAGTTACAGATGCATGATGAGCGTCTAATCTAGGAGCTGGAAACTTTAGAGATTTCTTGTGTTGACAAGAATTCCACTGAAAATACATGCCTGAACTGGACGGAGGTACAATATGACCTTACGGGCAGGGTTCAGCGAGCAACGGAACAGAATGAGAGTCTGAAATGCTATGCAACAGATGGGTCAGATTCCCAGTTTTCCTTGGATGACGGCCTTTTGCGGAAAGACGGTCGTTTGTGCGTCCCGAATATGGGTAAGCTAAGAGAATAATTGATGTATGAAGCTCACTTCATGAATTATTCACTTCACTCAGGGAGCACAAAGATGTACAAGGACATGAAGAAGATGTTCTGATGGCCGGGCATGAAGAAAGACATAACTTTCTATGTGGAAAAATGTCAAACGTGTGTCTTAGTGAAAGCAGAATGTCAGAAGCCTGGATGTTTCCTGAAGTCGCTACCTATTCCGGAATGGAAGTTTGATGATATTTCGATGGATTTCGTGCACGGTTTGCCGAGATCGCAACGCGGGAACGATTCTATTTGGGTGATCGTGGAACGGTTGACTAAAGTGCCTCACTTTATTCCGAACAAGAGAGACGATTCAGTGGAAATCTTGGCTAAGCTTTATGTCAAGCAAATAGTACGATTGCATAGTGTACCCCGTTGCATCGTAAGTGATCGAGACAGGCGCTTCACTTTGAATGATTGGAGGCTAATCCATCAGTTGTTGGTGACAAAATTAAAGTTCAGTACGGCCTTTCATCCGCAAACGGATGGTCAGACCGAGAGGACCAACAGAACTATGGAGGATATGCTCCAGATGTGCGCCTTGGATCTTGGGAAGAGATAGCAAGACCGTCTCTATATGGTAGAGTTCGCCTACAATAATAGCTATCAAACTAGCATAAATATAACGTCTTTTGAAGCTTTGTATGGTAAGAAGTGTCATACACCGTTAGCTTGGGCGGAAACAGGTGAGTCTAAGTTGTATAAACGTAAGGAAGTCAAAAAGGCTAATTCAATGATACGCTTTATCCGAGAGAGGCTACTGATAGCCCAAGATAGGCATGCAAAGTACTACAACGCTAAACACCAAAACGTAGAGTTTGCGATTGGCGAGTGGGTATACTTGAAAATCAAACCATTCAAGGGCGTGTTCAGGATTCGGCGCTTGAAAAAGTTAAGTCTGAGGTACCTTGGTCCATTCAAAGTAGTGGAACGAGTTGGAGAAGCTGCCTATCGGCTAGCCCTTTCGGCAGAACTGAGTAGCTTGCATGATGTATTCCACATATCAGTGTTTTGAAAAGCCGTGAAAGAGCCAACTCAAGTGATTGTAAATGATCGAGTACCGGTCGAATCTTGGCTAACGACGAAGGTTAAGCCCATTTGGATCGAGGATAAGACAGTTAAGCAGCTGCGGAACAAAACAATCGGGATGGTCAAGGTCTGGTGGGACAACTGTGGCCGTGAGGAGCTAACATGGGAGCGGGAGCAAACCATGCGTGCTAAATTTCCCAAGTTATTTGTATAAAATATTGTAACATTTTTTTATGAAGAGAATATATGTTGTAACATATTTGTTGCTGTCTTTCTTATAATTGTATGTAAATTTCAGGACGAAATTTCTGTAAGGAGGGGATGATTGTAACACCCCCAAAAAGGAGTAGGAAGTAACAGACTAAAACGTCAAACGGAGTTCGATAAACGTCGAACGGAGTTCGATGAGTGTGGTTATGTTATGTATCTTGTATCCTTTCGGCGAACATCGAACAGATTTCGGTAAGGTCGACGAATGTCGTGATTGTTGAAGCCAAAAATGACCCCAACGAATGTTCACAAACCAAAGTGCAGGCGACGCCTACTTCTCTCTTACCTCGACCCTTGACTGGCTGCTAAGGTCAAAAGACTGACCCAAAGCCTCAGCTGGGAGGTCCCACCACACACCCGGAAGATCTCTGAGAGCTTCCCCTCCAAAGCCAAATGCTGGGCTGGGAGCTCCTCAGAAGGCACTAGAGTTGGAGAATAATGAAAGCCCTGCCTTCCAAAGAGCCCATATGGGTCTTTTTATAGTCTTCCTTTGACCTGAAAATACTGAAATACCCCTGAGGGGTCTGCCAATAGCCAAATCCCGCTGTCATTCCAAGGGTATTTGGATAATTTTACCTCGGGATACTAATAAAATAATCCCCTTTACGAGCGCCGGGCCCTACCACGTGGGCCCACTTGGCGAGAACCCTGGCCGTGAAGGCTCTCGCTGGACCCCCAACTGGGCCGACCTTGGCGAGACCCCTTGCCAGGGAGGTTCGCGCCCTTCACAGTCTTGAAACTATCGCGACTGAAGGCTTACTTAGGGCCTTCTCGCCTGCCCTGGGCGGGAGCTTTTCCTAAGGCGGAAGCTTCCGTGGTCGAGCCATCTGCTTCGGTCGGTCGACGATCTCTCCTGCCGAGAGCTTGACCATCTGCTTTGGCCGGTCGACGATCTCTCCTGCCGAGAGCTCGACTATCTGCTTTGGTCGGTCGACGATATCTCCTGCCGAGAGCTCGACTATCTGCTTTGGTCGGTCGACGATCTCTCCTGCGGAGAGCTCGACTATCTGCTTTGGTCGGTCGACGATCTCTCCTGCCGAGAGCTCGACTATCTGCTTTGGTCGGTCGACGATCTCTCCATCTTTTCCCTGCCCTTGGCGAGAGCTCCTACAGGACGAGAACTCCACAAGTATGCCTTAGGGTTAACCCGAGGCTAGCCTGAGACTAGCCCAATCCTGACCACTGAAGCCTCTGGGTCCCTCCCAGCGAATATGGGGTTGTACACAATCCCCGCTCTTTTCGAGCTAGCCCTGCGCTCGACAAGACAAGTCCAACCCCCGAAATATTCGCTGGACACGTGCCCGCCTACCGAGGGAATCTTTTGGGGGGCCCCACTGCGGCTATAAATATGCACTGATAGGCGTCCATACGCCCTGCCCTTGAAGTACGGTTTTCCAGCTGAGCTCTCGCCTCAGGGATTTTTGCCCGAGCTTACCATGCATCCCAAACGTGCTGCCAAACCGCTTCCGCAAGACCTCCAAGACCGGTTAGCCGCTGCCCAAGCGCGGGCCTTGGCTAACTGTGCGGCGGTGGCTCCATGGTTAGCGAGAAAGACTTCAACCGCCGGGCCTTCCGAGCCGAAGAAGAAGGAAAAGAAAATGGCGAAGGTGGTCCGGCGGGACCTTTCTCGCGAGAACAGGGATCCTCCTTCCCCTACTCCCAATCCTGCGGGGGATCCTTCTCCGCAGAAGGTAAGCCTTTCAACCGTTCCTATCGAGCTGATTGTGTACTAGATCCGACGGTTAAAGTAAGCTTTCGCAGGAATCCGCTCCTAACGATGACGCCGAGATCCCGCCAAGTTCTTCGAACCTGCCCGCTCATTCACCTAAGGACCAAACGCGGGTCTCGGAGAGGATTCCTCCGGCCGAAACCGGAACGATAGGTACATTTTCCCTTGTCAATATTTCAACCCGACCCTTTCTTTTCTGAACCGTCTTCTCGCAGTGCCAACTCCCGCCGACCCGGGTCTAACCACCCGGGAAGATGAAGCGAGAACCGTTGAATTGCCTCCTGCGGTGGCCAATCCTATCCTGCAGGCGGGAGGGGCGGCTTCTGAACCTTCCGCTACTCTCAAGGATGCTGATCGTCCCTTGAGAGAAGACAACTCCCCTCATGCTTCCGGCCAGGCCGGGATCATCGTGCGCGAGCCCTTCCGCCCGGGGCTGGGCAAGCCTCTTCACCTCCTTTATGGAACCAACGGAGGGGCCGGGCCTTCTCGTCCAACTTTGGTTGACGGTTCTCGCCCAGCCGCAGGTATGCGAAAACTTTTCTGGACTGTTGATTGTCATGCCTTGACCAAAATTCTCGTGTGTTTCTTTCGCAGATGATCCTGGCTTGCGGTCGGGAGTCAACGAGGAAGGAGAAGAAGAAGAGGAAGAAGAAGAAGAAGATGAAGAAGAGTCCCCCTCCCCTCGTCTGGTGAGATAGAAGAAACCTTGAACAGCGCTGGGAGCGCGAAGGGGAGAAGGAGGAAGATCTCGGTCATTTTGGCCAAGCTTGTCCTGCGAGACCGTGCCCATACTGCCGCGGCGAAAGCATTCCTCGAATCCGTGGAGCAAAGGCTGGAGGCTCTGGAGCGGGATTTCTTCTTGGGCGAGACTGTTTGCCCGGGAGGGCCTTCTGCCGGGTCTTCGCCAGGGAGGTGCATCTCGCAGATCCGGGATCACGCCAGGCGGATCAACCTTGGGTGTACCACCCTATCGTCTTACTTCAACCCGTTGGCGCCCCCAAGAACTAGGCGGCGAGAACGAGGACGATGGAGCTGGAAGCCCTATTAGCCTTCCCGCTTTGAATCTCAATGTATCTCTTTTATCAATGTATCTGTAATAAACATTACTGTTAATTAAGTTTATCCAGCTTGCGCTAACGAGGATCTCGCTGTTACCCATGTCTCTCTTTTCTTTTTTCTTTTTATTGCTCTGCGAGGCTTTTAAATTAAGACGCTTACACCAATCTAGGACGTTTGTGCCAATCTAGGAGGCTTCCCCCAATCTAGGAGGCTTGCGCCAATCTAGGAGGCTTGCGCCAATCCAGAGTTGCGTCGAAACCAGGAACGACCGTTGACCGCTGCCATCCCGAGGGGGAAAATCGAGGCGCCGTTAGCCCGGATTCTGACAGCTGTACTCCGCTGTCACTTTCTCTCTCTGTCGGATGGATCCATGATGATTACGATTCCCTATAAATAGAGAAGTCTACCAACCGCATTTACTTCTTCGATCCGGAACCTCAGCCTTCCTTCCTTGCTCTCGCGTTCTTGCTTCCGCTTCGACCTCTTTTCAGCTCTCGCTCTCACTCGCAAACCCACCATGCCTGGTGAGAACAAGGGTCGCGCCCACTGCGCGGAAGCTTTCCAAAAACATCTCTTCCCTTCCTGCAAGCTCTCCCTCGACGAATATAACATGATCGTTGACCGCTACATCCCCGCCGGCTTCTCGGCGCGAAACCCGGGAAACCACGATAAGGTGAATACTCCGGAGCCGGGAGAACTCGCCATCCCCCTCGAGCATTTCGAGGTGGGCTTCCGCCTTCCCCTTTGGCCGGAGGTTCGGCTTGCTCTTCGCTATTATGGGGTGGTTCCCGCCCAACTGAACCCGAACTCGGTCGCGATCCTTATAGCATTCATATGCTATATGCGATCCGAGAGGATCGAGTTCAGTTTGCCCATCTTCCGGAAGCTATTCAACTTCCGCGCCAAGGGAGGGGTGGTTTTCTTCTCCGGGCAACTGCTCGAGGTTACCGGTCTCGCCAACAAGCACCACCACTGGGGCGAGAAATTTGTTTATGTCAGCGGAGACTTCGGCAATGTCCCGCTTCAGCCCGTTCAGTACGAGGACGCTGCCTACAAGCCGCCTACTCTGGGATCGCGCGAGAGCGCAATCCTGGAATTCTTTGGGACCAAGGAGTTCGATGTTCCCTACCTCAGGCGAGACGTCGACTCCCTCCCACTCGTTCACTCGGGCGAAGGTATGGTCTCGCCTCGGATTCCCTCTTTTATCAAAGATCTTCTCGCGCTAAAGCGTTTTAACTTTGCAGGAGAGCGGGAGGTCCCTCTGCGCCAACCCTTCGCTGAAGGCCGGAGTGTCGAGGGTCTGGCCGCGAGAGGCTCCCTTGCGCTCGCGGAAGCTAGCGCCAGCGCCTGCCGAAACGATCCAGCCCCTCCTTTGCCGCCACCAGCCAAGAAGCGGAAGGTCACCCTTCCTCCTCTCCGAACGCTGAAGAGACCCAAACCTTCTGCTCTTGAGAAGGGGAAAGCCCCGGCCGTCTCGCCTGTCCGACCTCCTCCCGAGGGCAGGTCCTTTGAAGCGATCCTTCAGATGGCCAGCGAGATGGATGCCGCCGCCAAGAGCCGCGCCGAGGCTTCTACCGGGAACCCATCGGCCGCGAGCGAGGCTGGGGGAGAAGTGGTCGCCGCCGAAACCTCCGCCAGCGCCCCGCCCCAGGAGGTACCGAGAGGGCACAGGAACTTTGGCTTCGGCGTGAAGTACGTCGACGTGGAGGGGAAGCCTCAGATGGAATGGGACCCTGAGTCAAACTTGATCAAGGTTACGACGCTCCTTCCCAGCTGGGCGGAGGGGGAAGATGTGACTGGCGAGGCCTTTTCGCTTGGATATGGCCTTTACAGCCGAGAGGATGCCAGCGTGTTTGACCAGATATCCACTCGCCTTATAGACTTCGATGCCATTCGGGCTCTATTGCGCGGGTTCGAGCTTGCGCATATGTGTGCGCGCCGAAGCATCACCCTCGACAAGAATTTCACCGATATGCGCAAGGCAAGGGAGGACGCGGTGGCTCGAGCGCACACCGCGGGAGAAGAACTCGCGAAAGCTCAACAAGAGCTTGCGGATGCTCGACTGGCGCTGTCTCTATGCCCCGCGACTGAGGTAAGCGAGACCCTCCTGAACCCTTGCTTTCGTTTCTCAAAGTTACGATGGTGCAATGTTTCCAGACTGAACTCTTTTTTTTCACAGGATTCTGCCCAAGTCAAGGAGCTTCGCGCAGAGCTGGCCAACGCGCGCTGCGAGAGCGTCCTCTTGAGGGAATAGCTCCGCGCAGAGCTGGCGAAGGTCCCGCCTCCGGAGCTAGATGCGAGGCTGCGGAGTCGTTACCTCTCGGAGTACGACGTTGACAAGCTGCTCCAAGCCAACGCTCAGGCAACCGTCAAGCTGACGCTCGAGACGCTGCGAGACGTCAAGCTGCTTCGGGAGGACGGCGCGACCATCGACGCTCGCCAACTTCTTCCTTGGCTCTACGATCCAGTTCCCAAACCTCCGGGCGCACCAGACTCGCCTCCCTCAGACATCCCGAGGTCTTCTACCGCCGCTGGCGAGACATCTGAAGAGGGCTCTGGCGATGATTCAAGCGAGAGCACCAGCGGGAGTTACAGCGCGTCCCCCTAAGCTTCTTCTTTCTTTTTGTTTCTTTTGTAATGAGCGAGAGGCTCCAACTTTTTGTAATTAATTTTATGTAAAGTAATGTTTCATCTCTCATTTTCAGTGTGTGCTTGAAAGTATATTGTTCTGCCGAATGGCTTCCGCGCGAGCTTCCGCCGAGACCCTTAGTCTCTTTAGGATAACCTCTTAGAAATCCGTTAGGCGGGAACCTCGCGTCGTCAATTAAGTTGTCCTGCTTAGGTCCACCGGGAGCCTCCTTTTGCGAGAACCCCCCTTTGACCGAGACCTTTACTGGCCGAGACCTTTGAGCCGAGACCCTTACTGGCCGAGACCTCCAAACCGAGGCCTTTACTGGCTGAGACCTCTGAGCCGAGACCTTTAGGGCCTTGCCTCCGGTCTAGGCCAGGGCCCTGCTTGCATATTTTTCCGACCAATTAAACCCCTACCCCACCGGCGAGCCGTCGGACCTGCTAGCTTATGTGGGCGCCTGCGCAGCGGGTCTACCGGGGTTCGAGCCGAGCTCGTTGTAATGTAGAAGTGGCTAAGAACAAAGTATCGCAGGAGCCAACCTATCCCCCACAGGCGAGCCTTCGGACCTGCCATCTAGATGAGAGCCTGCGCAGCGGGTCTACCTGGGGCCGAGCCGAGCTCGGGGTGTCGTAGAAGTGGCTAAGAACAAAGTATCGCAAGAGCCAACCTATCCCCCACAGGCGAGCCTTCGGACCTGCCAGCTAGATGAGAGCCTGCGCAGCGGGTCTACCTGGGGCCGAGCCGAGCTCGGGGTGTCGTAGAAGTGGCTAAGAACAAAGTATCGCAGGAGCCAACCTATCCCCCACAGGCGAGCCTTCGGACCTGCTAGCTAGATGAGAGCCTGCGCAGCGGGTCTACCTGGGGCCGAGCCAAGCTCGGGGTGTCGTAGAAGTGGCTAAGAACAAAGTATCGCAGGAGCCAACCTATCCCCCACAGGCGAGCCTTCGGACCTGCCAGCTAGATGAGAGCCTGCGCAGCGGGTCTACCTGGGGCCGAGCCGAGCTCGGGGTGTCGTAGAAGTGGCTAAGAACAAAGTATCGCAGGAGCCAACCTATCCCCCACAGGCGAGCCTTCGGACCTGCCAGCTAGATGAGAGCCTGCGCAGCGGGTCTACCTGGGGCCGAGCCGAGCTCGGGGTGTTGATGAAGATAACCAAACCTCTCCCCCACAGGCGAGCCTTCGGACCTGCCAGCTAGATGAGAGCCTGCGCAGCGGGTCTACCTGGGGCCGAGCCGAGCTCGGGGTGTCGTAGAAGTGGCTAAGAACAAAGTATCGCAGGAGCCAACCTATCCCCCACAGGCGAGCCTTCGGACCTGCCAGCTAGATGAGAGCCTGCGCAGCGGGTCTACCTGGGGCCGAGCCGAGCTCGGGGTGTTGATGAAGATAACCAAACCTCTCCCCCACAGGCGAGCCTTCGGACCTGCCAGCTAGATGAGAGCCTGCGCAGCGGGTCTACCTGGGGCCGAGCCGAGCTCGGGGTGTCGATGAAGATAACCAAACCTCTCCCCCACAGGCGAGCCTTCGGACCTGCCAGCTAGATGAGAGCCTGCGCAGCGGGTCTACCTGGGGCCGAGCCGAGCTCGGGGTGTTGATGAAGATAACCAAACCTCTCCCCCACAGGCGAGCCTTCGGACCTGCCAGCTAGATGAGAGCCTGCGCAGCGGGTCTACCTGGGGCCGAGCCGAGCTCGGGGTGTTGATGAAGATAACCAAACCTCTCCCCCACAGGCGAGCCTTCAGACCTGCCAGCTAGATGAGAGCCTGCGCAGCGGGTCTACCTGGGGCCGAGCCGAGCTCGGGGTGTTGATGAAGATAACCAAACCTCTCCCCCACAGGCGAGCCTTCGGACCTGCCAGCTAGATGAGAGCCTGCGCAGCGGGTCTACCTGGGGCCGAGCCGAGCTCGGGGTGTTGATGAAGATTCCTTCAACCAGGCATATTCTATCACTGAGATGAGGAATCATAGCCAGTTAAAACAAAAAACATAAAGATTGCATATTCAGCGACAGTCAACATTTTGAAATAAACTCATTGAAAATGCTACAGTTGTTTACAACATTACAATCCTTCTTTCCCTCTTACGGGTAGAAGCGCTTCAGGTCATCACCATTCCAGGTGTGACTCAAGGTCCTTCCCTCCGCGTCCTGGAGATAGTAGCCTCCGTTAACCAGAGCCTTCTCTACTATATAAGGCCCTTCCCAGCTAGGGTTGAGCTTACCAACCGCGACCGACCTTCCCGCAGCGTCGACCTTTTTCAGTACTAGATCCCCCTCGGCGAATTGCTTGACTCTGATGTGCTTATCAAAGTACCGAGCCATTCGCCGTTTTATTTCTTCTTGCCTGATGGCGGCAACATCCCGCAGCTCTTCCACCATATCTAATGAGAGGCGCAACCCTTCCTCATTCTCCAACCTCCAAGCTTCGCTTCCCTCAGCTGCGGCCGCGACCCTTGGGGACCGAACCTCGAACTCCACCGGGAGGACAGCCTCACACCCATGAGAGAGCTTGAAGGGGGTCTCTCATGTGGCCGTGTTCGGAGTTGTTCGCAAGGCCCACAGGACGGAAGGGAGCTGTTCCACCCAGCTACCCTTCAGGTTCTCCACCTTCTTTTTGAGCAAGTTGACGATGACTTTGTTTGCCGCCTCCACCTGGCCATTGCTCCGAGGATGATGGACAGAGGCGAACCTGAGGTCAATCCCCAATTGGGTGCAGAAACTGATGAATTCTTCACTGGCAAACTGAGGACCGTTGTCCGTCACTATCGCTTGGGGCAATCCGTGCCTGCAAATGATTTCCCCCCAAACGAAGTTTCTGATGACCTGGGAGGTTACCTTGGCTAACGGCTTGATCTCCAGCCATTTGGAGAAGTAGTCAATCATAACTAGGAGGAACCTCCTCTGCCCGCTAGCTGGAGGAAAGGGTCCAACCAGGTCCATTCCCCAAATGGCGAAGGGCCATGGCGCCGTGATGCTTCGAAGCCTTTGGGCGGGCAAGAGCTGGAGAGGAGCATGTACTTGGCACTTCCGACACCTCCTTGCGAATTCAGCTGTATCCTTCCTTAAGGTCCGCCAGAAATATCCTTGCCTTATCACCTTTGCTTCCAATGTCCTTCCCCCTGAATGACTGCCGCATTCTCCAGAATGCACCTCTTCCAGGATCCTCGGGACTTCCTCCTCGGTTACGCATCTCGCGAGGAGCCCTGACAACATCTTCCGATGCAAGCTCCCCTCCAGCATCAGGTAATGAGCCGCCTTGTGCCTGAAGCTCTTTGCATCCTTGACTTCTTCCGACAGTTCTCCTGTGGTCAAGAAGGTCACCAACGGATCTACCCATGAGGACCGCCGATTCACCTCCATCACCTCCCCCTCTTCAATGGCTGGTCGGAACAGTTCGGTTAGGGTACCTCCACCCCGAGGCCCGAACTTTGCTAATCGGTCAGCTGCCATGCTTTCCTCCCTGGGAACATGTTGAATAGAAAAAGAACGGAAACCTCCAATAATAGTTCTTACCTTTGATAGATATCTTGCGAGGGTAGGCTCCCGGGCCTCAAACTCGCCTCGGATCTGCGATGCTACCACCATTGAGTCGGTGAAGGCCTCCACATCCTGGATTTCCAGCTCCTTTGCCAAGCGAAGGCCAGCGATCACAGCCTCATACTCCGCTTGGTTATTGGTTACAGGGAAATGGAAAGTCACTGCTTGCTCTATGGTAACTCCCTGAGGGCTTACCAACACCACACCTCCCCCCAGGGAGTGCCTTCCTGAGGCCCCGTCGACCACCATCTTCCACGCTTCTTGCGGCCTTGGTTCTTCAACCTCGGCCTCGGTAACATAGTCCGCCAGAAAATCCGCTACGGCCTGGGCTTTGATGGAGAGCCTCGGGACGAAAGAAATGTCGAACTCGCTTAGCTCGATGGACCACTTTGCCAACCTTCCTGAATGTTCCACCCCCTCCAAGACCTTGCGAAGGGGATGGTCGGTTACCACCCTAATCGAGT
The DNA here is from genome assembly GCA_039513925.1 of Platanthera zijinensis. Lineage (NCBI taxonomy): Eukaryota > Viridiplantae > Streptophyta > Magnoliopsida > Asparagales > Orchidaceae > Platanthera > Platanthera zijinensis. The sequence goes on from CM077098.1 coordinate 127,375,056, forward strand.
GTGCTTGGAAGTAAGGGCGAAGCTTCCTAGCTGAGATGACCAAAGTATACGCTAGCTTCTCCAGGATGGGGTATCGGAGCTCCGCCTTTTTTAAGATTCGGCTGACATAATAGACAGGTAACTGCTTCTTCCCCTCTTCCCTAACCAAGACGGAGCTCACTGCCTCTCCCCCCACTCCGAGATACAAGGCTAGGTCCTCCCCTTCCTTCGGGCTTTGAAGTAACGGAGCTTGGGAGAGTTGTCTCTTCAGCCCCTGAAATGCCTCTTCACACTCGGCCGTCCATTCGAATACTTGGTTACCACGAAGTACTTTAAAGAAAGAGGAACATCTATCCCCTGACCGAGAGAGGAACCTGCTTAGCCCGGCCAACTTCCCGGTCAAGCGCTGGACCTCCTTGGCACTGCGAGGCGATTCCAGGTCTAGGATAGCCTTAACCTTATCGAGGTTAGGTTCTACCCCTGCAGGAGTCAAGAGGTGTCCGAGGAATTTCCCACGACTAGCCCCGAAGACGCACTTCAAGGGGTTCAGCCTCATCTTGAACCTTCGCAGGGTGGCAAACGTCTCCTCCAAGTCCCGCAAGTGGAAATCGACACACTTGCTTTTGACCATGAGGTCGTCCACGTAGACCTCCAGGTTCCTTCCCCTCTGATCTCGAAAGATTCGATCCATCATGCGTTGGTACGTCGCCCCTGCGTTCTTCAATCCGAAGGGCATCATCTCATAGCTGAAGCATCCCTCTCTCGTGATGAAGGAAACATCCTTGACATCAGGAGGGTGCATCCGGATCTAATGGTAACCTGAAAATGCATCTAAAAAACTCATAAGAGAAAAACCAACGGCTGAGTCAACCAGCGCGTCGATTCGAGGCAAGGGGTAGCAATCCTTGGGACATGATTTATTTAATAAGGAAAAATCAATACACATGCGCCATTTTCCTCCTCCCTTCTTTACCATTACCACGTTGGAGATCCATCCTGGATACTGGATCTCTGAGATGAAGCTTGCATCCAGGAGCTTTTTGACCTCCTCTCGGATGGGGGCTTCTAGCTTGGTGGCGATGGCCCTCATCTTTTGGCGTATGGGGCGGGCTCTGGGATCCAGGTTCAAGCGATGACAGGCCACGTCCGCGTCGATGCCCGACATGTCTGCCGCGCTCCAAGCGAAGATGTCGACGTTGCTTTGGATGCAGGCTCGCATCCGCTCCTGATCCTCGAGGCTCAAGCCTCCGCTGATCCGAATCCTTTGCACCTCCCCCGCTCTTGTAAGCACCTCCATCTCCACCACTTCTTCGGCCGGCTCCAGCCCCGACCGCTCCCAACTTACCCTTGCCTCTTCCTGCTCAAACTCGAGCTCCTCTCCCCCAACCTCAACAACTTCCATCGCCTCCTCCGGGCTCTCCTCCTGCCTCTGCTCTTCTTCATCCATCACTACTCTCGCCTCTTTTAGGCTGATCTCCTCCACCTCTGCCAACTCCTCAACAACCTCCATCGCCTCTCCCAGGCTTATCTCCCCTTTCTCAACCCCTTCCTGCTCAGCCATCTCCTTCTCCAACTCCTCTACCTCCGCCATCCACGACACGGTATTAACCGCCGTCACATAGCATTGTCTTGCCATCTTCGGATCCCCCCTGATCCTAACCTGCACCCCTCCATTGTTGAACTTGAGGCATTGGTGGTATGAGGAGGGTACGCAGCGAAAGGCGCTGATGAGGGGACGTCCAAAGATGGCATTGTAACTACTCGGGGCATCCACGATCACGAACCGACAGTTCCGTGAGACGCCCCCAAGCCTCACATGCAGGCCCACTCCCCCTTCCACTTCTTTCCTTTCTTCGGAGAAGCCAAAAAGCGGTCCATCAGAAGCCAGGACCCTTTTTCCTTCCACCCTCATCTCATCGAAGGCCTTCTTGAAGATCACGTTCACCGAGCTCCCATTGTCCACCAGTATCCGGGAGACGGTGTAGTTTTCTATCGCTGTCTGGATCACAAGCGCGTCGCAGAACGGATCCTCGTAGTCTGGCATATCCGCGGATGAGAAAGTGATCTTCTCCTCTGGGGGGGAGCCTGGGAGGTTGAGGCGACCCCTCGGCGGAACATGGTTTGAAGGCTCCCCTTGCGGGTTGCCTCGATCCCCACTCCCCCATGGATCACTCTGATCCCTCCTCGGGTCCCCACGTCTACCCTGTCTTCACACCTGTCCTCAGCCTCTTCTCGCTGTACTTCGACGATCCTTACAGGCGGATCCTGCCTTCCGACCCCTCTGGCCCCTCTAATCTCCAGAAACTCTGGGCAGGTGGCCGTTGCGTGACCTTCCTCCTGATGGAAGTCACAATAAGGCAACGCCACCCTGCCCCCTCTTCCTTCTCCTCCTCCCCTTCTTCCGGCTCCCCGAAATCTTCTTCCTCTTCCCCTTCCCACCTCCATAGCCTCCTGCGGCGGTGGAAAATGACCCCTTGGTCCTTGTCGCCATCCTCCCTGCTCCAGCCTTCTTTGTTCCCGGAAGTTATCTCTTCCCTGAAGTCCTCCTTGCCCCTGGGGGTGGCCCTCCTGAGGCCTCCAACCCAGTCGGTTGTTCGGCTCCCTGGCCCCCCCCATGCGGCTGTCCCTGCCCTCGGGGCTCTTCTCTTCTCCTATCTTCCCTCGGCTCCCTCTGCTCTCTCTGCTCTCTCTGCCTTCCCACTACCGGCTCCTTCACATCATCCTCGGCCAACCTGGCCAGCTTCCTTACAAACGCAGGGTTTGCCCTTTCGAAGTCTATCTCCTTCGCCGCCCTCTCCATGAGCTCCTCAAAAGAGAGAGGGGACACTCTCTTCAACTCCATGCTGAAAAACCCTGGCCTCAGCCCCAGGGTGAAGGCAAGCATCAGCGCATACCCCGGGACCTCCTGGACCAGGAGAACCTCCTCTTGGAACCGGTCGACATAGTGACCCAGCGTCTCCTCCGGCCCTTGCCTCACTGCAAACAGGCATTCAGCCTCCTTCTTCCTTTTCTTCGAAGTTGAGAATCTCAACAGAAAACCCCTCCGCAGATCCTCAAAGCTGTAGATGGAACTCACCGGCAACTGGTGGAACCAGTCCCTGGCCTTCTCTTTCAGAGTGATGGCAAAAAGCCTACACTTGAAGGCATCCGACATTTGTCTGATGGACACCACGTCCTCGAACCATTGCACGTGCTGAACCGGGTCATCCTTCTCGGTGTAGTAGGTCATGTCCGGCTCCCGGAACCCCTCCGGCACTGGAGCCGAGACAATGAGCTCACTAAAGGGGGTCTCGCCTCCCGCCTGGCGAGAAGGCACATCTCGCGACCTCGGTTGGCTGGACCAATCCGCGAGACCATGCCCAGGGAAGAGTTCTCGCACCGTCGCCTCCTTCTCGCCCAGATCCGCCGGAAGCTCCTTCTCGAGACGCTGGCCTGGGAAAAGCTCCCGCGCGGCTACGTCCCTCTCGCCTGCCTCCACCGGGACCTCCTTCCCGGGGCGCTGCCCTGGAGCGTTCTCGCCTAGCAGCGGAACCACCTCCACCGGAACCTGCGGCGTCTCCCACTCATTCCTTGCCGAGAAGGCCAAGTTGATCATCTGCATGACTTCCCGCCTGAAGTCCTCAAACATCTTCTTCGTCGCCTCGTCCACCCGGGTGGGGGATCCTCCTGCGCCTGATCCTTCACCTTCGCCTCCTGCCATGGGACTTAATTCGAGATTTTCTTACACCGGCTGCTTCCACGCTCACCGCACCAGAACTGTTGAAGCCAAAAATGACCCCAACGAATGTTCACAAATCAAAGTGCAGCCGACGCCTACTTCTCTCTTACCTCGACCCTTGACTGGCTGCTAAGGTCAAAAGACTGACCCAAAGCCTCAGCTGGGAGGTCCCACCACACACCCGGAAGATCTCTGAGAGCTTCCCCTCCAAAGCCAAATGCTGGGCTGGGAGCTCCTCAGAAGGCACTAGAGTTGGAGAATAATGAAAGCCCTGCTTTCCAAAGAGCCCCTATGGGTCTTTTTATAGTCTTCCTTTGACCTGAAAATACTGAAATACCCCTGAGGGGTCTGCCAATAGCCAAATCCCGCTGTCATTCCAAGGGTATTTGGATAATTTTACCTCGGGATACTAATAAAATAATCCCCTTTACGAGCGCCGGGCCCTACCACGTGGGCCCACTTGGTGAGAACCCTGGCCGTGAAGGCTCTCGCTGGACCCCCAACTGGGCCGACCTTGGCGAGACCCCTTGCCAGGGAGGTTCGCGCCCTTCACGGTCTTGAAACTATCGCGACTGAAGGCTTACTTAGGGCCTTCTCGCCTGCCCTGGGCGGGAGCTTTTCCTAAGGCGGAAGCTTCTGTGGTCGAGCCATCTGCTTCGGTCGGTCGACGATCTCTCCTGCCGAGAGCTTGACCATCTGCTTTGGTCGGTCGACGATCTCTCCTGCCGAGAGCTCGACTATCTGCTTTGGTCGGTCGACGATCTCTCCTGCCGAGAGCTCGACTATCTGCTTTGGTCGGTCGACGATCTCTCCTGCCGAGAGCTCGACTATCTGCTTTGGTCGGTCGACGATCTCTCCTGCCGAGAGCTCGACTATCTGCTTTGGTCGGTCGACGATCTCTCCATCTTTTCCCTGCCCTTGGCGAGAGCTCCTACAGGACGAGAACTCCACAAGTATGCCTTAGGGTTAACCCGAGGCTAGCCTGAGACTAGCCCAATCCTGACCACTGAAGCCTCTGGGTCCCTCCCAGCGAATATGAGGTTGCACACAATCCCCGCTCTTTTCGAGCTAGCCCTGCGCTCGACAAGACAAGTCCAACCCCCGAAATATTCGCTGGACACGTGCCCGCCTACCGAGGGAATCTTTTGGGGGGCCCCACTGCGGCTATAAATATGCACTGATAGGCGTCCATACGCCCTGCCCTTGAAGTACGGTTTTCCAGCTGAGCTCTCGCCTCAGGGATTTTTGCGCGAGCTTACCATGCATCCCAAACGTGCTGCCAAACTGCTTCCGCAAGACCTCCAAGACCGGTTAGCCGCTGCCCAAGCGCGGGCCTTGGCTAACTGTGCGGCGGTGGCTCCATGGTTAGCGAGAAAGACTTCAACCGCCGGGCCTTCCGAGCCGAAGAAGAAGGAAAAGAAAAGGGCGAAGGTGGTCCGACGGGACCTTTCTCGCGAGAACAGGGATCCTCCTTCCCCTACTCCCAATCCTGCGGGGGATCCTTCTCCGCAGAAGGTAAGCCTTTCAACCGTTCCTATCGAGCTGATTGTGTACTAGATCCGACGGTTAAAGTAAGCTTTCGCAGGAATCCGCTCCTAACGATGACGCCGAGATCCCGCCAAGTTCTTCGAACCTGCCCGCTCATTCACCCAAGGACCAAACGCGGGTCTCGGAGAGGATTCCTCCGGCCGAAACCGGAACGATAGGTACATTTTCCCTTGTCAATATTTCAACCCGACCCTTTCTTTTCTGAACCGTCTTCTCGCAGTGCCAACTCCCGCCGACCCGGGTCTAACCACCCGGGAAGATGAAGCGAGAACCGTTGAAGTGCCTCCTGCGGTGGCCAATCCTATCCTGCAGGCGGGAGGGGCGGCTTCTGAACCTTCCGCTACTCTCAAGGATGCTGATCGTCCCTTGAGAGAAGACAACTCCCCTCATGCTTCCGGCCAGGCCGGGATCATCGTGCGCGAGCCCTTTCGCCCGGGGCTGGGCAAGCCTCTTCACCTCCTTTATGGAACCAACGGAGGGGCCGGGCCTTCTCGTCCAACTTTGGTTGACGGTTCTCGCCCAGCCGCAGGTATGCGAAAACTTTTCTGGACTGTTGATTGTCATGCCTTGACCAAAATTCTCGTGTGTTTCTTTCGCAGATGATCCTGGCTTGCGGTCGGGAGTCAACGAGGAAGGAGAAGAAGAAGAGGAAGAAGAAGAAGAAGAAGAAGATGAAGAGTCCCCCCTCCCCTCGTCTGGTGAGATAGAAGAAACCTTGAACAGCGCTGGGAGCGCGAAGGGGAGAAGGAGGAAGATCTCGGTCATTTTGGCCAAGCTTGTCCGGCGAGACCGTACCCATACTGCCGCGGCAAAAGCATTCCGCGAATCCGTGGAGCAAAGGCTGGAGGCTCTGGAGCGGGATTTCTTCTTGGGCGAGACTGTTTGCCCGGGAGGGCCTTCTGCCGGGTCTTCGCCAGGGAGGTGCATCTCGCAGATCCGGGATCACGCCAGGCGGATCAACCTTGGGTGTACCACCCTATCGTCTTACTTCAACCTTGGGTGTACCTTGGCTGAAGTAGTACTGGGATGGGTGACCTCCTGGGAAGTCCCCGTGGTTCGCGCTTGACTATCGAGTTTGACTCATCAAAGGGAGGCTGTGACCACCAACAACCCGCCAGTGGGCTGGAGAGGGGTTGGGGTGCTTGGGCTGCAGCTCGGTAGCGATGCCATGTAGGGCTATGGGCCAAATCCCGGGTCGTTACAAAGTCGGTCGCCGACGAGCGGCCGAGAAGGCGGCCGAGCCGACTGCCCCTCCTCAGCCGCCGCCGCGCGGCCGAAGGGGTGGCCAGGCCGGTCACCCTTCTTCGACCGCTGGCGTGAGGCCGAGCCGTCCACCGGCGCACAACGTTTTGGCTTTCTGTCCGGCCTTGTCGGGGTGATAAAGGCGGACTGGCTTTGTGTCCGCGTTGTGCAGATATGTCTTGTGCTAGCTACGAGAAGGGTGGTGATCATGTCGGTTAGGGCGATGACCACTCTCCTCTCCGCGTCTATAAATAGGACCCCTTGTCACATCATACGAGCGGACGAGTGAACAGTAAGTGGACAGGTTTTTGTATCCGCGCGGTTTGAGAAGTTAACCGATTTTGTTGTTGCAGATTGTGCATCTAGCGCGGAGAAGCCATGGACTTCGTTCTGACCTGCGTTAGGGATCAATGCAGTTAGTTGCATATATAATCGGCGGTTAGGAGCAAGTCGCGGCTTGTGACCAGACGGTCTTCTCATTGACAATCTTTCCCAGTTCAATAAGACTGTCTGCTTCTGGCGGTCTGTCTGTTCAGTTCGGCAGCAGCTATTCACATATTATCTGTCAGCTAGGCGACCTCGCGGTTAGGCGGCGTGCAGATTGCAGACAAAGTTCTTCAACTTGGAATAAGGGAGTGCTTGCGCGGTTAGGTTGCGGTCTGGCGACTTGACGGCTTCAACGGACTCCTTAGTTCAATTCGACAGAGTTGGCGGTTACTTGGTTCTATCCGCCCGAATACTTTTGTCTTGTATGTTTTTGCTTCCATCGGGTACATTGACGAATCATGTCTCGTCATGTATGCCTCGCATTGTAAAAAAGTTTGAAAGTACAAGATTTACTTGCTCTTCTATTTGCATCTGATTTATTTGATTTGATTTTGATTTAGTGTTCCTGCGACCTGGTTCCCGTTTTCCGCATTTCACAACTTTTTACAATGTGATCTCAACAAATGTGTATCATTATGTAGTGCAAGTGGGTGATTGTGATATTCAACAAATTTGGACACTCTCAATTCTTCCTCTCTTGATCAATAGTGAAGTGTATGCACGTAAAACATCAGGTGCGTGTATCCAGTTTGTGAAGCTTCTTTTGCACATAAGTCGTCTGCTTGGAAATTTTATGACCTGCTTTGGCACAAGAATATTCTCTTCCCATAATGATCATTGTATGCGTCCAATAATAAATATGTTATTTTTGGACACTAAAACCAATGTTGAGAGCATACTCAGAGTACATTGCATATGTTTCTTCTTCAGAATGAACAATAGGAAAAATAATAGCCTCCTTGTTAGCCTGCAGTTATAGATGATGTATTTAATGGTAAGTGGATGTGAAATTAATATCTACTGAATTCATTTTGAAGTCATCAAACGTGCAGAGAAAATACGGCATGGTTTGCTGTAAAATACGGCCACTTTAGCTCAAAATATGATTGTCTTTAATTAAGGGCAATGTTAATAGCACCCCTAAAGTCGCTATTAGCAGCCATTTCAATGTGTTATTTTGGTTTTTTTTGGGGTGCTATTAGCCAATAGAGGAGTGCTATTAACATTGCCCTTAATTAAATATGGTTGTTTGAGTGATACAAACTAAGAAGAGAGACCAGCTAAGCACGGCATGGTTTGTTGCGAATTTCGGCGAAGAAAGGCTGTAAATGTGCCCGTTTCCGTAGGTGAAATGTCGCACTGGATGTGCAGAGATAACATAGGTTAGGATCATCTGTACTTCTTGTTTCACAGGAGGCAAAGCGAGCGCAAGCACATTCCTTGCCTCGCTGAAGGATGAGGTAGAGTTTTAGGCTAGGGCATTCCTTGTTTCACTGAGGGAGGAGGCGAGCACAAAAATTTCGAGCAAATGCAAGGGGCCAGGCGAAAAAAGCCATATATTTATTCGCACGCCTATAGTTTGGTACGTTAAACGTACCAAAAAATTCTTCGTTATCCGCGGAGATGAAGATCATCTTCATTTGGGAGATTGTTAAGTACGGCTCATATGGTGCTGGGTTAATCCGGATGACCCGAATTCATCAGGGATCAATTAGGTACGTCCATCTCCCGGACAATAATTTCTTGTGCGTGGGGTTAGGTTAGACTTTAAGTGGGGTGGTTAGGTTAGATTTTTTGTGCGTGGGGTTAGGTTAGACTTTAAGAGGAGACTTTAGAGGTCGTCAGTCTTTCAACTCCCGGAAAATAATTTCTTGTTCTAAGGGGGGTTTATTTGAAATTATTTGGTCGGGTCTGGAACACAAATTTGTCACGCCTAACAATGCGAAATTTGTGAGCACAATCAACTACCACGAAGAATGTTATTTTTAGACCAAAAACAGGAAAGAGGCGGAATAATAATAAAAAGAAAGTGCACTTAAATAAGTAGTTTGTACCCTAAAGCCTAATTTATGACTCTTAGAACATCAGCTTGGAGTTGGGCCGCGTAACAATGATCGTCTGGCCGAAAAATGAAAATTACAAGAAAGCTTCGTCTCGTCGCCACAAGTTCGCTAGTGGCAACAGTTTCTCGATCTGAGGTCCATAACTTTGACAATTTCCGACATATGGTCCGTTTGGATGGAATGACCGCTCCACCAAAACTTCATCAAAATCTTTGGTTTAATAGCTTATCTCATAGCATTTTTTGAGAGAAATCAAGTTCTACTTTCGTGACGCAATTTCGTCGAGTGGTGATGGAGATATGTGATCCAAAATGTAGGATTTCGTCTACTCATTGTTGGTAGAAATGCACCTTCGGGAGGAAGAAAGGGGGAGAGGGGAGGCCGCTCATTGCCACGGGGAATCAAATCGGCCCTCATTTAGTCGTCGGGCCACCGATTGACGACCGCACCGCCACCCCCGTGCCATTACTTATGTTGTGAGGTTAGGGGAGATGGGCCCTGGGCAGGACAGGTCGACCGGATCGGTTTCCCACCAAACCACTCCGGGTGCTGTTTGAGTGGTCAAACGAATTCGGACTCTGTATTCGGACTCTGTACAAGAGCTGACGAGCACAGACAGAGATCCCTGACGCCGATCGGGTCCAAAGAAAATAAAAAATTCAATTAAAAAACTTTTTTTAAAAAATACATTTGGGACCCCATCGCCGGTCTGTGTTCGCAAATCGTGGCCCGAACGTCGATCGGATCCCGAGAAAACCAAAAAATTCAACAAAAATAATTCGAGCCCAATTTGCGATCGGCTGCCAATCGGTAATCGCCGATCAGAGCATCCCACAATTTAGAATGGTTCTTTTAAAATACTATAGGCAAACTATTTAAATACCCAAAATAAACTAAAATTTCTTATTTTCAAACACTATCACGCGTGCTCTGTCGTAGGCGATGCCTGCTCCCGACTCTCCTTCCCGATCTCTTTCCAGCGCTCACTTTGAACTTGCCTAAGCGGTGGCACCGGGCTCGCCGACGAGCCATGGTGTCGGAAATCTCACCGACGACCACCCCAGATCTCGTAGGTATGCACGTCGAACACTCGGTTTCAATTGAGTACATCTGTTGCAGCAGAAATAGCCTCCCGGATGGCGACCTATCCAATTCACTTCAGTTGCCAGCGGATTTATCTTCCCTAAATGAGGTACTTTAACATCCATAACTCCTATGTTCATTTGTTTTGGGTATATCATTCCTTTGTTTGGGATTTTTCATTCTTTTGTTTGGGATTTTTCATTCATTTGTTTGGGATTTCTCTTGATTAGAATAGGGTTTGGTCTTTCTATTGTCGTAGTGTTGTAATCTGTGGAAAAAAGTTAAATAAAGACAAATTTTATTGCTCCAAAAAGATAAACAATACATAGGTATGTCCCCTTATTTATATAAAATGGGGGGAGATGAGAGAATACAACAAGATATGTGGGACTAAATACAATCCGCGCGGATATGCGGTTTGACACTGTCAAACCGCAACACTGTACAAAGAGCATCTGAAGAAGATCACCCAATGACAATAGAGATAAGCCTCCAGACCGCCACTGCTAGCCGCCTGACCGCAACTGCTAGCTGTCTGACCGTAGTTGCGGACTCTCACCACTGCTGTTGCGGCAAGTCTCCAGGCCACTGCTGCGGCTAACCATCAGGCCGCTGCTACGTACGGCAAGCCTCCTGACTACAGGTGCGGTTAACCCCCAGACCGCTGCTGTGGCTAACCTCCAGACTGCAGCTGCGGTTAACTCCTTGACCGTTGCTGCGGCTAACCTCCAGACCGCAGCTGCGGCTAACTCCCAGACCGCTGTCGCGGCTAACCTCCAGACCGCAGTTGCGGTTAATCCCAAACCGTTGTCGCGGCTAACCTCCAGACCACAGTTGCGGTTAACTCCAAGATCACTGTTGCAGTTAACCTCCTAACCGCTATATCGGCTAATCACCATACCGGTGTTGTGACAACACAACAGGTCGTTGTTGCTATGGCAAACCTCCAGACCACTGAGCCAAACCGCCAGACCAAGGAAACTAGTTGTCTGTTGTGACTAGGAAACAAACCGCCCGATCTCTTCAAGCTTCAACACTCCCCCTCAAGCTGGAACATATATGTCAACCATGCCCAGCTTGCTACAAAACTCCCCAAAAGAAGTGACAGGTTTGGTGAAGAAATCAGCTAGTTCTCTCTCTGAGGTAAGGAACGGTGTACAGATTTGATTTTTCAATATCTCCTCTCTGATGAAGTGGAGATTCACTTCGATATGCTAGCTTCATCCTCTCATGAAAGACTGGATTCCTCGAAATATATTTGGCTGCCTTATTATCACAGAACATTGACAGAGGATGATCATAAACCTCTCATAAATCAAGCATAAGTGTTCGTAATCACTTCATCTCACAAGTAGTTAGAGTCATGCTTCTATACTCAGCTTTTGCACTTGACTTGGAAACTACAACCTGTTTCTTGCTCTTCCAACTAACCAAATTTCCTCTAATAAAGGTACAGAACCCAGACGTAGACCTCATATCTTCCTTATCATATACATAGCTAGCATCAGAGTATGCATCAACCTTCAAATGTCCCCTTTTCTGAAATAGAAGTCCTTTCCCTGGAGCACCTTTCACATAATATAGAATCTTTATAGTCGATTGTAGATGACACTCCTTAGGAGCTTGCATAAACTGGCTCACTCTTTCCACTGCATAACAAATATTCGGTCTTATGACTGTCAGAAAAATGAGTTTCCCCACAAGTCATCTGTATCTGGTGACATCTTCAAGAAGAGGTGAGTCATCACTCCAAAACTTATTATGTCTAACAGCCATCGGAGATCAAGCAGGTTTAGCCCCAAAGAGACCTGTCTCTTTTAAGAGATCCAAGATATACTTTCGCTGAGAAAGAACGACGGAATAAGGTTTCTGAGATATCTTAATTTTTAGAAAGTATTTAGGAGACCACATATCCTTTGTCACAAAATGTTGGAGCAGATGCTTCTTTGTCATATCCACACCCTTTCTACCTTCCCCTGTAAGAAAAATGTCATCCACATAAATCACAAGAATAATAAGACCAACCAAGATTTTGCGGATGAACAAATAATGATCTGTAGCACTCCGAGCAAACCCAATAACAGAAATAACTTCGTTGAACTTGTCAAATCAAACCCCGAGACTTTGCTTAAGACTATAGATTGCCTTCCACAGTTTACAGACCTGAGACCCCCTGAGCAACATACCCCGGAGGTTGCTCCATATAGACTGTTTCCTACAAATCACCATAAAGAAAGACATTCTTCACATCCAACTGAGACATTTCCCAATCTCTATTAACAACCACTGAAAAGAGAACACGAATTGTAGTAATCCGAGCAACAAGAGAGAAAGTATCAAAGAAATCAACACCATAGGTTTGCGTAAATTCTTCGGCAATAAGCCGAGCCTTGTAACAATCAATAGTACCATCAAAGAAAAATTTGATGACAAATCCCCAGCGACAGCCAACCACATCAGTTCCTAGAGGGGCGGGAACAAGAGTCCAAGTACCCCGTTTAGTGAGAGTTTTGATTTTTCATCTATAGCAGCTTTCCAATGAGGAATAACAAGAGTATCCTGATAGGAGGCTGGAATAACATTTGTCGATAGAGCAAGAGCAAAGCTCTTAGACGAAGCAGATAGCTGCGCATAAGAAACCACATGCTGAAGAGTATGTTGAGTGCATGACTGAACATCTTTCCAAAGAGCAATTGGAAGATCAAGTTCAGTCCTGTCTACTGTATTAGTTCCATCCGAAGGAGAGACTATTGGCCCAGGAGCTGTTGGCAGCAGCTCAATAGAAGAATAAGAGACAGTGGGAGAATCAGAAATAGAACGGGAGAAAAGAAGTGAAGCCCCTGAAATGGGTGCCGACACAATTGGAAAAGAAGAAGAATCATTAGAAGAAGGAAGAATAGAGGGAGGAGAAAAGAGTGGAGCATCCTCAAAGAAAGTGACATCCACAGAAATATACTGTCTCCGAAGAACAGGATCATAACACAAATAACCCTTCTGTGTCAGACAATAGACTAGAAATATGCACTTAACAGAGCGAGGAGAGAGTTTGTCGCGACCAGAAGAAGGAGAGTGGACAAACGCTGTGCAGCCAAAGATGCGAGGAGGTAAAGGAAACAGTGTCTCATTAGGATACATGACAAAAAATGGTGTCTTGCTATTAAGAACCGAAGACATAACTCGATTAATGAGAAAATAGGAAAGAAGAATCGCATGAACCCAATAAGACCGGGGAACATGCATATGAGTGAGACGACTACGAGCCACATCCAGAAGATGGCGATTCTTACGTTCAGCAATGTCATTCTGTTGAGAAGTGTAAGGGCAAGTAGTTTAATGGACAATACCATAATCCAAACAAAAGGAGGTGAACTGATGACTAAGATACTCCTTAGCATTATCAGTTCGAAGAATTTTAACCTGGGTACTAAATTGTGTACGAATTTCATTATAAACCGCAGTAAAAATAGAAAAAATTTCAGAGCGTTCGTGTAATAAATACAATCACGTACACCGAGAAAAATTATCAATAAATATAACAAAATACAAACTACCCCTACCAACAGTCTGAAGGGGAGCAGGATCCCAAATATCAGAATGAACAAGTTCAAGAGAACGAGAAGAACCGTGTCCATGCTTAGCGGGAAAAGTAGATCGGTGATGTTTACTAAATTGATAAGCCTCACAATTAAGAGAAGAATCTTTGTGAGGCAAATAAGGTAGAAGCTGATAAAGAAGTCGAGGAGGAGGATGCCCAAGCCGAAGATACCACTAGAGTAAAGAAGAGGAGACAGAAAAAGCAGAAGCAGCATCAAGATAAAACAAATCGCCACTTTTAGTCCCAATAGCAATCGTCTCCTTGGAGTGAGGAATCTGAAAAGCACAAGTAAAGGCAATAAAAATTGCTTCAGAATTCAACCGTTTGCAAAGAGCAGTGATAGAAAGAAGGTTGCATGAAAAATTCGGGACATAAAGAGTGTCCTGAAGCTAAAGAGAATGAGTAACATGCACCCTGCTAGACCCAAAAACCGGAGACAGAGTACCATCCGTAATGAGAACCAGAGGTAACTGGTTATTCTTGTTAAGATAAGAGAAAAGATGAGAATTTCCCGTCGTATGATTAGTAGCACCAGAATCAATGAGCCACCTACCCGTAGTAGCCAACTGAACAGTACCAGAAGTAGCAAGAGAAGAAGTAGACTTCTTGAAAAAATCAGCAAAAGCAGGGCGAAGGTGAAGAAGTTTGACCCAGCAACGATCAACCAAGTGACGAACTTTTCCACAATGAGAACAAAGATACTTTGAGTAACCATGACCACCAGAGGTGTCATGACAAGTTGGATGAGCAACAACATTAGGAGATGGATAGGGAAGCAATGGAAGCTTAAGAATAGTAGTAGTAGTAGCGGAAATGCGAGCAACAGTAACATCCAGAGTCGGAGTATCCGCCTCTCAAAGAATTTGTTGACGAATCATATCATAAGAGTCAGGTAGACGAAGAAATAATAAACCACAAGAAGCTCCTGAAAATGTTTGTCTTGCTCAACAAGATCGCCAAAAAAAGGTATATGCTGAAGAAGCTCAGCACCAAGAGTTTGAACTTCCTGATAGGCAGAAGCAAGAGTCATGACAGACCGAGCAAAAAGATTTGCATAAAGAGTATAAATGCGCGAAGTTTGCACCCCCTTGGAGTATAAAGAAGCAAGATTATTCCAAGAAGCCTTGATCGTCGGATCATGTCGAATGACTGGAAGACACTCATCAGACAAACTATTAGCTAGTCAAGTACGCATCAAGGCATCGGTAACATCTCAATCATCAAAAGAAGCAGAGCCAGAAGAAGGGGGTCATCAGGAAGTTCAAACTGAGCCAAATTGGGACACTAAGCTTACACTGAGAGCGTAACAAAAAAATAAAGGACACACTCCAGTCAGGATAATTGGGAACAGTAAGCTTCGAAGTAGTACTAAATTAACGGATGTAGAGAAAGAAGAAGTAGAAAGATAAGAAGGAGCAAACAGAGTAGAAGAAGAGAGAGTATGAGTATCCATAGAAAGCAAAGGGAAACCGCACGGGTAGAGAAAATAACTCGCACGAACTATAACGGCTAGCAAGAGCAGCTAGCAAAAAGGTCGCGCGAACAGAATAAGTCGCAAAGCCTGTGCGACCACAACAGCCAATAAGAGAAAAGAGAATGCATGAACACCAGCGAAGCCGCGCGAACACCAGCTAAGCCGCGCGAACACCAAATAAGTCGCGCGAACAAAAAAGAACGCAAAGGAACAAGTCGCAGGAAAAGCGACAAGAAAGGGAGGGCAGGGCGGGAAGAAGATCAAAAATGGTTAGAAAAACAAGCTGCGATCAAAAAGGAGCAAAGGACCGGTGAGCTCTGATACCATATGAAAAAGAGTCAAATAAAGATAAATTTTATTGCTACGAAAAGATGAACAATACATAGGTATGCCCCCTTATTTATAGAAAATGGGAGAAATGAGAGAATACAATAAGAGATGTGGGAATAAATACAATCTGCACAACTATGCGGTTTGACACTGTCAAACTGCAACACTGTACAAAGAGCATCTGAAGAAGATCACCCAACGACAATAGAGATAAGCCACCAGACCACCACCGCTAGCCGCCTGACTGCAACTACTAGCTGCCTGACTGCAGTTGCGGACTCCCACCACTACTGTTGCGACAAGTCTCCAGCCAGCCACTGCGGCTAACCATTAGGCTGTTGCTACGACAAGCCTCCTGATCGTAGGTGCGGTTAACCCCCAGACCGCTGTTGTGGCTAACCTCCAGACTGCACCTACGGTTAAATTCCAGACCGTTGTTGCGGCTAACCTCAAGACCGCAGCTGCGGTTAACTCCCAGACCGTTGTTGCGGCTAACCTCCAGACTGCAGTTGCGGTTAACTCCCACACTGCTGCCACGTCTAACCTTCAGACTGCAGCTGTAGTTAACTCCCAGACCGCTACTGCGGCTAACCTCCTAACCGTTGTTTTGGTTAATCACCATACAGCTGCTATGACAAACCAGAGGGCCGCTTCTGCTATGGCAAACCTCCAGACCGCTGAGCCAAACCGCCAGACCAAGGAGACTAGCGGACCGCTGCGAATAGGAAACAAACCGCCCGGTCTCCTCAAGCTTCAACATAATCTATTTAAATTCTCTTGGATTGGGGTATTTTTTGGTGTATGGTTTATAAGTTCTTTTGATTTTGGTTGATTAGAATAGGGTTTTGTTTGAGTTTAGTCATAATCTTAAAATCTATATGGCTGGGGATTAGAATAGGGTTTGTTAAGTTCAAGCAATCATATTATATGGGTTTAATGAGGGTTTTGAGTGTGTTATTCTTTGATTTCATTGCTTTAATTTTGGGTTCCAACCCTACTATAATTAATTGCTTTATTGCCTAATTTTATAGGATCAACCATTACCATTTGGAGGAGCAATGAAGTCGACAATGTGGAGATTCCATAATCTATTCTGGAATATGGTATTGCCACTATACACAGTTTTTTCTTCATATCCATTTTATAGATTGTGTGTCTGGTAGTTAGTTTGTATTTGTTGTGTCATTTTTTATGTAGATGTGACTTCGTTCTTCCAAACAAATTCAGGTTTTGCGTCAAATGAAAATTTGATTGATTGGACACGTAAGGTTGGTAGAAGCCTAAGTTATGTTATGACAATATTAAGTTCTGATAAAGTCACTGGTAGACCACATCCACGTGTTCTTTTTGGGTTGTGATAGAGCTGGATTTAATCGTGAGAATCCTAAACAAGTTAAGAAGAACTTGTGCAAGGCCACTTCAAAAAAATGTCGGTGTCCATTTCAAGTTAAAAGTAATAAGGAAATGTATGTGAATGAATGGAGAGTTGAAGTATTGTGTGACAAACATAATCATGATTCTGTACAATTACAGGCACATTCATATGCTGACCAGTTGGATAAAAATGAGGAAAAAGTTGTTGAGACTACATATGCCTCAGGTGTTAATCCCGCAAAATATTTTTTTTCTCTAAAGAAAAGAACACATAAAATACTATAACAATTAGAAACGTTTGCATTCACAGAGCAGCGGTTCACAAGCAAGAGTTGGGAGGTAGAACTCCGATTCAATTTCTCTATAAATGTGTTATAGAAGCTGAGTATGTGTCGAAAAGCAGTTTTATGGATGTCATCTGGATGCATACGCACATGATGATATTCGGCCTGCAGATCTAATTTTGAAAATAATGTTGAACATTGTAATTCATCCAGCATTTCGTCTACTGCGGGAATTGAGAATGCGTCTCGTATTGTTACCGAGTTCAAAGCTCGATAATCAATATAGAAATGCCATGTTCCATCATTTTTCTTAATTAAAAGGACTGGCGAACTAAAAGAAGATGTGCTAGGGCAGACGAGTCCTTGAGATAACATGTCATCTACTAATCTTTCAATTTCTGTCTTTTGGTAGTGTGGGTAACGATATGGTCTCATCTTAACAATTGTGTTTGGTTGTTGTAAATGTATTTTGTGATCATATTCTCGGGTTGGCGAAAAACCATTAGGTTCTTCAAAAATATCTTAAAAATCATTTTAAAAGGAAGATAATTTTGGGCAGTCTGGGTGGTGTTTTTCTACTGGTTGATTTTTCGAGTGTAATGTAAAAAAAACACACAACCGAGGCTGAAATGGACTTCTGTGATATCAATTTGTTAATTTGACTTGGAGGTATTGAAGTTGGAGAAGCATCCTTAATGCCTTGGAGACAAATTATCTTATTGTTATCAGAGAAGGTCATTTGTTTTTCTTTATAGTTGGTTGTGAGGTCCCCTAAGGCTTCCAACCAAATCATGCCCAAAATAATATCGGATCCATATAAATCTAGTACAAACAAATTTATTTGGAAAGTATGGGTTTGGATTGTAATGACGGCATTTAAGTATATGGCTGAACATGGTAATGTTGCCCCGTTCTCTACATGTACATTGAATGGTTTAATTATGGATATCGGTATGTTTAGAAATTTTGCTACCCGACTAGAAATGAAGTTTGTAGAGCTCCCACAATCAAACATGATTTGTTCCTGATGGGACAGTATGAAGCCATGAATCTAATTGAATGACTTGAAAATGACCCTATTAACGCTTGATAACTAATTTGGGACCCCTGGTTTGTGAAGTATAAGTAGTCTGGGTTTTCAGATGGATCAGGTTGATCCAAGGTATCCATTATCGATTCTGGAATGTCGTTTTTCATATATAAATATGTGATTTTATTTTTACACTTGTGACATGGAAAATATCGTTCATCACAAGTGTAGCATAGTCCCTTTTCCCGCTTGTGTTGTAGTTATGCTGGGGTGAGCCGCTTATATCATGATTTAGAGTTGTTAACGTGTTTCGTAGTCTGAGAAGAATTGGTGGTATTAAAAATGGTTCGGGTTGGTTTATTTTCTTCCAGCAAGATTGAATGCTTCATCTAAAGTATAAGGTCGTTGCGTAATCACACTTCGTTGAATTTGTGGTTTAAGTCCCGCTATAAAGATTGATTTAAGTAGTTCTGCCGGTAATCCATTGATTTTTGTCGCTAATTCTTCAAACCTATCTTTAAAACTCATTACCGAGTTAACCTAGCGTAATAACTTTTTTTTTATCATTGGGTCTTCAAATGCTGATGAGCCAAATCTATTAAACAACGCGAATTTAAATTCATTCCAGTTAAGATATGCCCCATTCCAGTTAACTCTACCATAAGAATTAAAAGGAATGGCAGATGATGGACTTGAATTTAGTTGAGCGGTCTGATCGTTTCCTTCTCTTTGTATATGATTTGTATTCCACGGTTGGTGATACTGTGCGGAAGAAAAAATCTGATGATGCACTTGAAAACATAGGTTGTCTTGGCATGAAGGAATGTTGGGCTAATTCTGATGATGATCCCATTTCTCGTCGAAGAAGACGCATCTCGGTAACCGTCTGTTCGACTGGTTGTTGAATTGTCATATTCATGTATGGGGAAGGAGTGGGCTTTAGAAGTAGGAGTCTTACTAATTTAGTAATCTCCTAATGAATCTAATTTCTATCAATTGTGAATGTTTTGTGAAAGCTGAAAAAAAAAATATCTTAACTAGGTTTAATTTATCTATATTCATCTTAAGCATTTATGCTCTGTAAGTGCTCTGCCTGTCTTGTCACCATTGTTTTCCATAGTTCTTCCTGTCCGTTGGCAAGATCTTTAAGATGAGTAATAGTTAGGTCGGGAGCCTGACAATGCTCATGGTCCTGCACCAATGAGAAGTCTGCAAAGGAGGTGAGGCCCGTGCATTTATGGCTAGTGCCATACACTTTTGCGTGGGACCCGCACATTTTGGGGCTTCTCATTGGCTCTCCGGACCGTGCTCATGATCAGACTACTAATTTTTTCCTTTAAGACAGAGTGGTGGCTGGCGGTGGATCGATACTGGCATTGCTGATAATGAGTTAATTATCTAGCCGTTGCTGATAATGACACGTGGCATTGCTATATTGGCTTACCATGAATCGGTCGGCTGCTGAGTTGGCGACATCTCCTCCGCTGCTTTACTTTTGTGTTTCTTTAAATTTGAAGCAGTCCCGGTCTCATTTAAGCAAAGTCGTCGTTAGTCGTCGTTAGTCGTTGGTCGTTGCTTTGGTTTGGTGTGGCCTTTCATTAACCGCCTTCCTCTCATTTAAACCATGTGGAGATTAATTTGGCAGATGTAGAGGTGGACCAATTAAGCTCAATTAGGGCCTCATATTATCCGCCTTCCTCTCTAGCTATTTAAACCCTGCTCTGCTGCTGTTACAGCATACCAGCTGGCTCTTCCTCCCTGATTCTGGAGTTTCGAGCATATCACTGCAGTCCTCACCAATCACGCTGCTAGCTAGCTAGCTTACTCCGCCACCCTCCGAGCATATTTATATATAATGACGGCCTTTGCAGGGCTTTCCGCCTTCCTCGTCGCGGCTGTCTTGGCTTCCTGCGCGGCCGCCAGCTCCCACACGATCACTGTGAGTTCTGTTTTAATTAGAATTTCGCCGGCCGGGCTCTCTTGATTCAGTCCTAATACTTTCTTTCTGTCTTCTCCCCCCTCAGCTCGTCAACAACTGCGGCACCCCGACAGCGATGCAACTTCCGGGACGTGGGGTCTACGGCGCCGGTACCTACAGCTTCGACGGGGATGTCGACGGCGGTATTGCGTCGCCCTGCAGCGACATCAACGGAGTCGGCTGCATCTCCATCGAATTCACGCTCGTCGACGGCGTCACTTCCGCCGACATCACCCTCATCCCGCCCCACCAATTCGACCATCCTGCCCAGTTCTCCCTCAACAACGGCGCCACCGGTGCCTCCTGCTCGAATGCAAACTGCGGCCCCAACAATGCCTTCTACAAGTCCGACGACTACACCGCCCAGCGCCAGGTCAACGGGCCTGGTTCTAGCATCTACATGCAGTTCTGCTAGGCGTTTCGGCTCTGCTCTGTTCGGCGCCTCTGTTTTGATGCCGCAGTAATAAATAAAATGTTATAAATCCCAATGATAAAATAAGCAACAGGTTTAACCATCATAGTATCAACCACTCTCTTTATTAATCACCTGGAAGTGATTGTAATCTTGATTATGGCAATAAAATATTAAAATCCCTTTGCAGTAATACTATTTCTCTCGCCTGTTTTTCTTTTCCCTTGATATCTCTGTTTCTAACTCTGATATCAGAGCCTTTGGGATCATCTTGTAATCTATACCCATGACGTTATCATCTACCTTTCATCCACCGACATCTCGATTTCAATCTTCACTCGAGAATGATATGAATTTTGGTGTGATAAAATGGAGACCCTATTCCAATCCCTGGGTCAGCTAGAGATTGTCAAAACACCAATGAAACCTTCTGATGCTGATAAGGATTTTGAAGGAACTGTTAAGATAATTTTCTCCTAAGTGTGAAAGAGGCTAGCCAGTTTTGATCATATTTTTCAAGCATGTGTTTCACGATGAGTATGAAAAGGATTAGCCGTCTTTGACCTGAAAATCAACATGTGCTATTAAATGAAGCTTCTAGGAAATTGTTCAAAGGAAGTTTCATGTCAAATGACATGTGTTTTTGACCAAAGGAAACTTCATGAAAGCTTCATCTCCACATATCATCTACCAAGTCTACCTCATTGGTTTTGACACTATAAATATAGATGAAGGAGGAGGGGTAAGACATCCACTTCTCTTCAAATTCAAACATTCAAAGATTTCTAGAGAGACCTTTGTGGCAATCGTCTTATTTTGGGAGAGCTTTCGGACGTCGTTATACGACGTTGACGAGGAGTACTTCGACTGCACGGATTTGATCTGGAGCAGGTTTGGGCAAGAATTCGAAGAAACATCTTGCAGAGGATTTGTGTAATCCGTCTCGTCCGCCACTGTCGGTAACTTGCAATTTTTTGTTACTATTTATTGTATTATGTAGTGTGAAACTGGTGAAAATCCTATACGGATCAATGAGAGAAAGCCTTGTATTTGTCTATTGTTTCATACATTTTAGTGGCGGCTTTCCAGGTTAGACTCCGATCGTCCCGTGGTTTTCACCCTATTGAGTTTCCACGTTAAATCTCGGTGTCACTTTTATTATTCTTATTTTGTGTTATATTTGTGTATCGACATACCGCTAAGAGGGCATGTAAGTACTTGCTCGAACTAATTTGCAGGTGCTCTGGTCAGACTTGTGTGCTCTCTAGCCCAACAAGTGGTATCAGATGGAGGTTTATTATCAGAGCAGTTATCAGGCTGACCTATCTGAGATTCAAGACGAGTCGATCAGATATTTCGAGTTAGTGATTGGGTGCGATAGGTGACGACCATTGTTCCACTCTATCCTCTTTGATTTTTTTCTTTGAAATAGCCGACTTAAAGAACTGAGGTCAGTCTGACCAATTAGTTTTTTAGGATCTGCTTGGGATAGCTCTGGCGGATTGAAAAGCTACTGTCCGGATAGAGCTGTTTTAAAATAAATCTCTGGGGAGCAGTTTTGAAAAGCTGTAGAGTGTTTGGGTGTTCTGTGCAGAAGTGCGCTTTGAAGAGCGTTTTTTTATTTTTAGCTGTTTGAAGAAACAACTTTTGGAAGCTATTTTTTTAAAAACTAAAATATATAAATATATAAAAATAACTGATAACATGAGTCTTTTACATACTTCTAGAAAATAAAATCCCCAAACACACATCGATCATAGCTTTTTCCGGTTCGTTCTTTAAACCCCGCAATCAAATTTTTCCACCCTTCTTTGCTAAAGTGGGTGGTTGGACGATTCCCCAAACCAATCTCTTTTATGCAAAGATCACAAAATAAAATCACTTCGCATGACTCCCAACTCGCTACGATTCCTCCTTCCTTTGGTTTTACCATTATGCCATGCCCTAAACCCTAATTAAAATAGCAATTACTAATCAAAATCTTATCCTAACAATTACTAGTAAAATAACAACTATTAAAAAAACACACCACCACACACACATCCATAAACACACACACACACACACAAACACATACACACACACACACAAATCCATATACAGACACAAACATACATATACACACATCCATCCATACAAATACACACACACATCCATCCATACACACACATCCACAAAATCAAAAACACACACACACATCCATCCATGTAGACACACACACACACATCCACAAAATCAAACACACACACACACACACACACACACATCCACAAAATCAAACACACACACAAACACACATCCATCCATACACACACACACACACACACACACACACACACACACACACACACACACACACACACACACACACACACACACACACACACACACACACACACACACACACACACACACACACACACACACACACACACACACACACACACACACACACACATACACTCTCTCTCTCACACACACATACACTCTCTCTCTCACACACACACACACATACACTCTCTCTCACACACACACACATCCATACACACACGCACACACGCACACACATCCATACACACACACACATCCATCCATACAAACACACACACACATCCATACACATACACACATCCACAAAATCACACACACACACACACACATCCATCCATACAAACACACACACACATCCATCCACACACACACATCCATCCACACACACACACACACATCCATCCATACAAACACACACACACACACACACATCCATCCATACAAACACACACAAATTGACACACACACACACACACACATCCATCCATACAAACACACACACACACTCATTCAACACACATACACTCATTCAACACACACACACATTCATTCAACACATACATACAACTCGCATTCAATATACGCACACATACACACACTCATTCAACACAATGACATACAACACAACACAAATTCAACACATGCAACACAACACACATTAAACACCCACAAACACATTCAACACACACGGGCACATCACACACACAGATTCAACACACACATAATCAACACACACACACACACAACACAACACACCATAAACAAACAAACAACAAATTTGCAGCAACAACGATGATGGGAGAAGGGGTATCCCTCAACGATAAACTCTAAATTGGTAAAACAGGAGAAGGGAGAAGGAGTATACCTCAGCGATAGAGAGAACGGTGGCTATTGCAGGTGGAGAAACAAGAGGAAATATATAACCTGCGGTAAAGAAACAGGTGAGGAGATCGTGAGAGAAACAAACCAGCGGTCGAACGAAGAATGAGATCGTGAGAGAAACAAACCTGAGATGTGCGTCGGTGCAAGGGAGAGCAGGCGAATCGCCGGTCTTCGGATCTGTTTGGGGTAGCGACGACGGGGAAGAGGGCCGTCGTCGTCGTTTGGATCGGGAGAGGAGCTCGGCTAGGGATTGATGTCGTCGTTCGATAGAAGGAGAAGAAGGGCCGCCGAATCGGGGATAGGGAAGCGATGCGGGATCGGGAAGACGGTCGACGCGAGATCGGGAAGAGGGATTGGTGTCGCGGCCGGCGATTTCGCCTTTCTGAGTTGTTGCGGGATCGGGGAGAAGGCAGCGGGATCGGGGAGAAGGCAGCGGACGCGGGATCGGAGAGAAGGAAGAACGGGCTCGGGAGAAAAGGCAGCGCGCTTTTGAAAGAGCCAGACGCGAAGGAGAAGTAGCGCCCCAAAAATTAGAAAATCCGTGATTTTTGAAAAGTGAGTTTTGATCGATCCGCCCCTCAGTCAAACACCAAAATTTAGCGGTTGCGGATCAGAAAGCAACTTTTTAATCCGCAGCCTCTGCCCCAAACAAACCCTTAATTTCAAAAACGATGACAACATAGATTGTATGAATTCCAAAACAAACCTCCCACCTATATAAAAAGAGAACAATTACCGCAACAACTATATAAGTAAAAAGTGAATGTAATCTTGATTATGGCAGTAAAATATTAAAATTCCTTTCCAATAATATTATTTCTCTCGCCTGTTTTCTCTTCCTGTGATATATCTCTATTTCTAACATGCTCTACCCTCTGTGGCTCCACTACTGTTCTTTGCACTCCGTCCACTCCTCTGAATCCTATAAGACACGTGTACTTCAGATGGAGCCATGGCCAGACCCCAAACAAAGGCGAACCACTCCCTTCGCATCAAGCTACAGTAGCTCTATTTCTATTGGCGTATTACCCTCTCGTCCTTCGATTTTGACATAGGACAAAGGAAATGGGAGAATCCAAATTTATTTGATTCGGTGAGGTTGGATAAAAATGTCATTGTCATATCAAAATTTTATAACTCAAAACTATTTTTTTTTTTTGTAACATTTGTCATACCAAACATACATTTTATGATAATGACGTTTTTATCCGACATCACCGGAGCAAATAAGTTACGATAAGCCGTGCCAAACGCAGCATTATTAGCTAGGTGACATTTCCAAGTGAGCTACATGAGTTTAATACTGAATTAATCCTAAACTGGAAAAAGATTAAGAGCGTATTCCCAAACCAGAGGGACTACCCCAACTGCTCTTTTGATGTTTATTTGTTTCTTGACTTCAGGGTCTGGCCGGGACATTAGTTTAACTAGTAACATTTCTTTGGATGGTCCCCTGCAACTTTGTATTTGGCCATTGACCCAACCAAGCTCCATTGCTGCCTCAACACTAACAACACCAATAAATCAGTACTCGGTCATGCCTGATTATTTGATATTGTTTGGTGGGTAGCTGGAAGCTGGGCTCATGTGGCCGGTATTGTAAGAATAATAACACCACCCAGATATTACTATAACAAGCAATGCAATCATCTCGTGGATTGACTGCAGTTGTCAACTCGTCCAATATGTTCTCATTGCGTTGGGGACTTGCACTCTGCATTCTGGTCGTCGCTGGCATTCCGTATGACAGAAGAGCCATTCAAAAAGAACTAGCTCAGGAAGAACTAGCTCAGGAGCCATCTTAGAGAAGAAAGAAGAGAGATGGTCTGATTCCAGAAAGCCAGCGGCTTCTGTATTGTAGGAGATGAGGACAGGTGGGTCTTAAACACCATTGCACTGTATTCTCAGGTCAATGTGTCGTATTTGACCCAAATACACCCTTTGAGAGCCGTGAATGAATTGAAAAACTCCAAAAAATTCAGGGAAGTCTTGCCACGCATAAAAGAGGCTTCCCTGACTTTTGGGGATTTTTTCTGCGTGTTTAAATCCAGCATGCTGTGTTGTTTTTGGTTCCAACCTGGGAATTTGAACCAAAAACACAGTGTGACGGCTTTAAACGCACTGGGAAAATCCCCAAAACTCAGGGCAGCCTCTTTTATGTGTGGAGAGGCTTCCCTGTCCTTTTGAGAATTTTCCCCATGCGTTTAAGTACCGGTGATTAATTTATCTGTTTTGAAGATTTGTTTTTGCATATATATTTTTTTGAAAATGTCAAAGTCGTATTTTTTCACGGATTCTGTTGTGTATTTCTACTTGTTAAGAACGAACTATTATTTTATCGAAAAAGACTTAAAATTCAGATTATACTAATTTAAAAAGATGAAAGGGATTAATATTTAGGGTTTTTGAAAATGATGAAAGCGTTAGAGCTCGATTTCGAATTGCCTTGAGTTGAAAATAGGTTTTATCAAGTAAAAGGATACCAAAGTTCTTACTTTTTTCGTTTAATTAAAATAGACATGGCCGCTGAGGTTCCTTATCTATGACCGTACCTCGCCAGAGGACTCGGCCCCCTGAGATTAGGAAGAGATTAACCGGAAGATTAATTACCTAAACTCGCTTTGGGAGGTGAACCCTGATATTGGAATTCTGGTACCAATACGAGAGACTCACGTCTTACTCTCTCGAGTGTTGCACTCAACTCTCTTTACCCCACGAGTGATTGTCTCGTATACACGAACCGCTATGCCGAATATACGAGAACAAAAATGGAAGCCATAAATCGATTTTTATGGCTCCACTCGACGTAATTTCGAGGGCAAACCTTTGTTTTTTTATTAAAATGAGAAAGAGGGAAATTTTTATTTGAGAAAACATTCAATTCAGCTCAAGGCGCGTCTCAATCGAGGGCTAAAGGAAAATTAACCACTCATCGGGATGGAAACGTCATAAAAAATATAATTTTTATAAAAAAAAAGGTGAATGATAATAAAGTAGGTGATTACGGGTGCGTTTAGTCGAAAATGAAAATTTAAAATAAACTAAAATTGAAGGCAAAAAGCAGAAAACACACTCACACACTCTACAATAATTAAAGAAAATACAGAAATAAAAAAAACTCTTAAAATACACACACACAACAATAATTAAATCTAAGTTAAAAAGACAATAAAATTTACTCTCATACACACACACACTCTACACTGATTAAATCTAAGTTAAAAGAATAAAATTTACTCTCATACACACACACAACTTAAGAAAAAAAGAAAAAGATAGAAGGAAAAAAACTAAATTAACACACTCACACACACAACAAAAAGTAAAGAAGAACAAGATAGAACACAAAAGAGAATTTCTTATATTGAAATGAAATGGAAATTACAACTTTTTTAAGGAAGTCTAAACTTGGGGGAAAAAAAAGCCCAAACTAGGGCTTAGGAACTCATAAAAACTTCTCACAAACAACACTTAAGTTCTAAAAATATGAACCATTAAAACAAGAAAAGCTCCTCTATTTGTAGAGAAAAAGTGGGGTGCAGATAGCTATTTTGGGGTGCAATTAGCTGCTGTGGAAGGTGAGGTTGCGGGTTGAAGGAGCAGCTGGCGGGCTGAGCTGGCGGGTTGACTGTAGTGTGGTTAGCCGTGTTGACTGCTGGAAGCTACTAGAAGGTGGGCTGACGGGTTGGGGTGCGGATAGCGAGCCAGCGGGTTGAGCTATTGGTGCGGGTTACTGTTTGGCACTGAGAAGCAGGCTGCGGGTAGCTGTTTGGCGCTGAGAGGAGGAGGGCTGGCGTCGAGTAGCGGGCCCTGCACGCTTGTGCCCATCGATGGTTACGTACACGCAGGGTGAGCCCTCTTTGGGGAGACTTTAAGGAGCGACTCACTTGGTCAGTGTTGAACCCGGAAGCCACGGTTCAACGAGTCAGGACCTGGGGTGTAGCTCGCCTTTACTTCTCTCAAGCTAGTGCTTTGGCAATAGACTTAGAATTTGGAACCCTGCCCCCAGATCAACCTCAAACAGACCTCGAGTCACATCGAGGAGGTCTCGCCGCACACCCGGAAGATCTAGGATCAAAAATATCTTTAAAATCATTTAACAAGGAAGATAATTCTGGGCAGTCTGGGTGGTGTTTTTCTACTGATCAATCTTCCGAGTGTAATGTAAAAAAACACATAACCGAGACTGAAATGGAGTTCTATGATATCAATTTGTTAATTTGACTCGTAGGTATTGAAGTTGGAGAAGCATCTTTAATGCCTTGGAGACAAATTATCTTATTGTTATAACAAAAGGTCATTTGTTTTTCATTATAGTTGGTTGTGACGTCTCCTGAGGCTTCCAACCAAATCATACCCAAAACAATATCCGATCCATATAAACCTAGTACAAACAAATTTATTTGGAAAGTATGTGGCATTTAAGTATATGCCTGAACATGGTAATGATTCCCTAAGTGTACATTGAATGGTTTAATTATGATTATCAGTATGTTTAGAAATTTTGCTATCCGACTAGAAATGAAGTTTGTAGAGCTCCCACAATCAAACATGATTTGTATCTGATGAGACAGTATGAAGACAAGGAATCTAATTGATTGACTTGAAAATAATCATATTAACACTTGATAACTAATTTGGGACCCCTGGTTTGTGAAGTATAAGTAGTCTAGGTTTTCGGATGGGTACGGTTGATCTAAGGTATCCATTATCGATTCTGAAATGTCATCTTCCATATATAAATAAGTGATTTTATTTTTACACTTGTGACCTGGAAAATATCGTTCATCACAAGTGTAACATAGTCCCTTTTCCCGCTTGTGTTATAGTTCTGCTGGGGTGAACCGCTTATATCATGGTTTAGAGTGGTTAACGTGTTTCGTAGTCTGAGAAGAATTGGTGGTATTAAAAATGGTTCGGGTTGGTTTATTTTTTTCCAGCAAGATTGAATGCTTCATCTAAAGTATAAGGTCGTTGTGTAATCACACTTCGTTGAATTTGTGGTCTAAGTCCCGCTATAAAGATTGATTTAAATAGTTCTGGCGGTATTCCATTGATTTTGGTCACTAATTCTTCAAACTTATCTTTAAAATTCATTACTGAGTTAATCTGGCATAGTAACGTTATTTTTATCATTGGGTTTTCAAATGTTGATGAGTCAAATCTGTTAAATAGTGCGAATTTAAATTTGTTCCAGTTAACAAATACCCCATTCGGATTTAATGATTCATACCAATGAGATGCCGGTGGATCTAAATGTAGTGAAACTATGGTCATATATGCGGAATATGGTATATTATAGAATCAAAAATAATTTTATGCTTTTCTAACTCAATTAGTGGGATTGTCATTACTAAATCTTGGAAAAATGAAATTTAACTCTACCATAAAAATTAAAAGGATTGACAGAAGATGGACCTGAATTTAGTTGAGCGGTCTGATCGTTTCCTTCTCTTTGTATATGATTTGTATTCCACGATTAGCGATACTGTGCAGAAGAAAAATCTGATGATGCACTTGAAAACATAGGTTGTCCTGGCATGAAGGATTGTGGGGCTAATCCTGTGTTGCGCGAAACGATGCGGAAAAACCAAAAACACACAACCAAACACAATAAACATGATGCGATTTACGTGGTTCGGCGAGAAATACCTACGTCCACGGGGAGGGGCTGTTCACTATCACCGGTGGGAGAGAAAAGAAGAGGTCAATACAATTACAACTTCAAAGTCTCTCTCACACACCAAAGAACCCTAATCCCTTTATATTTATAGGAGAAATTAGGGCTAATAAAAAAATGACAAAAATATCCCTTCTCAAAATAACAATCTCCACATCATCTCTTATTTGACACAAAACAAATATGAGATAACACAACAAACAACAACATTAAAACGGATGCGCCAAATAGGTTGTCTACGTACCCCCTGCCATGGGATCAAGCCACGCGTAGTTCTTCAAAAGTGACCCTCAAGGCACTCACCTTTGAGCTCGAACGTTCACCAATCTTTTGCAATATGTGAACTTTTGGCATGAAAGCACCTTCGTGAGCATGTCTGCTGGATTCTCCTTGGTATTCATCTTCTTCAAAAAAGCCTCGCCTGTCTCGATCAAGTCTCGAACAAAATGGTACCTGATGTCAATGTGCTTGGTACGAGCATGATGCACTGGATTGGACGCTAAGAAAATCGCGCTTTGATTGTCACAGAAGACAGTTAAAGCCCTATGCTCCACACCCAGATCATCCAATAGGTCTTGCATCTAGATGGCCTCCTTCATAGCTTCTATCACTGTCATGTATTCAGCCTCTGTTGTAGATAAAGCCACTGTCGACTGCAAAGTCGACCTCCAACTCACTGGACCTCCTGCCAATGTGAATAAATATCCGATCGTAGACCTGCGCCTATCCATATCACCTGCATAGTCTGAATCGGTGCACTAGACTGCTTCCTCTCGTACACTAAACCAACATCAACTATACCCTTGTGATACCTCAGAATCCACTTAACTGCCTGTCTATGACCCTGACCGGGATCATACATGTATCTTCTCACCACGCCAACAGCTTGTGCAATATATGGCTTTATACAAACCATGAGATACATCAAACTGTCCACTGCACTAGCATACGGAACTAGCGTCATTCCCTTCCTCTCTTGGTCGTCTTTAGGACACAAGTCAGCACTCAATTGAAAATGTGATGTCAATGGTAAAGTCACTGTCTTAGTAGTGTAATCAATCCCAAACCTCTTCAGCACCTTCTCAATATAAGCTCCTTGAGTGAGCCAAACCTTTCCAGCTTCCTTATCCATGCAGATTTCCATTACGAGAATTTTGTGAGTCTCACCTAACTCCTTCATCTCAAACTGCTTTGAGAGTTGCCTCTTCATTCTATCAATCTTTGACTGACTTGAAGCGGCAATCAACATATCATCAATATACGATAGAAGATAGATGAACTCACATGTATCCAATCTCTTGAAATATGCACAGTGATCATACTGACTCCGTTTGTACTTCTGTCTCAGCATAAACTGATCAAACTTTCTGCACCACTATCTCGCTGACTGCTTCAAACCATAAAGCGACTTGTCCAATTTGCATACCAAGTCGCTCTGAGCTTCATATCCAGGTGGTTGCTTCATATAGATCTCCTCCTGCAAATCTCCGTGCAAAAATGTAGTCTTCACATCAAGCTGCTCCAAAATCAGACCATACTGCTCTACTAAGACCAAGAGAACACAGATCGACGGATGCTTGACAACTGGGGAAATACCTCGTCATAATCAATACCTTCACGCTGAGCAAAGCCTTTGGCCACCAATCTTGACGTGTAACGTACATCAGCAGCTCCATGAGATCCTTCTTTCTTCGCATACACCGATTTACACTCAATTGTTTTTCTACCTGGAGGTAACTTCACTAATCTCCATGTAGTATTTTTATTTAGAGAAGTCATCTCTTCATCCATCGCATCTCTCCAAATATCTACTTCTGGACTCTCTATAGCCTCCTTGAAGTGACAAGGGATTTCAGCCTCAGATGCTGAAAGTGCAAATGCATTGTGGTCCCTCAACTAAGCTGGCTTCGGGACATTCTGCTACTTAGTCCGGCTCCTGGCAATAGAATCCTGAACATGAGTCTCTGCCTCTACTTCGTCCACCTCCTAATCATAAGTACCTGGTATCTCATAGGCAGTCTCATCATCTACCTCATCAGGAGTGGGAGGAACTGGTGGAACAAATGGAGTCACATCAAACTCCTTATTCTGAATAGTAGTAGTGATCGACTTGGAACTCTCCACCTGCTCTGAGTCCCGAGGCTTCAACAAACTTGTCTCGTCAAATGTAACATCCCTGCTAATTACAATCTTCCTCTCTGCCTGATCATATAGTTTGTAGCATTTGACTCCGCGTCTGAAGCCTATAAAGATTGTTTTCTTTGCCCGTAGTTCCAACTTATCATTCTTCACGTGATAGTAAGCTGGACACCCAAATACTTTCATGTGCACATAATCTCTAGCAGGATGTCCCAACCACATCTCCTTTGGTGTCTTCTTTCCAATAACTGCAGAAAGCAAACGGTTCATCAAGTGACAAGCATAATCAATGGTTTCAGCCCAAAAAATCCTGCCTAACTCAGCATTAGACCACATGCATCGAACCTTCTCCACCAAAGTCCGGTTCATGCTCTCTGACACCCCGTTCTGTTGCGGTGTCTCCCTGACTGTGAAGTGATGCTCTATATCTGATCTCTGGTACTCTTGCAGGAACGCTTTTGATGTATATTCGCCTTCATTGTCTGATCTGATACATCATATCTTTTTGTTAGTCTGGTTCTCAATCCACTTCTTCCGAGTCACAAATATCTCCAGAACTTCGTTCTTACTCTTCATGGTGTACACCCAAACATATCTACAATAATCATCAATGAAGGAGACAAAGTATTGTCGTCTGGTAAAAGATTTCGTTTTCGTCGGGCCACAAACATCTGTGTGAAAATAATTTAAAATACCTTTTGTATTGTGGACGACAGTGCCAATAGATACTCGAGTTTTCTTGCCAATCACGCAATGCCCACAAAAATCCAATTTGTAGTTTTTAACTCCCTTAATCATATCAATCCTTGCCTTGAAAGAGTTTGGAGGGAAACTTTTGCAGCATGAGTCAATCTCATATGCCATAATGTACTGGCATCCAAAGAATTATCAGTCACTACCACAGTTCCGGTAACTGTACTATCCTGAAGATAATATAAATTGTGGTGTCGAACTCCTCTCATGAAAACCAAAGCTCCGCGACTGATCTTCAGAACTCCTGCCTCGATCACTACCTTGTAGCCCTTGTCTTTTAAAGCCCCAACAGACGGCAAAATCTTCCTGATATCCGGAATATGTCTGACGTCAGTCAACTCTCCCACTGCTCTGTCATGCATCCGAACCAGAATACTCTCAAAACCAATAGTATGACAAGTCTGATCATTGCCCATAACACAACACCAGTATCCAAAGACTTTTAAGTACATAACCACTCTTGATTGTGACAAATGTGATAAGTAGCACCCGTGTCCAGAATCCAGTATGAATCATCAGTAAGTAAATACTGTGGGGTGACAGACAGAGAAACATCAGACTCACCACCACTGGTAATCTCCTGGGTAATATGGGTCTCCGCCTCTGAGGAAAGCCCCTTATTTTTATCCTTTAACTTGAGACAATCCTTCTTCTAATGACCCGTCTCCAAACAGAATGCGCACTGATTGCGCCCAAGACTGCGACCACCTGATTTGTCACGCTTCTGAGTACCGTTATTACTCTTTTTGTGCCAGTTCTTCTTTTTCTCAGATCTGCCCCGATGAGACACAAGTGCTTCGGCCGACTCCGCCTTTGATGACTCTTTATCTCTTCGACAGAATTTGTGATTCAACAATGTCGTAGACACTTCACTGTACTTTAAGACCTCCTTCCCATGAATGAGAGACATCGTGAAATTCTCATACTCATCTGTAAGCGAATTCAATATGAGTGTCTTGTACGTCTTTATCGCCAACATCCTCGTCCAAATTCAACAGATCTGCTAATAGCTTCATGAACTCATTTAAATGCTTATCAATCGATACTCCACGTCTCATCTAAAACCGGTACAATCGACGCTTCATGTGGAGACGATTCTCCATGCTCTTTGTAAGATATTTATTCTCCAGCGTCCTCCAAAGATTTCCCGCAGACGTCTCCAACATAACTCTGTATTTGATCTCTTGTGTCAAACAATTTCTGATCAACCCACAAGCACTCCAATTCATCATCAACCAAGCTTTTTCAGTCATCCTATGGGGACATTCATCACCATCAAGAACGTCCTCTAAATTCAGAGCATAACACATCCCTCACCTCACATCGTCATATACCAAAGTTACCCTTTCCAACGAATTTGATAACGTCAATTTTCACCGGATGTGAACCCGTTTGATGGATCGTAGATTCTACGGTCCCGGAATCTCCCATATTTCCGGACAATAATAACACAGAAATCCAAACAACCAAAGCAACAAATTTTTATTTTCGGTTCCAACGCCTGCTCTATTACGGCCGGTGGAGAGGAAATCAAATGAAAAAAAAATCTTCATTTTTTATTTGCTGCCTGTAACGCTCAAGAGAGAAAAAAGCCAAAATCTCTTTTGATGCTAGCGCTGCTAATGTCAGATAAAGAAAAAAGACCTTCCCTTTTTTTCCTTGATCTGAGCAGCCTGAGACTAATGAGGGAGAAGACTAAAAAAATCATTTTCCTTTTATAAATTTATTTCAAAATTGGCTTAGCACTCCACCGGGAAGAACTTTGATCAATTTGTTTTATCCACAGCGCCGCCTGCTGCCAAAAACGGATGAAAACCCCCTTTTCTGATTGGATCGGCGCCCCCTGAGCGAAGGAAGCCCCTTTTTTTTTCACCACCTCCGGCCCTCCGAAACAAGCGGCCAGATCTACAGAGGCTTAGTCGTTAGTCGTTTAAGCAAAGTCGTCGTTAGTCGTCGTTAGTCGTTGGTCGTTGGTTTGGTTTGGTGTGGCCTTTCATTAACCGCCTTCCTCTCATTTAAACCATGTGGAGATTAATTTGGCAGATGTAGAGGTGGACCAATTAAGCTCAATTAGGGCCTCATATTATCCGCCTTCCTCTCTAGCTATTTAAACCCTGCTCTGCTGCTGTTACAGCATACCAGCTGGCTCTTCCTCCCTGATTCTGGAGTTTCGAGCATATCACTGCAGTCCTGAGCATATCACTGCAGTCCTCACCAATCACGCTGCTAGCTCCAAGCATATTTATAATGACGGTCTTTGCAGGGCTTTCCGCCTTCCTCGTCGCGGCTGTCTTGGCTTCCTGCGCGGCCGCCAGCTCCCACACGATCACTGTGAGTTCTGTTTTAATTAGAATTTCGCCGGCCGGGCTCTCTTGATTCAGTCCTCATACTTTCTTTCTGTCTTCTCCCCCCCTCAGCTCGTCAACAACTGCGGCACCCCGACAGCAATGCAACTTCCGGGACGTGGGGTCTACGGCGCCGGTACCTACAGCTTCGACGGGGATGTCGACGGCGGTATTGCGTCGCCCTGCAGCGACATCAACGGAGTCGGCTGCATCTCCATCGAATTCACGCTCGTCGACGGCGTCACTTCCGCCGACATCACCCTCATCCCGCCCCACCAATTCGACCATCCCGCCCAGTTCTCCCTCAACAACGGCGCCACCGGTGCCGCCTGCTCGAATGCAAACTGTGGCCCCAACAATGCCTTCTACAAGTCCGACGACTACACCGCCCAGCGCCAGGTCAACGGGCCTGGTTCTAGCATCTACATGCAGTTCTGCTAGGCGTTTCGGCTCTGCTCTGTTCGGCGCCTCTGTTTTGATGCTGCAGTAATAAATAAAATGTTATAAATCCCAATGATAAAATAAGCAACAGGTTTAACCATCATAGTATCAACCGCTCTCTTTATTAATCACCTGGAAGTGATTGTAATCCTGATTATGGCAATAAAACATTAAAATCCCTGTGCAGTAATACTATTTCTCTCGCCTGTTTTCTTTTCCCCTGATATCTCTATTTCTAACAGTGGTATCGGAGACTTTGGGCTTTCTTATCGGTTCTAAAATCATCTTCTGATCTATACCCATGACATCATCATCTACCTTTCATCCACCCTCATTTGCCCACGCCTCGATTCCAATCTTCACCGGAGAATGTTATGAATTCTGGAGTGACAAAATGGAGACCCTATTTCGTGTTGGAAATGTGAATGAGTCCCTGCTTCGGACTACACCTCAAAAAACATTTAGCACAAAATCCACTAGTAAATAGCGAGTTCGCCAACTCTAACCGCCTACCCGCGCGAGCTCCAACTTGCGAGATGACCAACGCGAGACCGCCACACCAAGACCTCCTCGCCAACACTTCTGTGGTCTCGCAAGCACCTACTCGGCAGCGAGACCAAACAACCCGCGCGGCTACGACTAACTCAACTCGCTCGCGAACACACGCGAGTGCACAATACTTGTGAGATCACTACACTCCGCGAGTACGCACTCGCGCTGCGAGACGGCCTAGTCGCCCGGCGCTCCTTCAAACTTGGCCTAACCGCTCGGCCGAGCTCAACTCGCGAGCTGCTCCACAGCACCGGCGAGAACGAGCACCAACCGAGTTCCCCTTCACCGCCGAGGCCAACCCAACACCGGCGAGCTGCAACTCCTGTTCGGCGAGATGGCGTGATCAAACCTTCCGGCCGGCTTCAACTCCAAACTGCTCGACACGTTCACCGCCGGCAACCTTCTCTCACTAGAAACCTTGGTGCTGCGGCGCTCTCTCCTCTCTCTAAACTTGAACAAGAGTTGGGAATTTTTCTCACTATTTCATCAATCTACAACTAAGGATTACAAGCCTTTATATAGGCAACTGCAACGAATAAAAACGTGCCAAGTGGCAAAACAATAAAAGCCACTAACTCCTAACTATTCACCTACCAACTCCTCAACTCCCCATTGATTACATTCATTCCCTCTTAATGTAATTAAAACAACATAAAATATGTAACTCCCCGTGCATGTGGGGCCCGGTCAATAAGTCAATCAAAGCTCCAACAAACTCCCCCTCAAACTTGGCAGCACATGCCAAGTTTGCCTTTGAGCTTCAGGAACGTGTCCACCTTCAACGCCTTGGTAAAAATGTCCGCCACTTGCTCTCCGGTCGGGCAATACTTGACCTCCACGGTCTTCAGCTCCACCTGCTCTCTCAGGAAATGATATCTTGTATCTATGTGTTTGCTCCTCCCGTGTAGTACCGGGTTCTTCACGAGCTGGATGGCCGACATGTTGTCTACCAACATGGTCGTTGGCCCATCCACTCCATGTTGCAAGCTCTCCAACAGGTTCCTTAGCCAGATGGCTTGGCAGGTGCCAGCTGCCGCCGCAATGTACTCCGCTTCGCAGGACGATAGAGCTATCGTGGCCTGCTTCTTTGAACTCCAAGAGAACACTCATGTTCCCATGTTGAAAGCATATCCGGAAGTGCTCTTCCGGTCATTGACATCCCCGCCGTAGTCACTGTCCGAGTAACCTACCAACATCAGCTCCTCTCCAGTACCATACTTCAGCCCATGGCCTCTCGTCCCGTTGATGTACCTCAGGATCCTCTTCGCTGCTGTGAAGTGGTCTTCCTTTGGCTCCTCCATGTGCCTACTCACCACCCCGACCGCATACATGATGTCCGGTCGGGTGAAGGTCAGGTAGCGCAGACTACCCACCAAGCTCTTGAATAAGGTGGAGTCCACCGCTCCTTCCTTCGACTCCTTGCTCAGCTTCATTCCCGGGTCGGCAAGAGTGGAGATAGGCTTGCTATCCTCCATCCTGAATTTCTTCAAAATCTCTTCCGCATACTTCTTCTGAGATATGAAGATCCCGTCTTCTCCCTGCTTCACTTCCACCCCCAGGAAGTAACTCAGCTCTCTTAGGTCTGTCATCTCAAACTCCCTCTTTATCATCTCCCGGAACTCCTCATACATAGCTGTGTTGTTCCCCGTGAAGATCATGTCATCCACGTACAAACACACTATCATCATGCCTCCGTCCTTGTCCATCTTGGTATAGAGAGCGTGCTCATGCGGGCTCTTCTGATAGCCATGCTTCTGCAGGAAAGCATCTATCCTTCCGTTCCAAGCTCTAGCTCCTTGCTTGAGCCCGTAGAGTGCTTTGTCAAGCTTGCAGACCTTCCTCTCCTGCCCTTTCACCACGTACCCTGGAGGCTGCTCGATATACACATCCTCCTCCAGGTAGCCGTTCAGGTATGCAGAGACCACATCCATCTGCATGATCTTCCACCCATGATGAGCAGCTAGGGCGATGATCAAACGGATGGTGTCAATCCGTGCTACCGGTGCGAAGACTTCATCATAGTTCACACCTTGAACTTGGCGGTAGCCCTTCGCGACCAGCCTTGCCTTGTGCTTCTCCACGCCTCCATCCTTATTTTTCTTCACCTTATACACCCACTTCACCCCGAGGGGTTTGTGGCCTGCAGATGGGTCGACCAGCTTCCAGGTCTCATTCTTCTTGATGGAGGCGATCTCCGCATCCATCGCCTTCCTCCAGTTTTTCTCCTTCGCAGCTTCATCGTAGGAGCACGGCTCAACATCTGCAAGCAAACAGTATAAGGAAAAGTTGTTATGGGTTGCAGCCGTCTCTTCATAGATCTCCTCCAACCTCCTAGTCCGAGGGTAAGGACGATCATCCTTAGTTCCACTGGTGCTTGCTCCACCAGATCCTCCTCCTCTTGAACTTGCTCCACTTGAGTAAGGGGTGAGAGCTCCCCCTGAACCTCCGCTAGGTGGTGATGGTGGCTCAGCTCCACCCATCTCCGCCTCACCTCCTTGACCGCCTTCTTCTTCATCATCTTCAAAGAACAACCCCATGGTGTACTTCACCTCATCATTCAGCCTCCAGCAACTTCCTTCTTCAAACACCACATCTCTAGAGATGATGGCCTTCTCTGTCTCCGGGTTGTACAACTTGTAAGCCTTGCTCGCAGGAGCGTAGCCTACAAAAATGCACTTCTCACTTCTATCGTCTAGCTTCCTCCTCCTCTGGTCCGGGATGTGAGCATAAGCTACACACCCGAAGACCCTCAGGTGCTTCACACTGGGCTTCCTCCCACACCAGGCTTCAAACGGTGTCTTGAACTTCACACTCTTGGTTGGGCAACGGTTCAGCAAGTACACCGCTACCTGTACTGCTTCCGCCCAGTACTTCTTTGGCAACCCCTTGCCCTTCACCATGCTCCTCGCCATGTTCATAATGGTTAGGTTCTTCCTTTCCGCCACTCCATTTTGCTGAGGCGAGTATGCCGCCATCAGTTGGTGTGAGATTCCCCATTCTCTGCAGTAGTCATCAAACAGCCTTGAGGTGTACTCCCCACCTCTATCTGTCCGGAGCACCTTCAGTGGCTGCCCAACTTCCTTCTCAGCCATCGCCTTGAACTCTCGGAACTTGTCCAGAGCCTCGGACTTCTCTCTTAGAAAATAAACCCAACACTTCCTGCTGAAGTCGTCGGTGAATGTGATATAGTACTTGCTTCCACCAATTGAAGTAGTCTCAAACGGACCAGCAATGTCCGAGTGAACTAACTCCAACGGCCTTGTTGCTCTCCGGGACTTGCCACCCTCAAATGTTTCTCTCCTCTGCTTCCCCTTCGTGAATGCCTCACAGACCCTTTGAGGAGGTGTGATCATAGGCAGCTCATCCACCATCTTGGAACCTGACAACAACTTCAGTCCTGTGAACCCCAGATGGCCCATCCGGTGGTGCCACAGCCAAGCCTCCTCCTCCTCTTCTGTCCTCGCGAGACATGTCGTCTCCTTGACATCCATGCTCAACGTAAAAAGACGATTTGTCGTCATCTTCACCCTCACAACTTCCTTTCCTTGAACATCTTTGATGGCTAGGATGCCATCCCTTAATAAGACCTGGTAGCCCTTCTCCACCAGTTGCCCGAAGCTTAGGATGTTACTCCTCAAGCCAGGCACGTAGAAGACGTCGTTGATGAGCACCTCCTTCCCATTCAACACAACCGCCACTACTCCTCTTCCTTCAACCGAGATCTTAGAAGCGTCGCCGAAACTCACCTCACCACCATTTGGTTCAAGGCTCATAAACAGCTCCTTCTCTCCGCACATGTGATTACTGGCTCCGGTGTGCAAGTACCATATTCCATTCTTTCCACCTCCAGCTCCTTGGACAGTTAGGAACATCATCGGGTCGCCTCCCGTGTTGCTAGTCTCCGCATAATGGTTGGCATCTCCTCCCTTCCTAGGAGCCCAACAATCGTAGCTCATGTGCCCGAACTTGCCACAGTTGTAGCATTGGGTCTGGGACATGTCTCCTCTTCCTCCTCTGCCTTGACCTCTGCCTTGGTCTCTTCCCTGACCTCTGCTTTGACCCCTTCCTTGGCCTCTTCCTCTTCCTCCTGCGTCGTGTCTCCAACTCTGAGGTTGTTCCACTTCATGCTGGTTGTACTGATTCCTTCCAAAGTCTCGTCCACCTCTTCCTCCTCTACCTCTGCCTTGGTAGCCTCGGCCGCGCTGGCCTCCTCCTCTTCCTGAGCCCTCTCCAAAGTTAAGCTGAGTCTGGAGTGCTTTCCCCAAGCCACTCGACTCCTCCTCATCTTGCATCATCCGATACTCATGTGCTTGTAGCGAGCCAACAAGCTCATCCACCCCCATTGTGGTGAGGTCCTTTGACTCCTCAATAGCCACCACCACGTGTCTGAACTTCTTGGACATCGACCGCAGAAGCTTCTCATGAAACTGACGTCGTCAGTCATCTCTCCGTTCCTCTTCCTTTCATTTGTGAGCGTCCGCAGACGGGTCATATTGTCACCCACCTTCTCCGAGCCTTGCATCCTCATCACCTCATACTGGACTCGGAGGGTTTGCAGCTTCACCTTCTTTGCCTTGTCCACTCCTTGCATGAAGTGTTGCAGTATCTCCCAAGCTTCCTTTGAAGTCTCGGCATCCGAGATCTTCTCAAATGTGGCTTCATCCACCCCTTGGTACAAGATGAACAACGCCTTCTTGTCCTTCTTCTTGGTTTCTCTCACCGCCATCCTTTGAGCGTTAGTCAACGCGGCTTCTGCTTCGGCAGTAAGCACCTCGACACCTTCCTCCACAACATCCCATAGCTCCTTAGAGGCGAGCAACACTCGCATCTGAATACTCCAATTTCCGTAGTTTGTTTTGCTCAGCTTGGGGACCTGCCCCGGCATCCCGCTTCCCATCTCCATCACTCCTTTTTGCAAACAAAACTTCCAGGAGTCTCTGAACCTGCCTCTGATACCACTTGTTGGAAACGTGAATGAGTCCCTGCTTCGGACTACACCTCAAAAAACACTTAGCACAAAATCCACTAGTAAACAGCGAGTTCGCCAACTCTAGCCGCCTACCCGCGCGAGCTCCCACTTGCGAGATGACCAACGCGAGACCGCCACACCAAGACCTCTTCGCCAACACTTATGTGGTCTCGCAAGCACCTACTCGGCAGCGAGACCAAACAACCTGCACGGCTACGACTAACTCAACTCGCTCGCGAACACACGCGAGTGCACAATACTTGTGAGATCACTACACTCCGCGAGTACGCACTCGCGCGGCGAGACGGCCTAGTCGCCCGGCGCTCCTTCTAACTTGGCCTAACCGCTCGGCCGAGCTCAACTCGCGAGCTGCTCCACAGCACCGGCGAGAACGAGCACCAACCGAGTTCCCCTTCACCGCCGAGGCCAACCCAACACCGGTGAGCTGCAACTCTTGTTCGGCGAGATGGCGGGATCAAACCTTCCGGCCGGCTTCAACTCCAAACTGCTCGGCACGTTCACCGCCGGCAACCTTCTCTCACTAGAAACCTTGGCGCTGCGGCGCTCTCTCCTCTCTCTAAACTTGAACAAGAGTTGGGAATTTTTCTCACTATTTCATCAATCTACAACTAAGGATTACAAGCCTTTATATAGGCAACTGCAACGAATAAAAACGTGCCAAGTGGCAAAACAATTAAAGCAACTAACTCCTAACTATTCACCTACCAACTCCTCAACTTCCCATTGATTACATTCATTCCCCCTTAATGCAATTAAAACAACATAAAATATGTAACTCCCCATGCATGTGGGGCCCGGTCAATAAGTCAATCAAAGCTCCAACATTTCGTGCCCAGGGTCTGCTAGAGATTGTCAAAACACACATGAAATCTTCTGATGTTGGCAAGGATTTTGAAGGAGCAACACCCACTGTTGAAACTATTGAAGTGTGAAGTTGGGGGAAGTCGGGCAGACTGATTGACAGTCCGCACAGACCGCAAAAACCGCGCGGACTACACGGACAGCCTTGGCGGACAGTCAGTTTGGCTGTGGTTCTTCTCTGGCGGTCTGGACCAGCATGCTCTCTGGTGGAGTAACCGGCCGGCAGATAGGTTTGGTTATCCGCGGTTAGTTGCGGACTCTTTGGAGCTCGCCGGTGTCCGACATGGATCTGTGCTTGGGGTCTGGGTGTTGGATCATGGAGTAAGCACAGTTGCGCGGACAGGTTGCCTGGAGGTCGCGCGGACTGATGGAGCAGTCAACATGCATGGTTGCAGACTGGAGTTGTTTAGTAGGGTGCGGTCTTGGTATCAGGTGGCGCGGTTAGGATTAGAGACCGCGGAGTTTGTGGACTTGGTCTGGTGAGACTAAGTCCAGCTTGTTGTCTTGCTCGCCGAGCTCGCCTTGATGCGGACTGGTAGACAGCTCGTCGTGGTTTAGTCTGCTTGGTATTCGCCGAGTTCGCCTTGTGCGGACTGCAATGGTATTCGCCGAGTTCGGCAATATTGGCTGGACAGATTGTCTAAGTCACGGGCTGCAGGATGCGCAAACTCATAGCAGTATCCGCGGGATTAGGCGGACTGATTGTATATCTGGCAGGGGTTGTTCGACGCGGCCTGGCAAACTGGTTTGGTATCCGCATTGTGCGGATACAGGTGTTAGTCAGCAGGGTTTGATGGGAGGTTATCATATCGGTGTAGGTGGCGACGACACTCCTCCACACACATATAAAAAGGACCTCTCAGCTCGTCATTACAAAAAACAGTGAACAATAAGAGCGAGCTCACACTTGATTTTGCGGTTACGGTTTTATAACCGATGTGACTAATAAAGTTGGTTCTGTGCAGGCTGTGCGGCTAACACCACGCGACTAGGCGACCAGCGGAATTTTGGTGTGGAACAATTTCCGGATACAGTCAGCGGTTAGCAGCAGGTCGCGGTCTTTGCGGCTTGGTCTCTTCCTCGGAGTTGCAGATTAGTGGAGCAGTTCGCTCAGTCAATCAGCGGGTTCTGTTCGGGCTCTTTAAACATTGCAATAACAGCAGTCTGCATAGTTAGCCACGGATAGACAGCTTCAGCGTCTCGGCGGATTCTGCTGGCGGGTTGGCGACTTGCGCGGTTACTGGATCAGTCCGTGCGACTTCTTCTTGCTGCAATTTGTTGTGTTCCCGTTTACATTGTAATTATGTCTTGCAATGTATGTCTCGCCCTGTAATAGAAGTTGATTTCAATTGGGAACTCTTGTGCTACCATTACTGCTGTCTTTTATTTGACTTTGATTGTGATGGAGTGTTCCTACGATCTCATTAGCTCCTTCTTCAGGAAAATTTTTACACCCACTTATGATGAAATAGGGAGAAGTTGTTAACATAAAAAAGGTAATAGAAATTTAACTCACTGCTTTAAGAAGAAATTTTGATGCTCTCATGATGAAAGAGGGAGAAGTTGTTCAAGACTTCTTTGGAAAAATAACTCGTATCGTAAACCAAATCCGTGAATAATCAGATCCATGCCTAAAACCCGCATGCAAAATGTTTCAGCCATTTTAGAAGCTCATGTCCTTGATACCCTCACTGTGACTGATCTGCTTGGTTCCCTCCAATTCCATGAAGACTTGCTGGCATGAGAGTCTGAACCCCTAGATAAAGTCTTCCAAACAAAAAATGAATTTCAGAACGTATAAAATTGATGAAAAGAAGAGGTTTCAAGGGGGAAGTTTCAAAATAGCAAACCTGAAAACAAGCTGAAACAACCAACACAACAAAATTGACAGTGTATCATCTGTAAAAAAACAAAATCATGAGGCAAAAGACTATTTTATTGTTGCAAGAGATGTCAAAACCAAAACCATTCTGAGAGCAGATGTGTAACGCCCCAAGTTTCCTGAAGCAGGAAATGGTTTCGATGAGATACCGCCCGGTGGTAAGGTTAACGTCGGCGGTAGCGAGGCTGATCTAGCTGGTATACCTCTCTGTGAGGTACCGCGTGGCAGTAGTGATACCGCAGGGTGGTAGTATCA
The DNA here is from genome assembly GCA_039513925.1 of Platanthera zijinensis. Classification (NCBI taxonomy): domain Eukaryota; kingdom Viridiplantae; phylum Streptophyta; class Magnoliopsida; order Asparagales; family Orchidaceae; genus Platanthera; species Platanthera zijinensis. The sequence continues at coordinate 127,418,604 of CM077098.1, forward strand.
GGGCGTCGAGTGCGTCGTATGGATACGATGCATCGTCTACTGCGTGGCGGTAGGTTGTTATTGCGCGGCGATAGCAGATGTCGCGTGGCGGTAGCGGCTGGTTTCATAACCGGCACTAGATATCGCATGGCGGTAGTAACTTATCGCGCGACGATAACAGGCTGTAACGGCGTGTCTACGTGTCGCCCTGTGATTGGAGGTCTTGGGCGATGGCGCACGAATCGAGCCGTCGATTGAGGTACCGTGCGGCGATAGCTCTATTTAAAGCCTTGGAAGTGGCGTTTTCACTTCATTTATTTGGAGGCTTTATTCTGAGCGACTGGACCAGGAAGGAGGAGAGTCGGTCGAAGGAGATCTCGTCTCCGTTGTATTTTCGGAGCTCGGATTCGCGAGACGAGTTTAGATCTACGGAGGCAAAGTCGTAGCGGTCATTTCCAGCCGGCTAGAATCTCTCCTGTGGCGCCGAAAAGAACTTCTAGTGTTGCATTTTGGCATGTGAGGGTAGATGCTCCACGAGCATGTGGAAGTGGTTCTCCCGACGGGTAGATCTGTGTATCCCCGTTAGTGTTGCATTTAGATCCGGAATCGAAGTACGAAATATGCATGCTGTGTGAAGCCCATTCAGACAAGTTGGTCTGGATTGATGATGTTTGTATGTATGTCGGAGAAGACTCTGTGGTAATCGCGTAGATTTCGGAGCTACGGGGTGTGCAGATGGCTGTAGTGAAAGTACTGGAAATGGTCTCCAGGAAAACATCGTTTAAGCGGGAGAATCGATAGTCTGTCCCCTACCGCGCGGCGGTAGCGCTACCGCCAGCAGTAGCTCCCAATGAGAACTGATTGATTGTGAGGCCTGTCTCGTGGAGACCTGAGGGTCATTGCTTGTGAGGCTTGTCTCGTGGAGACCTGGGGGGCCATGTGGTGAGGCTTGTCTCTTGAAGACCTGGGGGCCAATGTGGGAGCTGAGAGCCTGTGTGGCCCAGCTTAGGCGGTCGTGAGTGCTAGCCTAGGATCATAACGAGGTTATGTATCGTACGAATAGGAAAGGGGATGCTGACCCGCGTCATGGCTTGCGAGCCGAACGATTTGAGAATGAGAAATAACTGAAATGCACCCAACCCAATGTTGATCGACTTGGAGTGAGTGTGTGTATCCGTAGAATCATTATGACTTTGTCGTAGCATAGGGGCGTTGTCTTTGGCTTCGGCCCTGAAATATTAAAATGCTCAAACGTTGTTGACCGTCGCAGAGAACGGAGGTATGACCCTTTGGGTCCTTTGCACCGAGAATGTGCTCTAAGAGCACGGGGGGTTGAACGGTCATGTCAACGTCTGTGGCGAATTGTGCTTAATCTGCACGTTCTGATTGCCAATTTTGTATATGCTAATGCATGTAGGGAAGGAGCACCGTCACCCCGAGTGAGGGGTGGGGTCATTATAATTTGGCCAGCTAATGCTGACCATTGCTTTGTTTGTCACTGTTGGGGTGGAATGTTTCGTGTAGGTGCAACTGAGCCAAGCCGGAAATAACGGGCTGGAGCCCATGATTGCTAAGTCGGCCCTTGAAGGCCAAAGCGAATTGCACGTCTTTATTTATCATTTCATGTGTGGTCGGCCTGCGTGCTGAAGTATGTAAGACATTGTTATTTGAGAAAAATCTTGTAAGACCTTAAGGTTGTATTAGTTGTGTATTATGTTATCATTCCTATTTAGTTGTGTGGACATTCAAATGGTTGGGTTCTAAGAGATTAATTTACTTCCGCTATAATTCACTCTGAGTTAGGATGCGTGTAATTGGATTATGGTTTCAATATGTAACTCCACTAACTGTTCGTAGTATATGGCGTCGGGCCCCGGTCGGACCTTCTGTTATATCCCATGTGATGGATTGGGGTGTTACAATTTTGTATCAGACTCTGGTGCCAGTCTTTTTTCTTCAAATTCGTGGGCGAATTCTTTTAAGGGGTGGTGAGCATATGTATGTGCGTCACCGTTATAACATGAAAGAACCCATGAATGTCCACTTAGGAATGAAAATACACATGTTTGAGGAACATGCATGTTCCTTTAATTGCATTTTGGCAATATGTTTGGTCGCCTAATGGAGTGACGTTTTACGATCATAGGTGACTAAAAGCGGTGTGTGGCAACCTCTGCCCCATCGCTTGGTGGGTAGTAGTGCACCGGTGGAGATGCTTACACCCCCCTTTCGACGGAAGCGGTTCAGATGATTGTTGATGTGGTCGTCTCAATGTTCAAAGCTCAACGCGGAGGGCATGTGTAGCCCTCTGTTCTTGGGATGGATTCGATGCCGATTGACTCTCTTGAGCAAACTGCTATAAGAAGAACCTCGGGTCAGCAGTTGAGCTAGTGTTTGGTGCAGGGAGCACATAAAATTGATGAGTACCTACATGCGTTTGTCATGCTGAGGCATAAGACAGGGTTTGTGCTTGAAGATGAGGAGACCAAGATCAATAGATTTTATAATGATCTGCGCAATGATTTCCGAATTTTGTTGTTGGGTCCTAAGTTACTTGGATTCCAAGCATTGGTGGAGTCTGCGAGATCTTTGGAAATAAATTTGGCAAAAGTCCACCAGAAGTCAAAGTTAAAGGTACCAAACTCTGCAAGGCCTACAAAGTATGAATACCGCAAGAGGAGGAAGCAGAGATCTAGAACATCTACTAGCCATGCTCCATGTGCTTGCTATATGAAAGAAATGGACAAAGAGCTAAATAAACCGCAGACTTTATTGCTCCAAAAAGATAAAGATTACATAGGTATGCTCCCTTATTTATAGAAATCGGGGGAGATGAGAGAATACAACACCGATGTGGGACTAAATACAAGTCGGGCAGCCTACGTTGTTTAACAAGGTCAAACCGCCCACTATACAAATAATAAAACACCAAACCGGCAACAAGGGAAGTTGCCAAACCGCCCAGGGAAGACCGCCAGACCGCAACTGCGGGTTACCACCAGACCGCAGTTGCGGCAACCTATCAGACCGCAGCCACTGCTAGCAGACGGTCAGCAACCGCGGGATGCCACCAGACCGCAGATGCGGTTAACCCTCTGACCACTATTGCGGCTTCCACCAGACCGCTGCGGCTTAACCTCAGACAGCCTCTACTACTGTTCACCAGACCGCAGTTGCGGTTACCCTCTGACTGCTGCTGCAGCTTCCATCAGACCGTTGCGGCTTTGTCTCAGATTGCCACTGCTGCTTTCCACCAGACCGCAGTCTGAATTCCATCACCAGGCCGGATGACCAAACCGCCAGGTCGCTGAGACAGGCAGACTATTGCGGCTAGATATCAAACTGATCGGTCTCCTGAAGCTCCAACACTCCCCCCTCAAGCTGGAGCATATATATCTATCATGCCCAGCTTGCTACAAACCTTCTCGGAAGGAATAACTGGCTTGGTGAAGAAATCAGTCAGTTCTCTCTCTGAGGTAACAAATGGAGTGCAAATCTGATTTTTCAAAATCTCCTCTCTAATGAAGTGACAGTCAACCTCGATATGCTTCATCCTCTTATAGAAGACAGGAGTCCTCGAAATATATATAACTTCCTTATTGTCACAGAATATTGGCAGAGGATGATCATAAATCTCTCCAAAATCAAGCATAAGAGTGCGTAACCACTTCAGCTCACAAGTAGTTAGAGTCATGCTCCTATACTCAGCTTCTGCACTTGACCTAGAGACAAAAGCTTGTTTCTTGCTCTTCCAGCTGACAAAATTGCCGCCAACAAAGTACAGAATCCAGATGTGGACTTCCTATCTTCCTTGTCATCTGCATAGTTTGCATCAGAATATGCCTGAATCTCTAAATGTCCCCTTCACTAAAAGAGAAGTCCTTTCCCTAGAGCACCTTTCACATACTCTAGAATCTTCATTCTCGACTTCCTACCACATAGCAAATATCCGGTCTTGTGACTGTCAGATAAATGAGTTTCCCCACAAGCCGTCTGAACCTGGTGACATCCTCAAGAAGAGGTGAGTCCTCACTCCAACACTTATCATCTCCAACCGACATCGAAGAACGAGACGGTTTAGCCCCAAGGAGGCTTGTTTCTTTTAAGAGGTCCAAGACATACCTCCTCTATGAAAGAACAACCGACCCTAGTTTCCTGGATATTTCAATGCCTAAGAAATATTTTGGAGATCTCATATCTTTAGTAATAAAGTGTTGAAGAAGATGCTTCTTGGTCATATTTACACCTTATCTATCATCTCCTATGAGCAGAATATCATTCACATAAACAGCAAGGACCACAAGACCTGCTGATGTCTTGCGAATGAATAACGAGTGATCCGCAGCACTTCTAACAAACCCAACCAACGAAATGACCTCATTGAACTCGTCAAACCAGGCCCTGGGACTTTACTTTAGACCATAAATTATCTTTCGTAGTATACAGACCTGAGCAACATACCCAGGAGGTTGCTCCATATACACAGTTTCATGTAAACCACCATAAAGAAAAACATTCTTCACATCCAGCTGAGACATTTCCCAGTCTTTGTTGACGGCCACAAAAAAAGCACAAGGATCGTAGTAATCCTGGCCACGGGAGAGAAAGTGTCAAAAAAATCCACTCCATAAGTCTGCGTAAAACCTTTGGCAACAAGCCGTGCATTGTAATGATCAATTGAACCATTAGGTAGAAACTTAATGACAAAGACTCAGCGATAGCCAACCACGTCAACACCTGGAGGGATAGAAACAAGAGTCCAAGTACCCCGGTCAGTAAGAGTACACATCTCTTCATCCATAGCAGCCTTCCAATTAGGGAGAGCAAGATCATTTCGATATGAAGCAGGAACAATATTGGTCGAGAGAGCCAGAGCAAAGCTCTTAGAAAAGGGAGAGAGCTGAGCATAAGAGACCACAGCCTGAACAGGATACTGGGTACATGAGCGAACACCTTTCCGAAGAGCAATTGGAAGATCCAGATCAAACCTGTTTACCGTGTCAGCCTCATCCAAAGAAGAGATTACTGGCCTGGGAACTGGTTCCAGTGGCTCAGGAGAAGAAGCAGGGATAGTCGAGGAGTCTGAAGGAGAAGAATCAAAAATAGGAGAAGAATCAAGTAAAGCAGGCTCCAAAAGAGGTTTCAGCGCATCGAGAGAGGGAGAAGAACTCTCAGATGAAGAAAGAGAGGGAGAAGAGAAGGGAAAGAAACCGGACAAACCGGAAGAAGCCGGACAAACCGGAAGAAGCCGGACAGAGCCGGAAGAAGAGGTCGTGCGGTTAAACAAACAAACCGCGATCTTTTTGAAGCAAAGGATCGGTTCGCTCTGATACCATGAAAGAAATGGACAAAGAGCTAGCTAAATAAACCGCAAACTTTATTGCTCCAAAAAGATAATATCACATAGGTATGCCCCCTTATTTATAGAAATTGGAGGAGATGAGAGAATACAATAACCGATGTGGGACTAAATACAAGTCGGGGGGTCTACGCGGTTTGTGAAGGTCAAACTGCCCACTATACAAATAATAAAATACCAAACCGGCAACAAGGGAAGATGCCAAACCGCCCAGGGAAGACCAACAGACCGCAACTGCGGGTTGCCACCAGACCACAGTTGTGGCAACCTATCAGACTGCAGCCACTGTTAACAAACGGTCAGCAACTGCGAGATTCCACCAGACCGCAGATGCAGTTAACCCTCTGACCACTGCTGCGTCTTCCACCAGACTGCTGCGGCTTAACCTCAAACTGCCTCTACTGATGTTCACCAGACCGCAGTTGCGGTTACCCTCTGACTTCTGTTGTGGCTTCCATCAGACCGCTGCGGCTTGGTCTCAGATCACCACTATTGTTGTCCACCAGACCGCAGTCTGAAGTCCATCACCAGGCCGGATGACCAAATCGCCAGGTCGCTGAGACAGGCAGACCGCTACGGCTAGATATCAGACCGATCGGTCTCCTGAAGCTCCAACACTATACTTGTGGCAAGTTAGGACACCTTGCTCGATATTGTCGTTGTGATGCCCCGAGGACAAAGAAATCTAAGTCAGGAGCAGTTACAGGGCGAGTTCCACTTACTTGCAATACGTGTGGCAAGATAGGATATATTGCCAGAGAATGCCGGAGTGGTACCCCAGTGGCAAAGGAGACAGGATTTGGAGAAACCTTTGGGCGAGACCCAATTATATGTTATACTTGTGGTAAGCTGGGACATATAGCCCGCGACTGTTGGAGTGGGCCTCCAAAGATAAGGGAAAAGACAGGAGGCCATAAGCAAAGGGACGATATGACATGTACGGTTTAGATTATAGCTTTTATACTTGTGATATAATTAGTTGCTGGTATATGACTTGTTTAAAGTAGGCTTTATTCTACCCTTGGTTGTAGAGAGCACTGTTCGTTGCAGGGGCTTCTCGCTCCTTAGTATCTAAGGTCTTCGTGTGGTTCGTCTTAGTGCCTTCCGTTATATCGATTATGTATATATAAATCAAACAGATGCATGGTTGTTTAAAAATCATCTGTAGTTTGACCTTAGGCATGGACTGACTCTCGGATCAGCACGCATATGTTGATTATAACTCGAAGGAGTCATGCTAGGACTGAACACCGAATGCGAGACTAAGTTAGTAAGTACTTCCTAAGGATCTCCCTGAGATTTCACTTTACAGAATGATAGGTTTCACCATTGAGCTAGTGCTAGGTGCCAAGCCTGTGTCACGCTCTCCTTACCGTCTAGCACCGAGAGAAATGGTGGAACTGGAGGCGCAGCTTCAAGAGTTGATAGAGCAGGGGTATGTGCGTCCAAGTTCGTCACCTTGGATCACCCCGGTCCTGTTCGTGAAGAAGAAGGACAGAAGTCTGCAGTTGTGTATCAATTATCAGTAATTGAATAAGCTGATAGAGAAAACAAGTACCCGATTCCGAGGAACGATGATCTGTTCGACCAGCTAGTTGGATCGACTGTGTACTCGAAGCTAGATCTAAAGTCTGGTTATTATCAGTTGGGAATCAGGGAAAGTGATATTCTCAAGACAGCGTTCAGTACATGCTATGGGCGTTATGAGTTCACTGTCATGTCATTTGGGCTGACGAATGCACCATCCGTGTTTATGAACTTAATGAACCGGACATTTAGGGAGTATTTGGATTGGTTCGTGATAATCTTTATTGACGATATCCTGGTGTACTCTCAGACTGAGGATGATCATGCAGAGCATTTACATATTGTTCTGAAGACTTTGAAGAGTACTCAGTTGTACATCAAGTTCTCTAAGTGTGAGTTTTGACTGTCTTTGGTAGCATTCCTTGGTCATATTATTAGTGGAGAGGGAATCACGATGGATCCGGCAAAGATTGTTGTGATACGGGAGTGGCCTGTATTGTCTTATGTGGCGGAAGTCCGGAGTTTTCTGGGTCTTGTCAGCTACTACAGACGTTTCGTGGAGAATTTCTCGCGAATAGCGTTACCTCTCACGACCTTGACAAGGAAGGATCAGAAGTTTGTTTGGTCGCCAGCGTGCGCGCAAGCTTTCGAAGAATTGAAAAGTCGTCTGACCGCGACGTCTATTTTGTGCTCGTGATGTGGATTGGAAGGCTATGAAATCTATAGTGATGCCTCAGGGAGCAGCTTAGGCTGTGTTTTTATACAGCATGGTTAGGTGATAGTATATGGCTCACGCCAGTTGAAAATGCACGAGAGGAACTATCAGATCCACGATTTGGAGTTAGCGGCCGTGATGTTTGCTCTGAAACTTTGGAGGCACTACTTGTATGGCATGAAGGTCGATATTTATACAAACCATAAGAGCCTGAAATATCTGTTTGAACAGAAGGACTTGAATATGCGCCAACGGAGGTGGATGAAGTTCCTTGGGGACTACACCTTCAAGATACATTGTGTCTCTAGAAAGGGTAATGCGGTTGCGGATGCGATAAGTCGTAGGGTTCCCGCAAAAGCCAATTGGATACAGATGCATGACGAGCGTCTTATTCGTGATTTGGAGGCCTTGGAGATCTTTCGTGTTGATAGGAGGTCTAGTGCTGAAGCACATTTGAACTGGACAGAGGTACAGTATGACCTCGCCGACATGGTTTGGCAGACTCTGGAGTTGGACGATAGCATGAGATGCTATATGACTGAGTCTTTGGATGGGTCAAATGCTCAGTTTACCATTGATGATGGGCTGTTGTGGAAGAACATTCGATTGTGCGTCCCCAAGGTGGGCAAATTACGGGAAGAATTGATGTACGAGGCTCATTACACCAAGTACTCGATTCACCCGGGGAGCACAAAAATGTATAAAGATATGAAAAAGCTATTCTGGTGTCCAGGAATGAAAAAGGACATAGCGCTATATGTCGCAAAGTGTCAGACTTGTGCCTTGGTGAAGGCCGAATGTTAGAAGCCCAGTGGTTTTTTGAAGTTTTTTTCTATACCAGAATGGAAGTTCGACGACATATCTATGGATTTCGTGCATGATTTACCAAGATCGCAGAAAAGGAACGATGTCATCTGGGTTATCATTGATTGTTTGACGAAAATGTCGCACTTCATCCCGAATAGGAATCAGTGAAAAAGATGGCGAAGCTTTATGCGGATAACATTGTGTGATTGCACGGTATGCCCCGTAGCATCATTAGTGATCGATATGGGCGCTTCACGTCTAACTACTGGAGGCTAATACATCAATTTTTGGGTACCAAGCTGAAGTTCAGTACGACCTTTCATCCGCAGATGGATGGTCAGACCGAGAGGGTAAACAGGACGATGGAGGACATGTTTTGCATGTGCGCCCTAAATTTCGGAAAGATGTGGGAGGATCACCTGTATATGATCGAGTTCATTTACAACAATAGCTACCGGGCAAGCATTCAAATGACGCCCTTTGACGCCCTTTATGGTAGAAAGTGTCGTACTCCGCTGTCATGGATGGAGACGAGCGAATCAAAGCTGTTTAAGCAAAAAGAAGTCGAAGATGCAACTTCGATTGTTCGTACAATCCGGGAGAGGTTGTTGATCACTCAGGATAGACAAGCTAAGTATCATAATGTCAAACACATAAATTTCGAGTTCGCCGTGGGTGATTGAGTGTATCTGAAGATCAAACTGTTCAAGGGTGTGTCGAGGATTCAACGCTTGAAAAAGCTAAATCCGAGATACCTTGGGTTGTTTGAGATACTGGAGAGCATTGGTGAAGCCGCCTATCGGTAGAAGCTTTCAACGGAACTTAGTGGTCTGCACGATGAATTCCACATATCAGTTTTGCGGAAGGCAATGCAAGAGCCTACGCAAGTGGTTGCGGCGGATCAAGTACCGATTGATGTTGGGTTGACAACGAAGGTCGAGCCCATTCGCATTGAGGACATGGAAGTCAAGCAACTTCACAATAAGTCTATCAAGATGGTCAAGGTCCGTTGGAACAACTATGACCGAGAGGAACTTTCATGGGAGTGGGAGCAAACCATGAAGGCGGAGTTCCCCGAGTTATTTATTTGAGGTACACATTTTGATATTGTTACTTTTATAATTTCCAACAAGGCGTAATTTCGAGACGAAATTCTTTAAGTGGAGGAGATTTGTAACGCTCTAAGTTTCCTAAAGAAGGAAATGGTTTTTATGAGATACTGCTCGCAGGTAGGGTTAACACCGGCGGTAGCAAAGCTGATTTAGCCAGTATACCTCTCTGTGAGGTACCGTATGGCGGTAGCGATACCGCGGGGTGGTAGCGTCAGGGCATCGAGAGTGTCGAAAGCGTCGTATGGATACGACACATCGTATACCGCGCGGCGGTAGGTTGTTATCGCGCGGTGATATCAGATGTCGCATGGCGGTAGCGGTTGCTTTCGTAACCAGCGCTAGATACCGCGTGGAGGTAGTAACTTATCGTGCGGTGATAGCATGCTGTAACGACGTGGCCACGTGTCGGCCTGTGATTGGAGGTCTTGGGCGGTGACGCGCGAATCGAGTCGTTGATTGAGGTACCGCGCGGCGGTAGCTAGTTATCGTGCGGCGGTAGCTCTGTTTAAAGCCTTGGAAGTGGTGTTTTCACTTCATTTCTTTGGAGGCTTTATTCTGAGCGGCTAGAGAAGGAAGGAGGAGAGTCGGTCGAAGGAGATCTCGCCGTTGTTGGAGTTTTGGAGCTCGGATTCGCGAGACGAGTTCGGATCTATGGAGGTAAAGCCGTACCAGTCATTTCCATCCAGCTAGAATCTCTCATGGCGCTGAAACGAACTTCTAGGGTAACGATCCTCTTCCTTGGACATGTGAAATCCTTCATTTTGGCATGTGAGGGTAGACACTCTACGAGCATGTGGAAGTGGTTCTACCGACGGGTAAATCTGTGTATCCCCATTAGTGTTGCATTTAGATCCGGAATCGAAGTACGGAATAGGCATGCTGTGTGAAGTCCATCCAGACAAGTTTGTCTAGATTGGTGATGTTTGTATGTATGCCGGAGAAGACTCTGTGGTAATCACGTAGATTTCGGAGTCACGGTGTGTGCATATGGCTACAGTGAGAGTACTAGAAATGGTCTCCACGAAAACACCCATTTAAGGGAAAGAATCGATAGTCTGTCCCCTACCGCGCGGCGGTAGTGCTACCGTCGGCGATAGCTCCTAGTGAGCACTGATTTATTGTGAGGCCTATCTCGTGGAGACCTGAGAGCCATTGATTGTGAGGCCTGTCTCGTGGAGACCTGGGGGCCATATGGTGAGGCCTATCTCTTGAATACTTGGGGGCCAATGTGGGAGCTGAGAGCCTCTGTGGCCCATCTTAGGCGGTTGTGAGTGCTAGCCTAGAATCATAATGAGGTTATGTATCGTACGGATGGGAAAGGGGATGCTGACCCGCATCATGGCTTGCGAGCGAGACGATTTGAGCACCAGAAATAGCTGAACTGCACCCAACCCTATGTCGATCGATTTGGAGTGAGTCAAAGTATGTATCCATTGGATCATCATGACTTTGTCGTAGCATAGGGGCATTGTCTTAGGCTTCGACCCTGAAAGACTAAAATGCTCAAACATTGCTGACCGTCGCAGAGAACGGATGTGTGACCCTTTGGGGTCCTGTGCACCGAGAATATGCCCTGAGAACATGGGGTGTTGGACGGCCGTGCTAACATCTATGGAGAATGATGCTTAATCTGCATGTTCTGATTGCCAATTTTGTATATGTTAATGCCTGCATGGAAAGAGCACCGCCACCCCGAGTGAGGGGTGAGGTCGTTATAATTTGGTCAATTAATGCTGATCATTGCTTTGTTTGTCACCGTTGGTGTGGAATGTTTCGTGCAGGTGCAGCTGAGCCAAGCGGGAAATAGCGGACTGGATCCCATGATTGCTAAGCCGGCCCTTGAAGGCCAGAGCGAATTTCCCGTCTTTATTTATTATTTCATGTGTGGCCGGCCTGCGTGCCGAAGTATGTAAGACATTATTATTTGAGAAAAATATTGCAAGGCCGTATCAATTGTGTATTATGTTGTAATTCCTATTTAGTTCTGTGGACATTCAAATGGTTGGGTTCTAAGCAATTAATTTTACTTTCACTAGAATGCACTCTAAGTTAGGATGCGTGAAATTGATTATGGTTTCAATATGTAACTCCACTAACTGTCTGTAGTATATGGCATCGGGCCCCGGCCAGACCTTCTGTTATATCTATGTGACAGATGAGGGTGTTACAAGATGCTTGTATAAACCAAAGGAAGAAGCTAAGATAACTGAAACAGAGACCAATTAGTACCTTTTTACCCGACTAGCATACACATCTAGAAGAAAAGATGGAGTTTGGTTCATAGATAGTGGATGCTCTAGCCACATGGTGAACGACAAGAATTACTTTGTAAAACTAGATGCGCAATATAAATCGAAAGTGATAATTGGAGATGGAAAGAACCAGAGAATTGAAGGGAGAGGGACTATAGGTGTGAGAACTCAGAAAGGTGAAGACAAACTTATTAATGATGTGCAATTTGTCCCAACACTCGCACAGAATCTTCTAAGTGTTGGTCAGCTCACAAAGAGGGGCTTTAGGATAGTATTTGATAATGACCAATGCCACATAATACACTCTGCATGAAATATTATCATCATCTCAGCCAAGCTGAACAAAAGCAATATTTGGTCATTAGACTTAAAACCAACTAACACAACTGCACTTGTCTATCATAAAAAAACCCAGCTCTCTATAGCACACTATGACACCATAGACTTGGTCACATAAACCTCAACACATTACAACAACTGTTGAAGAGAAGACTAGTTCAAGGGTTACCAAAAATTGAAAATATGAAGTTAGATTGTGATACCTGTGTACCCAACAAATCTCATAGGAAACCTTTCCCGCATACCTCAAGTGAGAGTATCAAGACCTCTAGAACTCCTCCATATAGACCTTTGGGGCCCTGCCTCTACCCCTACACTCAGGGGGGGGGGGGAGATACTATTTTCTGATTGTAGATGACTTCAGTAGATTCATGTGGATTTACTACCTAGAACAAAAATTAGATGCCTTCAAGAAATTTAAAATCTTTAAAGCCAAAACAGAAAATTAGTTTGAAAGAAGAATAATTAAGACTGTGAGAAGTGACAGGGGAGTGGAGTTCCTCTCTTCTACCTTCAACTCATTCTGTGAGGAAGCTGGAATCCACAAACAACTTACCACACCTACTACACCCCAACAGAATGGGGTTGTAGAAATAAGAAACAGGACAATAGTTGAAATGGGAAGGACCATGATGATTCATAAATCCTGCCCAAAATCCCTTTGGGGAGAAGCAACCTCTACAACTGTATATATCCTAAATAGAAGCATCACCACGGCAAATACCAATACCACGCCTTATGAAATTCTTTTCCAATGCAAGCCTCAAGTTTCCCATTTAAGGACTTTTGGTTGCATTGCCTATACCCATAAAACATCTCAAACAAGGGACAAGTTAGCCGAGTCAAGTCAGAAGTGTGTATTGACTGGATACTATGAGCAAAGCAAGGCTTATAGGCTGTTTGATCCAACAACTAATAAGCTAATAATTTCAAGAGATACTACCTTTAGTGAAGGAGAAGAGTGGAACTGGGCATCAGACCTGAGTACTACTTCCAAAACCATTTACTTGTCGGTTGAGCTGGTACCCCACCCAGCCCCATCCAAAGCAACACAAACAACATAGAATTAAAAAGTTCTGACACTAACTCAGAGTCATCATCATCATCACCCAGGAAAACAAGGTCACTACTGGAGATATATCAAAGTGAAAAAACTGCATTGCTGGTTGCATCACCCATTACCTATGAAGAAGCAAAAAAACAAAAAGAATGGAGAGATGTTATGTTACAAGAGATGGAATCCATTAATATGAATAAAACCTAAACTTTAGTGCCTAGACAACAAAATCGAGAGATCATTGGATTAAAATGGGTTTACAAGTTAAAACAAGATGAAAATGGTCACTTACTAAAATATAAAGCCCGTCTTGTTGCAAAGGGGTATTCCCAAAAACCAGGAGAAGATTTCACTGAGACTTTTGCCCCAATGGCTAGGATGGCCACAGTAAGGTTAATAATTTCAATAGCAGCCCAAAATAACTGGCCAATTTTCCATCTAGATGGAAAATCAGCCTTTCTTAATGGAGAATTAAAAGAAGTTTTTGTTTATCAATCACAAGGCTTTCAAATCTCTGTAGAAGAAGAAAAAATCTACAAACTCCACAAAGCCCTTTATGGACTTAAGCAGGCACCAAGAGAATGACACAACAATATTGATGGATATTTTCAAAGGGAAGGCTTTATAAAGAGCGCCCATGAAGCAACTTTATACACTAAAACAGTAAAAGATGAAAAGGTGATCATAAGCTTGTATGTTGATGATCTTATTGTGATTGGCACCCAAGCAACCTGGCCTCATCCAACATTTTAAACAAAAAATGATGCAAGAGTGTGAGATGAGTGATTTGGGACACCTAAAGATGTTTCTTGGGATGCAATTATCACACCATCAGGGTGCATATTTTCTCTTACAGGCTGTCTATACAAAATTGGCTGAAAAAGTTTCAAATGGAGGCTTGCAATCCCTCAGTCACACCTATGTCAACTGCAGAAAAATTAAAAAGCAAAACAAAAGAATAAGAATGCACAGAGGAAGAAGGTTATAGGAGATTGGTCGGTTCCCTTTTATATCTCACCAATACAAGGCCCAATATTGAAAATTTTGTCAATATCATTACTAGATTTGTAAGCAATCCATATAATGCTGGGAAAAACGATGCAAAAAACAACACAGAAAAGCACAGAACACAACACATGAATTTAACGTGGAAAACCCCAAGTCTGGGGAAAAAATCACAACCACCCGCGCCACAGAAATCCACTATGAAAAACGTTCAAAGAAACTTACACCGCTTCTCTATCAGCCGCTCTCCTTCCTCTGGTTTCTAATCTCTTGAGTTCTACAGAAACCCTAAGCCGAAAATAGGCTTAAATACCCACGGAATAAAGATGGATAAATTACATAAATACCACTAACAAAAATTTCGGTCGGGGCATCGCCCCCAAACCCCCGAGCAGGGGCGCGCTGCCCCCCTGCAACCCCCCAGCTAGGGGTGTAAACGAGTCGAGCTTGGAAAAATTCCCAAGCTCGAGCTCGAGCTCGACGAGCTCATTTTGCATGGCTCAAGCTCGAGCTCGAGACCAATATATTGAGCTCGAGCTCGAGCTTTCAAGCTCACGAGCTCGAGCATTCGAGCTCACGAGCTCGAGCTGCTCATGAGCTATTCAGCTCATTAACTATTTTTATTATAATTATTTATATTTTTAAAAAAAAGTGAAAAAAAAACTCGCGAGCCGGCTCGCGAGCTCATAAACAAGAGCAGGTGAGCTCGAGCTTGAGCTCGAGTCGAGCTTTTTTCAAGCCGGCTCATCGAGCTCACGAGCCAGCTCAGCTCAACTTACACCCCTACCCCCAGGGAGCTAAATGCCGAGCTCGACCAGCGAAATCGTGTCGAGTGTCCAGTACATCCAACGCACTCAGGCTCCATCTCTAACATATAAAACTTATTACCTCGCTGCTAAAAGGATTTTGTGCTATCTAAAGGGAACTGAGAATTATGGGCTATGGTTTCCAAAGGGCAACATTTCTGACCTAATCGAGTATTCCGGCTCCGATTGGGCAGGAAACCTTGATGATAGAAAAAACACAAGTGGTTTCTTGTTTTTTGCAGGTACAAGCCCGATCTCGTGGAGCTCAAGGAAACAATCTACTGTTGCACTTTCAACACCGGAGGCAGAGTACATGGCGCTGAGCGCCGCCGCATGTGTAGCAATCTGGCTTCAAAAAATAAAGAATGAAATAGAAGGCAAAGAAGAAAGAAAAGGAGTTGAGATCCACTGCGACAACACCTCAGCGATTTCCTTATCAAAGAATCTCGTGTTTCACGGGAGGAGTAAACACATCGATATGCGTTATCATTTTATCAGAGAGAAGCACCGGAGGAGAAAGAGATAAAGCTGGAGTTTTTCCCCACTCCCTTCGCATCATGCTACAGTAGCTCTATTTCTATTGGCGTATTACCCTCTCCCTCGTCCTTCGATTTTGATGTTCAAATTGGTTTCAATCTGTTGAAATTATTGAAGTGAAAGTGGGGGTTGATCGGGCTAGTGGTGCGGCCTGAGCGGTCACATGTTGCGGCGTGGTGGTGTGTGGTAGCCGTGCGGATAGGTTGAATATCCGCGGTCTGTGCGGACTGTTTTGGAGCTCGGGAGATCGGCATTGGTCTGTGCCCTTGTTCTCCTGTTTTGGTGGTGCGGTTAGGAGGTAACCGCGGTGTTCGCGGGTTGGCGGACTATTTTGGAGCTGGCGGACTGTGTTCGTGTCTACAGAGCTCGCGCGAGTAGTTCTCTGAACTTGGTCACAATCTGTGACAAGTTCAGTTTGATCATAGTGTCCGCAATGTCCGTTGGTTGATCGGGCGGTCTGTGCCCTTGGTCATGGACATTGTCATTGCGGGCTGGTGCGGTGTCCCCTAGGATGCAGACTGGCTTATATCCTCCCTCCTTGATGTCAGGCAGATAGGCTGTTGTCCGGCCTTGTCCATTTGGACTGGGCGGACTGCTTTGTGCTAGCTGCGAGCTGGGGTGGTGTTTCTATCTACTAGGGCGGTGACCACACTCCTCTCCGTGCTTATAAATAGGACCCCCCCTGTGACATCGTAAATAATTGAATGAACAGTAAGTTGAGCGTGAGTTAATTGTTATGGCCTCAGATTTTATGTCCGCGCGGTTTGAGAAGGTTAACCGGTTTGCCGTTTGCAGGTTGTGGGGCTAGCACTGAGAAGCCAGGATTTTGGTGCTGACTGCGGTTAGGGATCAGTGGAGTTTACGGTTATCAATCAGCGGTTTGCAGTAGGTCGCGGTTGCAGCCAGTCGGTCTTCTTTCCTTCAGCTTTCCCAGTTCAATAACTTGTCCGCCGGTCTCGGCGGTCTGTTCTTCAGTTCGGCAGCGGCTTGTTCGCGGACTCTGACAGCTAGGCAACTTCTGCTGTCAGGCGGCTTGCAAAGAGCAAACAAAGGTGTTCAGCAAAATAACGGGTTGTCTGCAGTCTACGCGGACTCCGTAGTTCAGTTCGGTGCAGCAGAAACTTGGCGGTCTCGGCGGTCTCTGAGGCAGTCCGTCCGACTTGTTCTTACTTTGTTTGTATGCTCTTCCTTTATACATCGGCGAATCATATTTCGCCATGTATATCCTATCATGTAAAGAAGATTGTTGATAATACAAGACTTGTTGTTGCATTCTATTATTTCTGATTATTGAGCTTGGTTTATAGTTGAGTGTTCATGCGCCTGGTTCCCGTTTTCCGCTTGATCAAGGTGTCGTCTTGATAGCTTTGAAAGTTTTACTTGGCATCAGAGCTATCTCCCTGATCATCTTGAGAATTTTAACATGGTATCAGAGGGAATAGAGGTTTAAGCAGTGATCAACTATCAGTTGTGCTCGGTGCTTCTGGAAGCTAATAGATCAGTAGTTGTTGCAATGGAAGGAAGGTTAGCAAGAGGTCTTGGTATTGAGCTTTTAACGCCGACGAACTTTAAGAAGTGGAGGTCGTGCATGGAAAGCTATCTTCTCTGTGAGGATCTTTGGGAGGTTGTGATACGCGGAAAATGATCTATGCGTATTGTCGCAAGTGCACGTGCCGTAACAAGTAATAAAGTGTCAGTGAGATCGTTCCCTCGGAGAAGTGGTTAACCTAAAGCTTGCAATTACTAGCTACACCGTTCTTCAAATCCAAACAAGTCGAAATAGATAGATCTTATGTTAACTAATCAAGATGGTTAAGTAAGAATTAAATTAAGTAGACTAATAGAAAGCTTGAAAAATACTTTTATCAATTGGAGAAAATAATCTTGTATTTAGATTTCCTATGAGCGTCTAAATGGTGCGTAGAAATAATATTAGTTAAGAATGTTGAATGAATTATCATGCGATGATTTTTATAGAAGAAATCCTCATCTCTCGAATCTCGGAAATCTCAACGGCCTAAATTCTCCTAGTTATCTCTAACTTAAGAGGAATGAAGAATATTGCTTAACATAAAAATCAAATCGCTAGCAAAAGGATGGAGTCTCCTCCTCTCCTCTAAACTACGGTGAACTAATGAGCGATTGCACTCCTCCTCTCTCGAATCTCGAAATACAACGCGAAATTAGAAATCTTTGGTTAAACGTTTTACACCGCTCCTCTCTCGAATCTTGCGGTGCAATGAAATCGCCGTCAAACCAATATTACACCGCTCATCTCTCGATTCTCCCAGCGAAACATAAGTTGAAGACAAAAACCAAAAATCTCATAAATTAATTCAAAAGTTCACAATATGAAAAATCATTCAACAAATCTCAACAACCAAGAGTTTTACACCATTGAAACACGCATAGTACTCTCCTTATATAAGACTTGGAGAGATTAGTTCATAGCGAGAAAAGGAACACACAAAACTATAAAGATCTTACAGTTCATGCCTTCAAAAGTTCAGATCTATCCTTTTTCACGGTCGGAATCCGCTTCTCCACCGCCAAGAACCCTAAACTTGGCCTCCTTCTCTCCAAAAATGACAAAAGATTTTTTTTTTTTAAAAGATCTACAAATCTCCTCTTATATGGTAATGGAGCCTCAAAGGATTTCCAGAATTTATGAAAGGAAGCCTCCTTTCATAATAAAAACTGCCATATTTGAGTTATTTACGGATTTTGAATTTTTGATTTTCGCAGGTTTTGTTGCAACAAATTTTATTTGTTGCAACAAATTTAATTCTGTCCAGAATTCAGCAAAAAACTGCAATGAAATTTTTGTAAAATTTGCTGTATCATTTCCTGCATGCTCTTCTGCTTATCATCAGCCGCGCAATCTAATTTCTTCATTATTCTGTCATAAAAACAAGGTAAAATATTAATAATATATGAATTTTCTCAATAATAATATTTTACTCGTTTACATGTGTTTTTAATCAATGTTTAGGAAATAAATCAGTCAAAATGCGGTGAATTAATGCACAAGATAACTTCATTTTGTGAAGTTATCAGGTTGTCTATGGTGACGACAAGCAAGAAGTTACTGCTGCTACTGGGGATACTGAACAAGTGAGAGCTTGGACGAAAACAAATGCAAGGGCTGAGTTTACTCTGAATCGGGCTATCTCACCGGAGCTCTTTGATCACATCCTTAGATTTCAATCAACTGCTGAGATTTGGACTTCCCTTGATGGGTTGTTCAATAGGAAGAATGTAGAGCGACTACAGTTCTTAGAGAATGAGTTGGCGAGAGCCACTAAGAGAGACTTGTTTATCTCATCGTTCTTCCTGAAAATGAAGAACCTGTGCGTTGAGATATCAGCGTTGGACTCTGATGAGCCAATTTCAGAGGCAAAGCTCAAGAGGCACATCATCTATGGCTTGCGGAAGGAGTATGTGGCCTTCGTGACCTCTGTTCAAGGCTGAGCCACTCAGCCATCATTGCTAGAGCTGGAGAACTTGCTGGCTTCGCAGGAGAGCCTAGCAAGGCAAATGGCTGGTATGACTATCTCTAAAGGAGACAGTGAGGCTCTCTTCTAAGGGAAGAATAAGAGATGGGATAAGAAGAAGAAACCTGCTGGCGATGGTCCATCAACTTCATATCAGTAAGAGAAGAGTTACTCTTCTAAGCGTGATAAGAAAAAAAAGGAAGGACCAAGGTGCTACAGGTGCAATCAGCCGGGTCACTTCAAATGAGACTGCAAGGTGAAGCTTCAGTCGGGTCATGCTACAAGCAAGGAGGAGGCTTGTTCCAGTGCTGAGGTAGCTGGTTGGGGGAATGCTTTCATTACGAGCATGTGTGTCCGTACATTGTACTCCATCAACTACCAAGATGACTGGATTATCGACTCTGGGTGTGGTCATCACCTCACCGGTGATGAGTCAAAGTTCTCTTCGCTACAGGCTTACTCAGGTAATGATGTTATTATTACTGCTGATGATTTTGTGCATGCAGTCGAGAAGGAGGGAGTTGTGTCTTTGGGTAGTGATAAGGGGTCACTCACGTTAAGGAGTGTTTATCACGTACCGGGCATGAAGAAGAATCTCTTCTTTATGACCAACGCAGTTGATGCGGGCTATCACATTCTATTCGGCCCAACAGAAGTGAGATTTCTCCGGAACGTATCAGCGGTAAAGGCTGATGTTGCTCACGTTGGAAGGAGAGTAAAGGACTTGTTTGTTTTATCAACAAGCTCCTATGTTGATCGGATGAGGGTCAATGATAGCACGACTATCTGACATGAAAGGTTGGGGTATGTAGGGATGGACAAGCTGAAAGTCATGGCGGTGAGGAGCTTTGTGAAAGGCTTACATAAGTTGCCATCCTACGATGATGGTCATGTTTGTGCTGGATGTCAATATGTAAAGGCACATCGCCTTCCATTTGACAAGCCACAAACTAGGTCTAAAACGTCAATGGAGTGTGTTCATGGTGATCTGATGGGACCAACCGTCACTGCCAATCTTGGAGGGAGCAGGTATATACTCGTGTTGATTGATGACTATACGAGGTACACGTGGGTGTACTTCATGAAGGAGATGTCAGATGCTTTCCGGTTGTTCGTGGAGTTCAAGAAGCTGGTGGAGGGCCGGCTTGGCCTGCGGATCAAGAAGTTGAGAATGGACAACGGAGGTGAGTTCGTTTCAACCGAGTTCTCTGACTTCTGCAGGAAGCAAGGCATCAGGAGGGAGCTTACTTGTGCACATACTCCATAACAAAATGGAGTAGCGGATAGGAAGATCCGTCATTTGACGGAAACCTGCAAATGCTAGCTTCATGCAAAAGGCATTCCAAGATCCTTTTGGGCAGAAGGGATGGTCTGTGCAACCTATGTTATCAATCAGATGCCTCTAAGTCCGATCAACATGAAGCCTCCTCATGAGTTGATGTTCAAGGAGAAGCCCAATATTGAACACCTTTGGGTGTTTGGATCAACCTGTTACATACACGTCTTGGTTGCTCTGAGGACAAAGCTTGATGCAAAGGCGAGGAAGCTTATCTCCGTGGGCTATGATGAACAGAAGAAGGGATATAAGTGTATGGATCATGCGACGAAGAAGTTTGTTGTATCAAGAGACGTTGTCTTTGATGAACTGACATCGTATGGAGGTAGCTCTGTTGAGCTGCAGGAGAGCAGGTCTGATGATGGGCAGGTGGAAGTTGCTAAGGATCTTCTGGTGGAGCTGTCAGTGTCACCCGGAGCTCTAGGTGCTTCAAGCACGGGGGCAGAGGCTTCTGGTTCAGGAAACAGGGGGAGCATTGCTCCAATTTTGCCCGAGAACGGAGTTGATACAGAAGGCGCAACAAAGGTGGTCAGTAACGGTCAAGCCCTTCAGAGATTGAAAAGGACTATTAAACCACCAGCTCGGTAAAGCGAAGGAAACATGGTGAGTTTTATCTCCTGTTTCTTCGCAGGCCCCCTGGATGAGCTGGAGCCTTCAAAGTTTGAAGACGCCACTAGAGTCAAGGAGTGGGATGACGCTATGGACGAGGAGATGACAACCTCAGAAGGAACGAGACTTGGGACCTTGTGTCTAAGGTCGTTGGCATTACTCCTGTGACGTGTAAATGGGTGTACAAACTGAAGAAAAAGGCTGATGGAAGTATCGAAAGATATAAAGTTCGTTTGGTTGCTCGGGAGTTCTCCCAACAGTACGGTGAAGACTATTAAGAGACGTTTAGTCCAGTTGCCAAGATGACTTCGGTGCGGGTGGTGATCGTATTGACTGCTTGTCAAGAGTGAAAGATGTGGCAACTTGATGTAAAGAATATTTTTCTTTACGGGGAGATAGATAAAGACATTGTCATGGTTCAACCACCAGGTTATGTATCTGAAGATCATCCAGACTACGTCTGCAAGCTTCGAAAGGCTCTTTATGGGTTGAAACAGACTCCACGGGCATGGTATGAGAAGATCGCAGAATACCTCCAGTTCTGCGGATACTTTGCCTCTGATTCAGATTCAAGCATGTTCATAAAGAAGCAGGGGAAGCTTCATGTCTTGGTGTTGTTGTGCATGGATGACATGATCGTCACGGGGAACTCTAAGTAGGAGGTAGCTAGGCTCAGGGCTGAGCTAGCTATTCGGTTTGAGATGAAGGATTTGGGTGAGCTCCACCACTTTCTTGGACTCGAGGTTGAGAGGAAGAAGAGCAGGATACTCGAATCTCAAAGGGGCTATGCTGAGCGGATCATTCATCGATTCGTCTTGAGGGAGGGAAAGAGTAGCTCTACTCCTCTGGATTATGGCATGAAGCTTCGACGAGATGAGGGGAGGATTCTTCCTGATCCCTTGGTGTTCCAAGCTCTGGTGTGAGCTTGATTTATCTGACGTTTACAAGGCCATACATTACTTATGTTGTAGGCCAAGTTAGTCGTTATATGGCGGAACCAAGGAAACCTTATCTGGTAGCGGCGAGGAATATTCTGAAGTATGTGAAGACAACTTCTGATATGGGACTCCTGTATAGGAGGGACACGAGTTTTTCTCTGTATGGCTACACTGATGCTGATTATGGGGGAGACTCGGACAATCAGAAGTCGACGTATGGTTATGTTTTCATATGCGGATCAACGGGTATTTCATGGTGCAGTAAAAAGCAGGACTCGGTGTCCATCTCTACTACGAAAGCAGAGTACAAGGCTTCGGCCTTGGTAGCTCGGGAATCCATCTGGCTGAGGAGGCTAGTAGAGGACGTCCATGAAGAAGTGCGAGGTCCAACTCTACTTCGCGGTGATAACGAGAGTGCCTTGAAACTGGTTAATAATCCAGTTTATCACGCACGGACCAAGCATATAGAGATTGAACACCACTTCATTCGGGCGAAGGTGTTGGAGGGGGCTCTTATGGTTGAGCATGTGCGGAGCGAGAACAACATCGCGGATATCTTCACTTTAAGGGGGAGTGTTGAAATTGTTGAAGTGAAAGTGGGGGTTGATCAGGCAGACTGCGCGACCTGGGCAAACAGTCTTGCGGACTGGTGGTGCGGCCTGAGCGGTCGGATGTTACTGCCTGGTGGTGTGTGGTAGTCGTGCGGATAGGTTGAATATCCGCGGTCTGTGCAGACTGTTCTTGGAGCTCGGGAGATCGGCATTGGTCTGTGCCCTTGCTCTCCTATTTTGGTGGTGTGGTTAGGAGGTAACCGCGGTATTCGCGGGTTGGCGGACTGCTTTGGAGCTGGCGGACTGTGTTCGTATCCGTAGAGCTCGCACGAGTAGTTCTCTGGACTTGGTCATAATCTGTGACAAGTTCAATTTGATCACAGTGTCTGCAATGTCCGCTGGTTGACCGGGCGGTCTGTGCCCTTGGTCGTGGACATTGTCGTTGCGGGCTGGTGCGGTGTCCGCTGGGATGCGGACTGGCTTCTATCCTCCCACCTTAATGTCAGGCCGATAGGCTGGTGCCCGGCCTTTTCCATGCGGACTGGGCGGACTGCTATGTGCTAGCTGCGAGCTGGGGTGGTGTTTCTATCTACTAGGGCGGTGACCACACTCCTCTCCGTGCCTATAAATAGGACCCCCCCTGTGACATCATAAATAACTGAATGAATAGTAAGTTGAGCGTAGGTTAATTATTGCGGCCTCGAAATTTCTGTCCACGCGGTTTGAGAAGGTTAACCGGTTTGCTGTTTGCAGGTTGTGCGGCTAGCACTGAGAAGCCATGATTTTAGTGCTGACTGCGGTCAGGGATCTGTGGAGTTTGCGATTATCAATCAGCGGTTTGCAGCAGGTCGCGGTTGCGGCCACCCGGTCTTCTTTCCTTCAGCTTTCCCAGTTCAGTTACTTGTCTGCCGGTCTCGGCGGTCTGTTCTTCAGTTCGGCGGCGGCTTGTTCGCGGACTCTGGCAGCTTGGCGCCTTCTGCGGTCAGGCGGCTTGTAGAGAGCGGACAAAGGTGTTCAGCAGAATAACGGGTTGTCCGCGGTCTACGCGGACTCCGTAGTTCAGTTCGGTGCAACAGAAGCTTGGCGGTCTCGGTGGTCTCTGAGGCAGTCCGTCCGGCTTGTTTTTGCTTTTTTTTGTATGCTCTTCCTGTGTACATCGGCGAATCATGTCTCGTCATGTATGTCATGTCGTGTAAAGAAGATTGTTGATAATACAAGACTTGTTGTTGTCTTCTATTGTTTCTGATTATTGAGCTTGGTTTATGGTTGAGTGTTCCTGCGCCGCCTGGTTCCCATTTTCCGCTTGATGAATGTGTCATCTTGATAATTTTGAAAGCTTTACTTGGCATCAAAGTTATCTCCCTGATCATTTTGAAAAATTTTAACACAATCATCTTTGTATATCTCTCTCTTTGTAATTCACTCGACAATGCCAATGATACGTTCATGCCTTGATATACACTTGTGCTTTGAGCTACAGACCTTGCCAACATTTTTAGCTGAAGACACAAGAAATGCAGTATAATTACTTATAGTCCTGCTGCCTGCAGGCTTCCAAATTTGTCCGATATCTACAAGGGACCTCCGGAGATATATGCAAGACAAACTTGACAATAAATCCGCTTTTTCCAGACTTTTTAGTTCTTAGTGCTGAGTATTTGGGTTTTGTGAGGACACATGCCTGAATTTTTCGGTCGCAATGGACTGGGAAAAAAGATTGGGGATGCCCTCTGGGGGTCTCACAGAGAGTTTAAGCTAAAAAAAAAATCAAAAGCTTTACCCATGGGTCAGGTTGTTCAAAACTTGCTTTCCAGATTTCTAGAAATTGGAGAAGGGTGTGGTTTCTAAAGGTTCCTGATGCTAGACTTGTTGGGGATGAGCAAACTTTGGATGATCCAAGAGCCAGGTATGCTACATTTAGAGTCTACTGTGACAAGACACAGTCAACTCCCCGTAATTGAATACACGTGTATAGGTATAGTTCACTAAAGGCATAGCATTTTAGGACCACCAATAAAGGGAGTGGTCCAGTTTATGGCATAATTCACCGTGGCCAACAAAATTTCTCTCAATGTTGAGAGCCACGCAATTCCCTTTCGATGATCAAAAGCAGATCTGGTGGACGTGGTGATTCTCTAAGGATTTTGTTAAATTCTGCCCCCGTTTGATTCTCTGATGATTTGATTTTCCGTCTCTCGAAGTCGAGAGCAGATTCGGTGGACGCAGTACTTTCTAGAGGGGCTTACATATGGACAAGTATGTAAAGTCATCTGTAAATGCACCCATGTGTGTGTAATCAGTGCAAGGGTTTACACCCAAAAGGGCAGATTAGATGTATGGAGTCCCATTCTACCTCTCAGGGATAGATGAATCTTTGCATATCAACCCATCATAGGCCTAAAGTCATTTTGAAGACATCCTCTGGGGGATTAAATGAAAGGGATCATCATTGCTGACACCTCACAGATTTCAACCCCTTCCCTGTATGACTTGTATATTCTTCCTCCTCCACCCCAACTCCCAAATTTTGAAGGTCAGAATCTCTTCAAATACTGGGGAATTGGGGGCTGAATTTCCCTCTCACCCACTGCCCTCTTTCTCCATTGGACATTCAAGTTCATGACATGGGACAAAGGGAATGGGAGAAACCCAACTTAGCTAGCTAGGTGACATTTCCCAGTGATCTACATGAGATTAATATTAAATTTCTAAATTGGAAAAAGATTTAACAGTGTTGAAAATTGTGAAGTGAAAGTGGCAGATTGCGCGACTTGGGAATTCTATCCGCGCGGCCTGTGCGGTCTGGATAGGCGGATAGGCAGGTCGGCAATAAGGCAACGGTTAGCTGATGGTCAGGCAACCAGGGCGATCTGTCTGCGCGGACTGCGCGGACAGGACTGACAGTTAATCAAGTCTGCGGATGTGCTGGAAGTGGCGGTCTGTTCGCACGGTCTGTGCGAACAGAGGAGGCGGCCAGCCAGACCGGTTTTTTCTCAGACAGCAGGATGTTCCCAGATGGTAACCGAGCGAATAGGTTTTCTATCCGCGGTGTCCGGCAAGGTGCGGACTGGACTGGAGCTCAGCAGACCGGCATGGCAGATGCCTTGGTCTTGTTCTTGTTGTGCGGCTGGTGGTAGCCGCAGGGTTCGCCGGTTAGGGCGGATTGATGCTGGAGTTCGCCGAGTTTGGCGGACTGGTACCAGTGTCTGCCATTAAGTGCGGACTGGCCCTGGTGGCCAGTGGTGTGGACTTGGTTGGTTCTGAACCAAGTCCATGGTTGGATCAGTCCAGGGATATCACGCAGTAGTGCGCGGACTGCTTCTCAGTCCGCCAAGCTCGGCAGGTGTTGCCCTGTGGGTTGGCTGCTTGCTTGGCGAATGTTCACTGGAGAAGTGTCTGCCTCGGCGCGCGGACTGGAGCCTTGTCCGCTGAGTCCGACAGCTGTCAGCTTGATGCATAGCTGCGGACTCGGAGTTATGTGGACTGATGCTGTGTCTGCAAGGCGGGCGGATTGCGTTCATTGTCCGCCGAGTTCGGCAGTTGGCTTGGTGACTTGACTGCGAACTTGGGGGGAGCGGACTGTGCGGTCTCCGCGGGATGGCAGACAGGAAATGTTGATGCAGAGTCTTGCGGTATGTCGACCAAGTCTGGCGGCCTTTGGAGACAAGGCGGACTGGGAAGTCAGTCCGGCCTTGGTGATGCTGAGGCGAGCTGGCTATCGCACAAGGTCGCGGTGGACTAAGCGGACTGCTTGGTATTCGTCGCGGGATGGTGGCGGTTATCCTATCGGCTAGGGCGGTGACCACACTCCTCATCGTGCCTATAAATAGGACCCCTCTGTCACGTCAAGTGTAGTGAGAATGAACAGTAAGTGAGCCCGCGAACCATTGCTGCGGACTGGATTTTGGTATTCGCCCGGGTTAATGGAGTTGACCGGTTTGTGCTGTGCAGGTTGTGCGGATAGCGCTGGAATGCCAGGACATGGCTCTGATTGCGGTCAGGGATAGTGTGGACTCTGCGGTTAAGAAACCGACGGTAAACAGCAGGTCGCAGACAGCGACTAGGCGGTCTTCTCTTTGGCAACTTGTTTCGGGGTTCAATAAGTCGTCTGCTTCAGGCGACCTGTTCAGTTCGGCAGCAGCAGATCGCGCGGTCAGACAGCAAGGCGGCTTGTTGATCGGCGAGTAGAGCTTGCATTGGAATAACGCTTTGTCCGCTCGGTTAGTTCGCGGTTTGGCGGACTAGGCGGTCTGTGCGGACTCCGTAGTGAAGTAGTGGAATCGGCGGTTACTTTTGAGTCTGCGCGGTTAGGTTTGCTTTGTTTTTTGTTCTGCTTGGTACATTGACGAAATCATGTCTCGTCATGTATGTCTTGCCTTGTAAGAAGATTGTTGTGATCAATAAAGATTCTTGTTACTGCATGTGTCTCTAGTTGTGTTTTAGCATTCTAAGTTGAGATAACCCCTGCTCATTCCAAGATCTGGAAAATTCAACATGGTATCAGAGGAGGTTGGAATGGTTAAGCAGTGATTAACTAGTAGTTGTTATTGCTCTTGTGAAGAGGAAACCAGTGTTGGACCATGGAAGCAGGACTAGCAAGAGATCTTGGTATTGATCTCCTAACTCAGACGAACTTCAAGAAGTGGATGTCTTGTGTGGAGAGCTTTCTTCTGGGTGAGGACCTCTGGGAGGTGATTTGCGGAGCAGAAAGGCAAAGAATTACTACTGTCACTGTCAATGCTGAAGCGATGAGAGTTTGAGAGGAGAGAAACGCGAAAGCGGAAGGGATCTTCAAGCAGTTGATCTCATTGGAGCTCTTGGACCACATCGACGGATATCGGTCAGTGTATAACCCCGTATTCGCGGAGTAGGGTCCCTTCGGCAGGCGCAGGGCCAGTTTTAAGCTTTTAAGCTTTTTGGATATTTTGGACTCTTGGTGGCAAATTTTGGCTTTAGGTTGGAAATATACTAGTAGGGGGAGGAAAAATTTGCCTCCCCCTTGCCCCCTTCTTTGAGGGTCGGGTGCGGCAAGTTGGTCGGCACCCCCAGACGGGGAGAAGGGCGAGGTGGGGGCAGCGGGGTCGACTGGAGACCATGGTCTCGTCCCCCCTGCCCCTTAGCCCCGAGCAGGGGCGAGACCGGCCGGCCAGGCGCGGTCTCGCCCGCGCGGCCAGTTCCGGGCGAGACCGCCGACCAGGCGCGGTCTCGCCCGCGCGGCCAGTTCCGGGCGAGACCGCCGGCCAGGCAAGGTCTCGCCCGCGCGGCCAGCTCCGGGCGAGACCGCCGGCCAGGCGCGGTCTCGCCCGCGCGGCCAGTTCCGGGCGAGACCGTCGGCCAGGCAAGGTCTCGCCCGCGCGGCCAGCTCCGTGCGAGACCGCCGGCCAGGCGAGGTCTCGCCCGCGCGGCCAGTTCCGGGCGAGACCGCCGGCCAGGCGAGGTCTCGCCCGCGCGACCAGCTTCGGGCGAGACCACCGGCCAGGCGAGGTCTCGCCCGTGCGGCCAGCCCCGGGTGACCAGGGTGGGTCGGGGGTTGTGGTTTGGCGTGGTCTCGTCCTTGGACCTTTTTACCCCCGGGGGGAATTTCCTTCTTTGCCCCCCGGTGTGGAGGTTTGCTATTGGCTTAAGGCATATTTGCCCTAGGGGCATTTTGGTCTTTTTCCCCCCAAGACTTGGAAAAACTATAAATAGACCCTTGAGGGTGTCTTGGAGAGGATTCATTCATTCCTTAGTCACAAAAATCTCTTTGGCTTTCTTCCTCCAAGGCACCTAGCTCAAGCATTGGCTAGGGAGGGGGAGACCTCAAAGGTCTTCCGGGTGTGAGGTGGGACCTCCACGCTAGAGCCGAGGGTCTGTCCCATAGCTTCCTAAGTCTTCGGTCCGTGACGTTCTTCCGAGCATAGTAGGTGTGAGGTCACCCCTTTCCCCAAGGGTCGAACTCAACAGAAATCAATTTTGGCTTCGGTCATTTTTGACTTCAACAGTCAGCTGCGGAGATGTGGATTTCTCTTGTTGGGTTGTTCAACAAGGAAGGGAAAGTGGCTGCAGAGGTTGATTCTTCTACTTTAGATCAGCAAAAGATGAGTGTTTCTCCTAGGTGTGATTCAAAGAGGAATGAAGGATCAAGGTACTATAAGTGCAAGCAGCTAGGCCACATCAGGAAGGAGTGTAAGGTTATCCTTCACTCCGCGAACGTTGCTCGTTTTGGGAGTAAGGGGAAGAACTTAGTTGAGACGTAAACAAGTTCTGATCGTATGAAGACCATTGATAGTGCAGTTATCTGGCATGAAAGACTTGGGCATGTGGGGATGGACAAGCTGAAAGCAATGGCGGTGAAAAGTCTTGTAGGAGGCTTGCCTAACTTGTTATCCTTCGGGGACGGTCGTGGTTGCACGGAATGTCAACTCGGAGAAGCTTATCGCTTCAAGGTTGATAAGGCACAGATAAGGTGCAAAAGGCCATTGGAGATTATCCATGGGAGATTGTTGGGGCCGACCATCACTGCCAGTCTTGGAGGCAGCAGGTATATGCTGTTATTGGTTGATGACTACTCAAGGTATGCTTGAGTATACTTCATGAAGGATAAGTTGAACATGTTTCGCTTGTTTGTGAAGTTCAAGAAGCTTGTGGAGGGTCAGCTTGGCTTGCGGATCAAGAAGTTTAGAGCAAGAATCGGAGGTGGTTTCGGTTCTGCCGAGTTCTTTAACTTCTGCAGAAAGCATGACATCCAGAGAGAGCTCTCTTGTGGAGATACTTCGCAACAAGGTTGTGTTGCAGATCAGTTGATCCGTTTGTTGACGGAGACCTGCAAGTGTTGGCTTCGATGCAAAGGCGTTCATAAGGCCTTTTGGGCAGAAGGGATGACCTGCGCTGTGCATGTCATCAATCGGATGCCTCTAGATCCGATCAATGTGAAGACTCCGTATGAGCTGATGTTCGGGGTAAAGCCCAGTGTGAAACACTTTCGAGTGTTTGGTTCTACTTGCTATATACAATCTCTCGGTGCTCTCAAGATGAAGCTAGTCTTCGTTGGGTATGATGAGTGGAAGAGGAGATGGAGGTGCATGGATCCAGTAACGAAAAAGTTCATCGTGTCGAGAGACGTTGTCTTTTATGAGCTGACGTCATACTGGGATAGCTCACATGTTGAGCTAGAGGTGAGCAGGTTAGATAATGGGCAGGAGGAGGCTGCTGCAAAGGTACAGTTGAAGCTGCCTGTGTCACCAGGAGCTCCAGGCTGTTCTAGCTCCAGGGCAGAGTCGTAAGGTTCAGGAAGCAGGGGGAGCGATGCTCCAGGTGCTTCTGGTTCGAAGACGGTGTATTCTGGTTAAGGAATCAAGGAGAGTTATACTCCAGATGCCTGTGGTTTAGGAAGCAGGGGGAGCGATAATCCAGGTGCTTCTAGTTCCAAGGCGGTGGCTTCTTGTATAGATAGCAAGGGGAGCGAAGCTCCAGGTTTGCCCGGGATTGGAACTGGTTCAGGAGTTGCAGCGGAGGTGGTTAGCCGTGATCAAGGTCTTCGGAGATCGAAGAGGATCACCAACCCACCAGCTCAATACAGTGAAGGAAACTCGGTGAGCTTCATCTCATGTTTCCTTGCAGGCCCTCAGATCGAGCAAGGATCTTCTAGCTGTGAGGACACCGCTGGAGTCAAGGAGGTGGTTGACACCAAGGTTGAGGATGTGACTATTCTCAAGGGAGACGAGGCTTGGGACCTTGTGCCCAAGGTCGTTGGTGATACTCTTGTGACGCATAAGTGGAGGTCAAAGCTAAAGAAGGATAAGGGAAGCATGGCTCTTTTTGGGAGATGCTGGAGGGATCCCTTATGGTCCAGGATAGGCAAGGCGAGGACTATGTCTTAGACATCTTCTCGGAGGCACTATCAGAGGGACCAGGTGCATGGTTACGGGAATTGCTGGGTTTGCTTGCCACTTCTCACTTCAAGGAGGAGTGTTGAAAATTGTGAAATGAAAGTGGCAGATTGCGCGACTTGAGAATTCTATCCGCGCGGCCTGTGCGGTCTGGATAAGCGGATAGGCAAGTCGGCAATAAGGCAGCGGTTAGCTGATTGTCAGGCAACCAGGGCGATCTGTCCGCGCGGACTGTGCGGACAGGACTGGCAGTTAATTAAGTCTGCGGATGTGCTGGAAGTGGCGGCCTTGGCGGTCTGTTCGTGCGGTCTGTGCGAACAGAGAAGGCGGCCAGCCAGACCGGTTTTTGCTCAGAAAGCATGATCGAGCAGCCCTCGTGCAACCCCGTGTGGGCCTGACCCCCTCACGAAGAAGCCGTGAGCAGACCTCGTGCAAACTAAGCCGCGAGCAGCCCTCGCGCAACCCGTAGGGGTCTGCCCCCCTTACGAAGAAACCGTGAGCAGCCCTCGTGTAAACTAAGTTGCGAGCAGCCTTCGTGCAACCCCGTGGGGGTCTGCCCCCCTCACGAAGAAGCCGCAAGCAGCCCTCGTGAAAATTAAGCCAAGGACCTGAGCCGTGCAAACAAAGCCGCGGACCTGAGCCGTGCAAACTAAGTCGCGGACCTGAGGCATGCAAACTAAGTCGCGGACCTGAGCCATGCAAACAAAACAGCCAAGATGACATAAAGAAACAATATTGTCATAACAAAATAGAGCTGGAATGATACAAGAGGGACAATCAGCGACTAAAGGCAATAACAACACATGTTAAACAAAGGGCAAAATACAATATGCTCAACTAAACAATGAATGCAAATGCACAATGACAAAAATATGAGTGCCACTACTCGTCCTCGGCATCCGAGTCATAACGCTCATCCTCAGAAACATCGGTAAAGCTGAAGCAGGATGTGTCATATCCCAGGCTCTTGCTAACAAAGTGAAAGGCCTTCGAAACACCGCGTCGGAGTGCTAACTCACGAACATCGTCCATCTGAGGCTCCACCTCCTTGGACCAAATCTCGTCGCGAACCTCCTTTGCGATCAGACAACGGTCTCGCATATAGTCCAATGATTCCAGGTACTTTGCAAGTCCCGCAGCCTTCAACTCCGACACATGGCCATCAGAGGACAGCATCTCCACTTGTGTCTTCGCCGCCCGAAGCTGAGTCTCAAGGCCGGTGACTTCCTCACGCGCCGCCTATAACTGGGTCTTTAAGCCAGAAGTCTCCTCCTTCGAATGCTTCAACATCTGGGTAGTCCTCTCCACCAAGGTCTTCTCCACTTCCAAGGCCGCGCGTGCATCCTCTAGCTCGAATTTCAGCCCCGATCCGATCCGGCGGAATCGCGCAATGTCCCAATCATGCTCCTCCTTCAAGGAGGCAAGTGAGCTCGACGTCGACCGAAGCTTATCCTGAAGAGCAAGGTACCCATCTTAAGACTCACGTAATGATCATCCCAGGTTACCTCAATCTGCGTCTGGGTCTCTATCTGCACAAGGAAAAGGCTAGAGTTAGCACCAAATAAAAAAGAAAAAATAAGGAAAGGAGTCTTGGCAACAAATCAAGGCCTCACCGCATCACTCATCGCCCTTAAGAAAGAGGATATCCGTAGAGCTACTGTATCCGAAGACACCTGAGGAACCGGGGACGCAAGAATCTGCACATCGGGAGTCGACTCATGACAAACGTCAGAAGAAGCCACCGTCACTACCGCATCAAGGTCACTAGGAGGGGTTGTCACAGCTTTCCTCTTCCGGCCCCCTCCTTGAGAATTCCCGGCAATCTGAGCTTTGTCCAAAGAGATACCACACCACAACAAGCGCTTCTCCTCCACATAGATGAAAATATTAAAAAGGCGGTTGGCTAGCTTGCGAGGCTCGGAAAACGCAAGCACCGGGGAAAATTCTCGCCCCTTACCCCTCACACGGCGACAACGATCAAGCAGCGTATCCCACACCTCGGGAAGGCCCCAGGAGTTCCTAATATACCCAAACAAAGTGTTACCATGTCAGCGATCCTTGCGGGATTCAAACTCAAACCAACTTTTGTTATTGCGGACCTCCACCCGCTCGCCACCATCAGAACGAACATCGCACAAATCTCGAAATTAGTCCAGAGAAAACCGACCTCCATGCTTGCAAAAAAAGGCAACTAAGCCCATAATTCGGGCAATTCCAACCGGAACAATCTGAGAAATTAGCACCCCACGGAACTTCAGGATCTCGATCACCTCCTCGCATGGCGGAAAATGGAAGCCGGACCTCAAAGAAACTTCAAAAATTGTCAACCAACCGCGAGGAGGATTCTGGACTCGCTCCTCGGCATGCGGAATCCTCACCTCCAAATCAGAAGGAAGCTCATATTTCCATCTCCAGATTTCAACGCCATCATCCGTCAAAGAGGAGCGCAAGCGCATCGGACCAGAAGAACGCTTCGAAGCCTGAACAGTACAAAAAGTAAAAGAATAAAGTTAAGGTTCAGAGTCGCGCATCCAAGCACATGTTTCCCGAACCATGCGCAAACCAAATGCGCACCTGTACACAAGGACGCACGCAACTAGGGAGGAACCCGCTCGCGTGCACGACCTAGTGTGTGCGGCCTGGAGCGCGCACACCCGCACGTGCGACCTGTTACGCGTAGGGTGGCCGCACGGACAGGTGCACGCCCACCTGCCT
This sequence comes from Platanthera zijinensis, assembly GCA_039513925.1. NCBI lineage: Eukaryota > Viridiplantae > Streptophyta > Magnoliopsida > Asparagales > Orchidaceae > Platanthera > Platanthera zijinensis. The sequence goes on from CM077098.1 coordinate 127,451,610, forward strand.
GCACGGCCTGGTGCGCACGGACAACCCGCGTGCGTGGCCATACGCGCGCGCGCGGCCTAGTGCGCGTGGTCAGGGGCGCGCCCACCCGTGCGCGGGCAGGTGCGCGCTCACCCGCACACGTGGCCTGGTGCGCGCCCGTCCGCGCCCATGGCGTGGTGCGCGCGGACGGGGGCGCGCGCACCCGTGCACGGGCAGGGGCGCCCACGGCCCGCGCGCGCGGCCTGGCGCGTGTGGCCTGGCGCGCGCTCGTCCGTGCTCGCGGCATGGTGCGCGCGGATAGGGGCACACCCACCCGCGCACGGACAGGCGCGCGCCCACCCGCACGCAGACAGGTGCGCTCGCGCCCGCGCGCGGACAGGCGCGCGCACCACCCGGGGCTCGCCCGCTGGCGCACATTCACCCCCAACGGGCGGATATCACCCCCGGCCTCACTCGGCAGCCACGCCCGTCGTTCCTCCTTCGGCAAACTCACTCTGGGTACCTTCGAAACACCGCCCTTCACCGCATCCGCCTTCTCGCCGGGAGTTGTCAAGACAGTAGGGAAGAAGAGGGCAGCAAAAAAATCCTTCTTCTTTCGCTCGCTTCGCTCTCCAACAACAAGTATTTGAGGGGCAATTGATGGGTTACACCATTATTTATAAGGAGGATTCCCCATGATTTCCTCCTAAAATGGAGGATCATGGGGTTGACCAAGTCAACCTCCACCCCCCCCCCCCCATGAACTCCCCATGATGAGGAAAACAAGGGGAGGTTGGCCCACTCTCTCTCCCCACCAACCCCCCCTAGGGGGAAGCCGCCGCCGCCACCAGCTGCGCCGCCGCCGGCCTTGCCGCAGCAGGCCGTGGCTAAGCCGACGCCAGCCTGGCCGCCAGCAGGGCCTAGCCACGGCCTGGCCTGGCCGCCAGCCAGCCGTCGGCCTTGCCGCGGCAAGCTACGACCAAGCCGCAGTCGGCCTTGCCGGTGCAGGCTACGACCAGGCCCCGGTAGGCCGCCGCCGGCCTGGCCGTCAGCCAAGCCTGGCCGCAGCCGGCCTTGCCGCCAGCCAGGCCGCAGCCGGCCATACCACTGCCGCCGGCCGCCAGGACGGTCGTGCCATCGCCGTCGGCCGCCAGGTCGGCCGCCTCCGCCGCATGGCCGCCCCGTCTCTGTGGACGGCTTGCCTGCCGTCCGATCGTGGTGGGCTTTCTTCGCCGTCCGATCTGAGGGATAACCATCCACTAACCCACCAAGTTAGTGGTGGGGCCCACCATTATCCTCTCTCGGAGACTATAAAAAGAGCCCCAGAGCCTCCTCATAATTCGCTTTCAGCTCCCCGTCATCTTCTTCCTCAGGTGATAGCTCAGCCGGTCTCCTCCCTCGAGTCATCCTCCAGCCACCTCGAACCACCAGTGGGCCACCAGTAGTAAAACGTCTTAGTCCCGGAAGAAGCAAGAGGAGGAGGAAGACGACCACTGCGAGTGGACAAGCGCCGAAGCCACGCTTCAGACTTCAACACGCCAGAGTCATCCCTCGACCGTCAGTATCGAAGTCGTTCCCGTGGAGCAGCCTGTTGCCCGCTGGGAACCGAAATTTCTCTCTCACCCCCCATGTTGTAACATGATGCGGCCTGTCGCCCCTGATTCTCTGATTGCATTGTACCTGCAGATAGCTAATAGATTTTGACCGGCACAGATCCGGTCACGTGATTTTTTACCTGGTTGAGGGGTTTTTCCACGTCATCACGTCTTGTGTCAACCTCTTATTTTCATTGATTGTGTGCGCTCTCGACCGCTCCGTAAGTTAAGACGGTCCAAGTAAATCCGGTCTGACCGGGACATCGAATTATTCTGTAACAAAAATAAAATAAACTAAACTAAAATTGAAGGCAAAAAGCGGAAAACACACTCACACACTCCACAATAATTAAAGAAAATACAGAAAATGACAAAAACTGTTAAAACACATACACAACAATAATTAAATCTAAGTTAAAAGACAATAAAATTTACTCTCATACACACACTCTACAATAATTAAATCTAAGTTAAAAAGAATAAAATTTACTCTCATACACACACTCTACTATAATTAAATCTAAGTTAAAAAGAATAAAATTTACTCTCATACACATCCACAACTTAAGAAAAAGAAGAAAAAGATAGAAGGAAAAAAAAACTAAATTAACACACTCACACACAACAAAAAGTAAAGAAGAACCGATAATGATCGGTTTGGTTTTGGTTCTTGTTGAACCGTAACCGGAACCGTTGACACGACGGTTCCAAAAATTAAGCTGGAACCGGAACCATAACCGGAACCGGTCAAACCAAATAAGGTTTTGGTTCTAATTTGAAGAACTGTTACCTTAGTGGTTCGGTTCATGATTTTAGTAGAACCGGAACCGAACCGAAACCGTGACAGCTCTAAACACAAAAGAGAATTTCTTATATTGAAATGAAATGGAAATTACAACTTTTTTAAGGAAGTCTAAACTTGGGGAGAAAAAGAGCCCAAACTAGGGCTTAGGAACTCATAAAAACTTCTCACAAACAACACTTGGGTTCTAAAAATATGAATCATTAAAAGAAGAAAAGCTCCTCTATTTATAGAGAAAAAAGATAGCTATTTTAGGGTGCAATTAGCTGGTGTGGAAGGTGAGGTGGTGGGTTGAAGGAGCAGCTGGCGGGCTGAGCTGGCGGGTTGACTGGAGTGCGGTTAGTTGTGTTGTCTGCAGGAAGCTGTTGGAAGGTGGGCTAACGGGTTGGGGTGCGGATAGCGAGTTGGCGGGTTGAGCTGTTGGTGAGGGTTTCGGTTTGGCACTGAGAAGCAGGTTGCCGGTAGCTGTTTGGCGCTGAGAAGAGGAGGGCTGGCGTCGAGTAGCGGGCTGCGGGTAGCAGGTTGGTCATACCATTGATACGGGCTGCAGATTCGTCGAGACGGGCTGGGGTGTTCGTGCGCGTGTGCGCTGCGCGGGCCCCACACGCTTGTGCCCGTTGATGGTTACGTGCACGCATGGTGAGCCCTCTTTGGGGAGACTTTAAGACGCGACTCACTTGGTCGGTGTTGAACCCGGAAACAACCGTTCAACGAGTCCGGACCTGGGGTGTAGCTCGCCTTTAATTCTCTCAAGCTAGTGCTCTGGCGATAGACTTAGAATTTGGAACCCTGCCCCCAGATCAACCTCAAACAGATCTCGAGTCGCGGCGAGGAGGTCCCGCCGCACACCCGGAAGATCTATGATCAAAAATATCTTTAAAATCATTTAACAAGGAAGATAATTCTGGACAGTCTGGGTGGTGTTTTTCTACTGGTTGATCTTCCGAGTGTAATGTAAAAAAACACATAACTGAGGCTGAAATGGTGTTCTGTGATATCAATTTGTTAATTTGACTTGGTGGTATTGAAGTTGGAGAAGCATCCTTAATGCCTTGGAGATAAATTATCTTATTGTTAATTTGTTATAACAAAATGTCATTTGTTTTTTTTATAGTTGGTTGTGACGTCCCCTAAGGCTTCCAACCAAATCATACCCAAAACAATATCTGATCCATATAAATCTAGTACAAACAAATTTGTTTGGAAAGTATGGGTTTAGATTGTAATGATGCATATGGTAATGTTGCCCCGTTCCCTACGTGTACATTGAATGGTTTAATTATGGTTATCAGTCAGTAAGTTTAGAAATTTTGCCACCCGACTATAAATGAAGTTTGTAGAGCTACCACGATCAAACATGATTTGTTCCTGATGGGACAATACGAAGCCAAGGAATCTAATTGATCGACTTGAAAATGACCCTATTAACTCTTGATAACTAATTTGGGACCCCCGGTTTGTGAAGTATAAGTAGTCTAGGTTTTCGGATGGGTCAGGTTGATCAAAGGTATCCATTATCGATTCTGGAATGTCGTCTTCCATATATAAACAAGTGATTTTATTCTTACACTTGTGACATGCTAAATATCGTTCATCACAAGTGTAGCATAGTCCCTTTTCCCGCTTGTGTTGTAGTTCTGCTGGGGTGAACCGCTTATATCCTGGTTTAGAGTTGTTAATATGTTTCGTAGTTTGAGAAGAATTGGTGGTATTAAAAATGGTTCGGGTTGGTTTATTTTCTTCCAACAAGATTGAATGTTTCATCTAAAGTATAAGGTCGTTGCATAATCACACTTCGTTGAATTTGTGGTTCAAGTCCCACTATAAAGATTGATTTAAGTAGTTCTGGCAGTATTCCGTTGATTTTGGTCACTTATTTTTCAAACTTATCTTTAAAATTCATTACGGTAGGTAGTAACTCATTACGGTAGGTAGTAACGTTATTTTTACCAGTGTCTTCAAATGCTGATGAGCCAAATCTGTTAAACAGCGTGAATTAAATTCATTCCAGTTAACATATGCCCCATTCAAGTTAACTCTACCATAAGAATTAAAAGGAATGGCAGATGACGGACCTGAATTTAGTTGAGCGGTCTGATCGTTTCCTTCTCTTTGTATATGATTTGTATTCCACGATTGGCGATATTGTGCGGAAGAAAAATCTGATGATGCATTTGAAAACATAGGGAGCAATACTGGCCATGGGGAGCAATCTCAACGAGAGCATCAATGTAACCCTTCGGGCGAGAGATCCGGCAGGGTTACGTACTAACAACTAACATAAGATAAAACTACTAACTTGTATTAATACTTTTCTTAATTACAATGTTTATCATAACCCTGCTTTTATACAATTCCTAAGACACGACACGACCGTTAATTATCTAGCCGTTACTGATAATAACATGCGGCATTGCAATATTGGCTTATCATGAATCCCTCCACCTGCTGAGTTGGCGACATCTCCTCCACTGCTTTACTTTTGTGTTTCTAGCTGTCACATCGTTAGTCGTTGCCGTTTTCCTCCGTCTCACTTAAAGCAAAGTCCTATTTGGTCGTTGCCCTCTTCCTCCACTGCTTCGGTTTTTTTTAGCCGCCTTCCTCTTATTTAAGGCTACCCTGGGGAGATTTGACAGATGTAGAGTTGTACGAAGCTGAATACGCCGTGAACTGCTGTTACAGCTGTAGTTTTTACAATTCGTATTTGTTCTTTCATCTTTCCCCCCCCCCTGCTGTGACCAATCACGCTACTAGCTTACACCGCCACACTCCAAGCATATTTATAATGACGGTCTTTGCACGACTTTCCGCCTTGGTCGTCGCGGCTGTCTTGGCTTCCTGCGCGGCCGCTAGCTCCCACACGATCACTGTGAGTTCTGTTTTAATTAGAATTTCGCCGGCCGGGCTCTCTTGATTCACTCCTCATACTTTCTTTCTGTCTTCTCCCCCCTCAGCTCGTCAACAACTGCGGCACCCCGACAGCGATGCAACTTCCCGGACGTGGGGTCTACGGCGCCGGTACCTACACCTTCAACGGGGATGTCAGGGGCGGTATTGCGTCGCCCTGCAGCGACATCAACGGAGTCGGCTGCATCTCCATCGAATTCACGCTCGTCGACGGCGTCACTTCCGCCGACATCACCCTCATCCCGCCCCACCGATTCGACCATCCTGCCCGGTTCTCCCTCAACAACGGTGCCACCGGTGCCACCTGCTCCAATGCAAACTGCGGCCCCAACAATGCTTTCTACAAGTCCGACGACTACACCGCCCAGCGCCAGGTCAACGGGCCTGGTTCTAGCATCTACATGCAGTTCTGCTAGGCGTTTCGGCTCTGCTCTGTTCGGCGCCTCTGTTTTGATGCTGCAGTAATAAATAAAATGTTATAAATCCCAATGATAAAATAAGCAACAGGTTTAACCAGTATTTATGTAGCCATCATAGTATCAAACACTCTCTTTATTAATCACCTAGAAGTGATTGTAATCTTGATTATGGCAATAAAATATTAAAATCCCTTTGCAGTATTGTTTGCGTATTTCCTTTTGTATTCTCTCATCTCTCATCACCACTATAAGAGGGCAAGCGGACAATGTAATTCTTATCTTGGATGAATGTATGTTTTTCCCTTCCTCTAATCTCTAACCGTAATTCTCTCTCCCCCTCTCTCTCTTACACACACAGTTTTCCCCACCACCACCTACCCCCCCCCCCCCCGACATCGCAATAATTTGGTCCGACCCGCCCGCCGCAGGCCGCCGGTTGCGTCCTTCGCTAACGATCTACTGTTGTTTCCGTGGTTCCGTCCGGTTTCCACTTTCGCCATCCAGCACGAACCACAGCGCGTCCGCCGAAAAACTCTGCGATTCACCCGACTTCCTCATCTGTGATCCCGCCTGACTTCCGCATCCGCGATCCCGCCCGGACCACAATGCCTCAGCCTCACGCAGTTCAGCGACCTCGACCGATTTCCGCACCCGCGATCCAGTTCAGTTCCGCGATCCAAGTCCGCATCCACCAGTAGACACCTGCTCCTGACTGTCGTCCAGCGCCGCACAACGTTTTTTCTCGGCGCCGCACTGCCGCTCAGTCCCGCGCCCAGCACTGCCCTCCCGCCGTCGTTCCGCACTCCAGCCAGCCGCACCACAACACCGCACTCCAGCGCCGCACCGCGGCTTTTCCCCACCGCTGCGCCGCTGCATCACTGCAACCCTCCAGCCGCAGACCTTCTGTCATTGTCATGACGCGAAACACCCGTTCCACCACCGAGGCGCCATCGGAGGACGCCAACGAGGCCCTCCTACGCTGTGTCAGCACCCAAGAGTCCATCGTGGCCTCCTTGCAGGCCTCCTTGGTCGTCATCCACGCAAAGCTTGATGCGTTACAACCTTCCGCTGCTTTGTCCACCAGCGGATCACATGCCCGGCCAACGGCGCGTCCATCCTCGGGGCGCCACCTTTCCTGCACAACGGGGAGACCGCACCGTCGTTTTCCTTTGACCGTCCAGCCCTTGCCTTGGACCTCCCAACCTTCGCCGGTGTGGACCAGATTGGGTGGATCGCAAACGTGGAACAATACTTTGACCTCCATCACACTCCCGAGCAATACAAGGTCTCCACCACCGTCGTGGGACTCGACGGCTCCGCCTTACATCGGGCCCGATGGCTACGACAGTCCAACTCAGCCATCTCCTGGCCAGAGATCAAGCAGGAGATGATCCGCCGCTACGACAGTCGTTACTCCAGCTCCTCCATCAAACGACTGTGTGGGGTACGTCTGGTTGGTGCGTTGGATGAATACATCGATGAGTTTGTGTCCCTCGTCACCCATGTTCCGGGCTTACCGCCGGATCATTATCTCGGCTTCTTCATGCAAGGCCTCTTGCCCCACATCCATGTCTGACTCCGCACTCACCATCCCCGGACGGTTTCAGAGGCCCTCGACATGGCCCGCCTCGTGGAGGCGGATTTTTCTCCTCGACCACCACCAGGCGGACCTCCACCGGGAGGCCAACCATGGCGGACCGCTACTCAAGAGACACCAACCCCACAGCCTCCTCCAACCGCTCAGCCAGGCAGACCGGCCCCTACTCAGCGACTCTTCAACCGCGAGTTGGACGACCTCCGTAGAAAAGGGTTGTGTTTCCGCTGCCGTCAGGCCTATTCTCCAACCCACGTTTGTGGTCAAGGAGTTTCGTGTCATCATCGGCGACGTCGACCCTGAGGTTAACTTGGCCGACTTTAAGGCTCTAGAGCTCTCATCGGAGGACACACCTCTCGACTCCACCACAGATTTGTTCCACCGGGTGGAGCTATCATGCACCTCGACAGGCGGGATCCCTAACCAACAAACCATGCAGCTCTCGGGCACACTACGGAATCACCCGATCATCATCATGGTGGACAGCGGCGCAAGCCACAACCTCATCTCAGAGCACCTGGTGCAGCAGCTTCGTCTGCCCTCAGTTTCATCCCCGAATGTTGCGGTTTGTTTGGGCGATGGGCGCCACCGTCCGTCTCTGGGCCGTTGCACTGTCGTATCCCTCTCGGTGAGGACCTGTTCCGTGACCGCAGACTTCTACATATTTGGCTTAGGTGGTCTCGACGCCATTCTTGGAGTGCTTGGCTCGCTACCCTCGGCGATGTGTGCGTTGATTGGCAGGCTATGTTCATGCAGTTCCTGCATAAGGGCCAGCCATGTCGCCTCGATGGCAACTCCGCCCCCATACGCTCTCCGAGCTCCCTCTACACGATCCAGCGGACCACGAATGTCGGCCTCTCCACGAAGCTGTGGGACCTCACGGGAACATCTGTTGTGCCTCTTCTTTTCTCGACGAACCACCAAAAGCTTTTGACCGTGCTCACCGATGCCATCCAACCTCCGACGGGACTGCCACCAGCCCAACTTTCGTTGGTCCGTAAGAAAGACGGCAGCTGGCGTCGTACCACCAAACCAAGCTACTTGGTCGTCGTTACCACTTTCAGGGGGGACTCTGGCTCACAAATGGTCCATGTCGCTAGGTCTTCCCGTTTGGAGTCTGATGCCAACTAGTTTCCCCAGGATCACTTTGGTCGCGGCCACTCCGACGACTGCTTTGTGGACAAGGCATATTTCCCAGACGACGACTTTGTTACAGATATGCGGGGCGGACGCGGCGCGAACCGATGAAAATGAATCGGGCATGTCGGGAGCGGCTTGAACCGACAAGGATGACCCAGGCGGGGTCGGCACGGGTTATATTTAAATATTAATTATGTTACTAATTAAATATGTTGCTTTATTTGCTTGAGGTGTTTTTAGTATTTTCTATATTTCCTATTTTGCGTATTTCCTATTTTCCCTTCCTCTAATCTCTAACCCTAATCCCCTCTCCCTTCTCTCTCTCCCTCTCTCTCACACACTGTTTTCCCCACCACCGCCTACCCTCCCACGACATCGCAACAATTTACTATCTAGAACAAAAATCAGGTGCATTCCAGCAATTTAAAATCTTTAAAGCCAAAACAGAAAATCAGTTTGAAAGAAGAATTAAGACCGTGAGAAGTGACAAGGGGAGTTCTGTTGGAGCTTTGCTGACTTATTGACCGGGCCCCACATGCATGGGGAGTTACATATTTTATGTGGTTTTAATTGCAAGGGGGAATGAATGTGTTTAATGCAGGGAGTTGAGAGGTTGGTAGATGAGAGTTTTATTTGATAGTTTTTATGGTGTCATTAAGTGTTGGACACTTGTCCATTTCCTATTGGTCTTGTAAGCCTATATAAAGGCATGTATGTGTTCTTTTGATTGCTGCTGAAATATAGAAGAGAAAACCCCACCCAAATGTGTTTCGGTCTTAAGAGAGGGAGAGCGCAGCAGCGCTAGAGGAGTGAAAGTTGTCCGGCGGTTAGGAGTTTGTAGCCGCGCAAGAAGGAGCTGCGGGTTGGTGGAGCGAGTGCGAGCTGCGGGTGGGGTTAACCGCGAGAAGGTGTTGCGAGTCCAAAGCAAGTTTGGCAAGCGGGTTGTTCACTTAGTCGCTCTCGCCGTGCGAGTAGGAAGTCAAGCGAGTAAGGAGGTAGCGGGCGAGTGAGGTGGCCGAGCGAGAAGAGAGTTCGCGCCAGATTGATCTCGCCGGCGGGTGTGGTGTTCGCGGCGAGCGGTTAGGAGGTGAGCTCGCTGGTGCGTGTTTGATCTCGCCTGCAGGGGTGAACTCGCCGGGTCTTAACCGCGCGGGTAGGCGGTCAAGTGGTGCGATCTCGCCAGGCAGTCTTGGAGTTGATCTTGGGGTGTTGTGATATAGCAAGGACCCATTCACGTTTTCCAACAAGTGGTATCAGAGGGAGGTTTCGATCCCTGGAAGTTGTACTCGCAAGTTTGTGAAGTGAAGTGATGGAGAAAGGCAGTGGGATGCCGGGGCAGGTCCCCAAGTTGAGCAAGACGAACTACGGGAACTGGAGCATTCAGATGAAAGTACTACTAGCCTCCAAGGAGTTGTGGGAGGTAGTAGAGGACGGTGTTGAGGAGTTTACTGCTGAAGCAGAGGCTGCCTTGACGAACGCCAAGAGGGTAGCGTTGAGAGAAGCCAAGAAGAGGGACAAGAAGGCAGTGTTCATCTTGTACCAAGGTGTGGATGAAGCAACATTTGAGAAGATCTCAGATGTCGAGACTTCAAAAGAAGCTTGGGAGATTCTGCAGCGCTCCATGCAAGGAGTGGACAAGGCAAAGAATGTGAAGTTGCAATCCCTCCGAGCCCAATATGAGGTGATGAGGATGCAAGGCTCGGAGAAGGTTGGCGACTACGTGACACGTCTGCGGACGCTCACGAATGAGATGAAGAGAAACGGGGAGACGATAGACGAGGTCAGCTTTATGGAGAAGCTCCTACGATCTATGTCCAAGAAGTTCTGACACGTGGTGGTGGCCATTGAGGAGTCGAAGGATCTCACCGTGATGACGACTGATGAACTTATTGGCTCGATGCAAGCCCATGAGTACCGCATGGTGCAGGATGATGAGGAAGCGAGCGGCTTGGGGAAAGCACTCCAGACTCAGCTCAATTTTGGAGAGAGCTCAGGAAGAGGAGGAGGCCAGCGCGGCCGAGGCTACCAAGGCAGAGGTAGAGGAGGAAGAGGTGGAAGAGACTTTGGAAGGAATCAGTACAACCAGCGTGAGGTGGAGCTACCTCAGGGTTGGAGACACGACGCAGAAGGAAGAGGAAGAGGCCAAGGGAGAGGTCAAGGCAGAGGACAAGGAAGGGACCAAGGCAGAGGTCAAGGAAGAGGAGGAAGAGGAGACATGTCCCAAATCCAATGCTACAACTGTAGCAAGTTTGGGCACATGAGCTACGACTGTTGGGCTCCTAGGAAGGGGGGAGAAGTCAGCCACTATGCGGAAGCTAGCAATACAAGAGGTGACCCGATGATGTTCCTAACCGTCCAAGGGGCTGGAAGTGGAAGGAACGGAGTATGGTACTTGGACACGGGAGAAAGTAACCATACGTGCGGAGAGAAAGAGCTGTTTACAAGCCTTGAACCAAATGGTGGTGAGGTCAGTTTCGGCGACGCTTCAAAGATCTCAGTTGAAGGAAGAGGAGTAGTGGCAGTCATGTTGAATGGGAAGGAGGTGCTCATCAACGATGTCTTCTATGTGCCAGGCTTGAGGAGTAACATCCTAAGTCTTGAGCAGCTGGTGGAAAAGGGCTATCGAGTCCTATTGCGGGATAACACCCTAGCCATGAAGGATGTTCAAGGAAATGAAGTTGTGAGGGTGAAGATGACGACGAATCGTCTCTTTACATTGAGCATGGATGTCAAGGAGACGACATGTCTCGCAAGGACAGATGAGGAGGAGGAGGCTTGGCTGTGGCACCACCGGATGGGCCATCTGGGGTTCACAGGCCTGAAGCTGCTGTCAGGTTCCAAGATGGTGGATGGGCTGTCTATGATCACACCTCCTCAAAGGGTCTGTGAGGCATGTACGAAGGGGAAGCAGAGGAGAGAAACTTTTGAGGGTGGCAAGTCCTGGAGAGCAATAAGGTCGTTGGAGTTAGTTCACTCGGACATCGCTGGTCCGTTTGAGACTACTTCAATAGGTGGAAGCAGATACTACATCACATTCACCGACGACTTCAGCAGGAAGTGTTGGGTGTACTTTCTAAGGGAGAAGGCTGAGGCACTTGACAAGTTCAAGGAGTTCCGGGCGATGGCTGAGAAGGAGAGTGGTCAACCGCTGAAGGTGCTCAGAACGGATAGGGGTGGGGAGTACACCTCTAGGCTGTTTGATGAGTACTGTAAGCAATGGGGGATCTCTCATCAGCTGACGTCGGCATACTCGCCTCAGCAGAATGGCGTGGCAGAGAGGAAGAACCTTACCATCATGAATATAGCGAGGAGTATGGTGAAGGGCAAGGGGTTGCCGAAGAAGTTCTGGGCGGAAGCGGTGCAGGTGGCAGTGTACGTGCTGAACCGTTGTCCAACAAAGAGTGTGAAGTTCAAGACTCCATTTGAAGCTTGGAGTGGGTGGAAACCCAGTGTGAAGCATCTGAGGGTTTTGGGGTGTGTTGCTTATGCTCACATCCCGGACCAGAGAAGGAGGAAGTTAGATGACCGGAGTGAGAGATGCATCTTTGTTGGCTACGCTCCTGCGAGCAAGGCTTACAAGTTGTATAACCCGGTGACTGAGAAGGCCATCATCTCAAGGGATGTGGTGTTTGAAGAAGGAAGTAGCTGGAGTTGGGATGAAGCAATAAGAGGCATCAAGGGGATGTTCTACGAGGATGATGAGGAGGAAGGTGGAGAAGAGGCTGAAGCCGAGATGGGTGGAGTGGAGCCACCATCACCACCTAGCAGAGGTTCAGGGGGAGCTCTCACCCCTTACTCTAGTGGTGCAAGCACAAGTGGAGGTAACTCTGGCGGAGCAAGCACCAGTGGGAGCAAGGACAATCACCCTCAGCCCAGGATGAGGAGGCTGGATGAAATCTATGAGGAGACGGCACCGGTCCTTAACAATTTTTCACTATATTGTCTTTTGGCAGATGTCGAGCCGTGCTCCTACGATGATGCTGCAAAGGAGAAAAGTTGGAGGGAGGCGATGGATGTGGAGATCGCCTCCATCAAGAAGAATGAGACCTGGAAGCTGGTCGACCCTCCTGCTGGCCACAAACCCCTCGGGGTGAAGTGGGTTTACAAGGTTAAGAAGAACAAGGACGGTGGCGTGGAGAAGCACAAAGCTAGGCTTGTTGTGAAGGGCTACCGCCAAGTCCAAGGAGTCAACTATGATGAGGTGTTCGCCCCCGTAGCGCGGATAGACACCATCCGGTTGATCATCGCACTAGCGGCTCATCATGGCTGGAATATTATGCAGACGGACGTGGTCTCTGCTTACTTGAATGGGTACCTGGAGGAAGAGGTGTACATCAAGCAGCCTCCAGGGTACGTGGTGAAAGGGCAGGAGAGGAAGGTCTGCAAGCTAAACAAGGCATTGTATGGACTAAAGAAAGGATCAAGAGATTGGAACGGAAGGATAGATGCTTACCTGCATAAGCATGGCTATCAGAAGAGCCCGCATGAGTATGCACTCTACACCAAGGTGGACAAGGAGGGCAACATGATGATAGTGTGTCTCTATGTGGATGACATGATCTTCACAGGAAACAATATGGTGATGTATGAGGAGTTCCGGAGTATGATGAAGAGGGAGTTCAAGATGACAGACTTGGGAGAGTTGAGCTATTTTTTGGGGGTGGAGGTGAAGCAGGGAGAAGATGGGATCTTCATCTCCCAGAAGAAGTACGCGGAGGAAATCTTGAAGAAGTTCAGGATGGAGGATAACAAGCCTATCTCCGCTCCTGCTGACCCAGGGCTGAAGCTGAGCAAAGATTCTAAGGAAGGAGCGGTGGACTCTACCTTGTTCAAGAGCTTGATGGGTAGTCTGCGCTACCTGACTTTCACCCGACCAGACATCATGTATGCGGTCGGGGTGGTGAGTAGACACATGGAAGAGCCAAAGGATGACCACTTCACGGCAGCGAAGAGGATCTTGAGGTACATCAACGGGACTAGAGGCCATGGGTTGAAGTACTCAACCGGAGAGGAGCTGACGCTGGTAGGTTACTCGGACAGTGACTACGGCGGGGATGTGAATGACCGGAAGAGCACTTCTGGATATGCTTTCAACATGGGAACGGGAGTGTTCTCTTGGAGCTCGAAGAAACAGGCCACGATAGCACTGTTATCTTGCGAGGCAGAGTACATTGCAGCAGCGGCTGGCACCTGCCAAGCTATCTGGCTAAGGAACCTTCTGGAGAGTCTACATCATGGAGTGGATGGACCAACGACCATGTTAGTGGATAACATGTCGGCCATCCAGCTCGTAAAGAACCCTGTGCTACATAGGCGTAGCAAACACATCGAGACAAGGTATCACTTCCTCAGGGAGCAGGTGGAGCTGAAGACCGTGGAGGTCAAGTATTGCCCGACCGGAGAGCAAGTCGTGGACATCTTTACCAAGGCATTGAAGGTGGACATGTTCCTAAAGCTCAAAGACAAACTTGGCATGTGCTGCCAAGTTTGAGGGGGAGTTTGTTGGAGCTTTGTTGACTTATTGACCGGGCCCCACATGCATGGGGAGTTACATATTTTATGTGGTTTTAATTGCAAGGGGGAATGAATGTGTTTAATGCAGGGAGTTGAGAGGTTGGTAGATGAGAGTTTTATTTGATAGTTTTTATGGTGTCATTAAGTGTTGGACACTTGTCCATTTCCTATTGGTCTTATAAGCCTATATAAAGGCATGTATGTATTCTTTTGATTGCTGCTGAAATATAGAAGAGAAAACCCCATTCAAGTGTGTTTCGGTCTTGAGAGAGGGAGAGCGCAGCAGCGCTAGAGGAGTGAAAGTTGTCCGGCGGTTAGGAGTTTGTAGCCGCGCAAGAAGGAGATGCGGGTTGGTGGAGCGAGTGCGAGCTGCGGGTGGGGTTAACCGCGAGAAGGTGTTGCGAGTCCAAAGCAAGTTTGGCGAGCGGGTTGTTCACTTAGTCGCTCTCGCCGTGCGAGTAGGAAGTCAAGCGAGTAAGGAGGTAGCGGGCGAGTGAGGTGGCCAAGCGAGAAGAGAGTTCGCGCCAGATTGATCTCGCCGGCGGGTGTGGTGTTCGTGGCGAGCGGTTAGGAGGTGAGCTCGCTGGTGCGTGTTTGATCTCGCCTGCAGGGGTGAACTCGTCGGGTCTTAACCGCGCGGGTAGGCGGTTAAGTGGTGCGGTCTTGCCAGGCAGTCTTGGAGTTGATCTTGGGGTGTTGTGATATAGCAAGGACCCATTCACGTTTTCCCACAAGTTCCTCTCTACTACCTTCAAGGCTTCAACTCATTCTATGAGGAAGCCGGAATCCACAGCCAACTTACCACACCTGCTACACCCCAACAGAATGGGGTTGTAGAAAGGAGAAACGGGACAATAGTTGAAATGGGAAGAACCATGATGATTCATAAGTCCTGCCCAAAATGCCTTTAGGGAGAAGCAACCTCTACAGTCGTATATATCCTAAATAGAAGCATCACCAAGGCAAATCCGAATACCACACCTTATGCCCATAAAACATCACCAAGCCTCAAGTTTCCCATTTAAGGACTTTTGGCTGCATTGCCTATGCCCATAAAACATCTCAAACAAGAGACAAATTAGCTGAGTCAAGTCAGAAGTGTGTACTGACTGGATACTGTGAGCAAAGCAAGGCTTATAGACTGTTTGATCCAACAACTAATAAGCTAATAATTTCAAGAGATACTACCTTTAGTGAAGGAGAAGAGTGGAACTGGGCATCAGACCTGAGTACTACTTCCAAAACCATTTACTTGTTGGTTGAGCTGGTACCACCCAGCCCCATCCAAAGCAACACAAACAACATAGAAAGTGAAGAAACTGCACTGCTGGCTGCATCACCCATTACCTATGAATAAGCAAAAAAACAAAAAGAATGGAGAGATGTTATGTTACAAGAGATGGAATCCATTAATAAGAATAAAACCTGGACTTTAGTGTCAAGACCATGAAATCGAGAGATCATTGGATTAAAATGGGTTTACAAGTTAAAACAAGATGAAAATGATCACTTGTTAAAATATAAAGCCCGTCTTGTTGCAAAGGGGTATTCCCAGAAATCAGGAGAGGATTTCACTGAGACTTTTGCCCCATTGGTTAGGATGGTCACAGTAAGGTTAATAATTTCAATAGCAGCCCAAAATAACTGGCCAATTTTTCATCTAGAGGTAAAATCAGAATTTCTTAATGGAAAATTAAAAGAAAAAGGTTTTGTTTATCAACCACAAGATTTTCAAATCTCTCGAGAAGAAGAAAAAGTCTACAAACTCCACAAAGCCCTTTATGGACTTAAGTAGGCACCAAGAGCATGACACAACAATATTGATGGATATTTCCAAATGAAAGGCTTTGTGAAGAGCGTCCATGAAGCAACTTTATACATTAAAACAGTAAAAGAAGAAAAGGTGATCATAAGCTTGTATGTTGAGGATTTATTGTGACTGGCACCCAGGCAACCCTCATCCAGCATTTTAAACAAAACATGATGCAAGAGTATGAGATGAGTGAATTGGGACACCTAAAGCTATTTCTTGGGATGCAATTATCACACCATCAGGGTGCATATTTTATATCACAGGCTGTCTACACAAAAAATTTGCTAAAAAAGTTTCATGTGGAGGCTTGCAATCCCCCAGTCACACCTATTTCCACGGCAAAAAAGTTAAAAAACAAAACAAAAAAGAAGAATGCATAGAAGAAGAAGGTTATAGGAGTTTGGTCGGCTCCCTTTTATATCTCACCAATACAAGGCCTGATATTGAAAATTTTCTAGATTTTTGAGCAATTCATCTAAAACTCATTTCTTCGCTACTAAAAGGATTTTGCGCTATCTGAAGGGAACTGATAAATATGGGCTCTGGTTTCCAAAGGGTAGCATTTCTGACCTAATCGGGTATTCCGACTCAGATTGGGCAGGAAACCTAGATAACAGAAAAAGCACAACTGGTTTCTTGTTTTTTGCAGGTACAAGCCCGATCTCATGGAGCTCAAGGAAACAATCTACTGTTGCACTTTCAACAACGGAGGCAAAGTACATGGAGCTGAGCGCCGCCGCATGTGAAGCAATCTGGCTTCAGAAAATAAAGAATGAAATAGAAGGCAAAGAAGAAAGAAAAGGAGTTGAGATCCACTGCGACAACACCTCGGCGATTTCCTTATCAAAGAATCTTGTGTTTCACGGGAGGAGTAAACGCATCGATATACGTTATCATTTTATCAGAGAAACACTTGAGAAGAAAGACTTAAAGCTGGAGTTTTACCCTACCGGAGATCAGATCGCCGACATCCTTACCAAGCACTTATCCCGATGTCGTTTCGTGGAGCTGAGGAAGAAGATGGGAGTTCGTGACGGCGCAGATTTAGGGAAGGTGTTGGAATAAATCGGCGCCTCTGTTTTGATGATGCAGTAATAAATAAAATGTTCCCAATGATAACATAAGCAGAAGGTTTAACTAGTATTTAGTAACCTGCATAAACTTTCCCAAATTGGTTGTAATGGGAGTCTAAGAACTCTTTGGTTATGTCCCGGCTTACAAAATCCATGATGGAATCAATTGCTCAAAATCATGTGTTCTTGGACACTACGACAAATATTTGGAAGAGAGCTAAAGCCATTTATCTATGTCGAATGAATGTAGCCCAAATCTTACAACTACGACGGGAGATCTTTCTCCCGAGAAATGGTGATCGCCCTTCTTCGGTCTATTACTTAGAGTTCACCCTTGGAGAAGGGGTGATCGCGCACCTACTTCTCTCCTGTAAGAAAAACAACAAGGGAAAAAGAACAAGAGACTGGACCAAGGGCCCGGCGCGGAGGACCCACCACACACCCGAAAGATCACTGAGTGTTTCCCCTCCTTAGTCAAATGTCGGGCTAAGGTACCTCAGAAAGTACTAGAAGACTGGGAGACAAGTAAGCGTGTTTTCTGAGGTACCTATTGGGTCCTATTTATAAGACTCTGAAAACGGCCTGCAAATAGCCAACCTCTGCTGTTTTGAACAGCTATGTGCAGCCCAACGGGGTCTGCTAACAGCGTAACTCTCCGCTGTTCTAGATGGGTATTGGCACCCCCTGCAGGGTCATCCCTGGTAATTTGGCCTCTGGCCCCCTCAAGGAAGGGTTTTCCTAACCCCCGATCCAACTCGCAACCTCATCGGCGGCGGAGCGAGCAGGGATGGCTTCGCCTAGGAGGCGAGGGTCGGGGTGACTCGCCTAGGAGGCGCGGGGCCGAGGCCGATCGGGGCTGACCCGCCTAAGAGAGGCTGGACGGGGTTGACCCGCCTAGAAGGCACGGGCAAGGCTCCCGCCTAGGAGAGGCGGGACGGGGTTGGCCGCCTAGAAGGCGGGGGCAGGGCTGACACGCCTAGAAGGCGCGGGTCGGGGGCGACTCGCCTAGAAGGCGCGGGTTGGGGGCGACTCACCTAGGAGGCGCAGGTCGGAGTTGACTTGCCTGCCCTTCTGGATCCAGTCGCCGAACACGGGGTTGTACATAATCCCCGCTCTTTGTGAGCTTTGCAAAAGCTCGGAAAGAAACATCCAACCCCACGTGTTCGGTGAAAGCCCTGCTGAGCTGGAGGAATCTTTTCGGTGGGGGCCCACCTTCATGCTATATATGTCGTCGAACCTTTGGGGAAAATTCCTCCTTTCCTTATCCATCTCCGTGATTCATACCGGAAGATGCTATGTCGAGGAGATGTGGGCTCGCTTGGCGGCTAGAGGGAGGGTACCCGGGAAGCGGGTCTCGAAGTCGCCCCGTGGTTGGCGCGCGGGTCGCCTGACCCCCTATTCAGGCCAAAGAAAGGGAAAATCATTCAGCGGTCTCGGCGCGCAATGATCCCGCCTCCAGCTCGGTCGGCGGGCGTGTCGAAGTTGTCCTTGAGGTATGTGATTCTCCTGTTTGATCCGCCATCGGCTTTCTGATCCCGATTTCTGCAGGAGGCGCTTCGTAATGTTGGAGGGGATGGGAGGAGAGAGGGGCGTTCCACCCTGCTGATAGATGATCGGGTCGTTAGTCCCCCGACCCAGAGGCACACTCCTCCCGCGACGCCTCCACCACTGATGCCCACTGGTCTGGGGAAGCCTTTTGTCAATCTTGGAGGAGAAACTTTCCAGGGGAGGCCGGGTACCTCTCGACTAGCTGCCGACGCGGGCGAGGTGCCGACTCCATGTGAGCTCTTCACTGTTGCCCGCTCACCATTGTCTGCTCTAACTGACTTATCCCTTCAGGTTATAACGCGATCTCCTCTTCCGACGTCGAGATGAGCGAGGGGTACTCACCTCCCCCTGACATGGATCGCATCTCGGAGTACCTGGGAGACCAGCTAGATGCTGAGAAGATGAAGACACAAGTGACGTGATTATTTCAGAAGCACACGCTGCTGCTACAGGAGGTCTTCAATAGAGTGGAGAAGGACAAGGACGAAACGGAGGGGCGACTCGCGGCTTTGGAAGGAGCGAGATGTCCAACTGACGAGGACGGGGCGACCTCCCCGGGCGTACACATTACGCAAGCGGAGGAGCGACTCAGGCATGCCTCGGAGCAGATCGATCGAACCCAGCGGGAGCTGTCGGCGGTCCGCGAGTATCATTATCCTCGTGTACCGCCCCGATATGGCGCGGGGAGGGAGGTAGGTGGAAGTGGATCAAATATATTGAGCCGCCCCCGCCCCCCCCCCCCCCCCCCGGGTCCGGATCGTCTCTGCGTTCAATGACCGAAACGTTTAGCCGGGTGAACTCTTTGCTGGAACAATTGAACATCTGTAATAATTCAGGACATTCTCGCCGACACTGCGCGAGTATTTGTTGCACTTTTCTTGTCTGTGTTGATGTTTCGATCTCTGCGGGAGGTGCGGGCGAGGCGTTCTGGCTTGGCCGGCTCTCTTCGAGCGGGCTCGGCATTGCTGAGCCGCCTGGCCTAGCCAGTATTATATAGTCCTGGCGAGGGCGAGGCCGGCCGCTCGCGGGTCGCGCATCTGGTGACTCTCGCGCGTTGGTCAGGGGCGGGCCTGCATCGCGGCCGTTCTTCCACTATGCGGGCGCGGGTGCGGGCGGTTTGCGGTCGGGGGCTTTTCGCGGCCGACTGACGGGTTGGCAAGGACCCGGGTCGGGTTCAGAAGTCGAAACGTCGGGGCTAAATTGCTATCCGCACTTTTCCCACCAAAGGAGTGTTTTCCCGCCTTTTTTTAGTTCTATAAATAGGCCCTGCCGACTCCCTCCTTACCTACCGCATTTAAGATTTCCTCTCCTCTTCATTTCCTACGAGAACCTCCTTGTCCCGCTCGGCGAAATTTCTGCGAGATGGTTGGCGGCAGCGGCGAGGCGGATGGGAGGAGCAAGTGTGCTTAGACCTTTTCCGAGCACGACTTCCCTCTCGCCGTCCTTACGAGAGAGAGTTCTTGGATACCGTCGGCATTTTTGTTCCACCAGGTTTCGAGGCGAGGCAGCCCGAGAAGGAGGAGCAGGATAAACGAACTCTCCGTCGACGAGCGCGTTCCCCACGGCCCACTTCGAGGCGGGCCTCCGGCTACCCTTATGGCCGGATGTCGCCAAGTCTTCAAGTACTATGGGGTTGTCCCGGCGGATGACCCCCAACTCAGTTGCGGTAGTGGTCGGGTTCGTCTGCTTCTGCAGGAAGAGAGGATCGAGTTCGGCCTCGCGGTCTTCCGCAGCAGTTCTCCTTCCAGGCGAACAAAAGACGGGACCGCCTGCTTCGCTAGCAACCACGTGAAGGTACGGGAGACCGTCAACAAGGGCACAACTGCTCAAGAAATTCATCTTAGTCAAGGGGGACTTCGACAACGTCCCTTCTCGCCAGTCAACTCAGTGAGGCGAGCTACCGCCCCCCGAGCCTGGGGAGCCATGAGATGGAGTTGTTCGGGTTCTTTGTCGGGAAAGAACTTCGAAGTGGCCTTCCCTTCGCAGGAATCTGGACGGGCTCATCCTCGACCCGCCCGGGGAAGGTAAGCGGTTAGCGCTTCGCCTTTTTCTATCCAACCTTTAAATGTTCTAATACCTACAACTTCTCGCAGGGCGAGCGCGGACATCCCTACACCCCCCATACGAGAGCGTGCGGCTCGCTTCCAGCGGGCACGCCCGGGCCGAGGCGGCGGCCTCCGCTCACCGCGAAAGTCACGGTCCCTTCAGCCCAGAAGCGACCCAGCCGCGAGCAGCCTCAGGCTCCGCCACCACCCAAGAAACCGAAGAGAGCGGGCGGGGGGTACCTCCCTCAGCTCGCGAGAAAGGCAAGGCCCCGGTGGGCCAGTCACCCGGCGATCCCGCCCCCCGCGGCCCCTCCGGCCGACAGCTCTGTCGCTGGGGAGGCTAGCACCTCGGAGCCGCAAGAAGGGGCCGAGCCCGCCGCGAAGCCAGTGCCAAGAGGGCACCGTAACTTCGGCTACGGCGAGGGGCCCACGGATGAGCTCGGCTTCCCACTCCTCCAATGGGACAAGGAGACGAACCGTGTGTCTACATCTCCTCGTTGCTGCCGAGTTGGGTGGAGCAGGACACTATTGGCGGAGAGGCTTACAACCTCTCGTTTGGCCTCTACTCATGGGAGGACGCCGCCCTCTATGACGAGGAGGCCACACGGGTGCTGATTCACGAAAGCGCGCGGGCCCAGTTCCGCAATCTTGAGCTGTCCCACATGGTCGGCCGGCGGTGCCTTCGGGTGGGAGAAGAATGCCCCCTCGCTAAAGAGGCTGACTGACGAGAAGGAAGCGGCCCGCAAGCTGGCCCAGGAAGAGGCGGAGGACCAAAGAAAGCGAGCCGACGCAGCAGAGGCTGCCCTCGCTCAGTACCTGCGGGGGGGGGGGGGGTTGTAAGTTTCTCGACTCGCACTGGTGTTCAGTTGTTTTTTCTCAGTTTATCTTAGTGACTCCCCTTCTTGCAGGACGCGGCGACGGCCAGTCGGCTGGGCACCGAGATTGCCACCCTTCAGCAAGAGAAGCAAGTGTTGCAGGCGGGGGTGGGCGAGTTGGAGACTGCAGCGGCTGCACTGCCGCCGTCCAGCAGCGATTGCCAGCTCGCTTACTACAGCGAGTACGAGATCGAAGTGATGATGTAGAAGAACGTCGCTGGTGCGGCGAAGTACACCCTCCAGACTCTGTAGCGGGCCGACCTAATCAAGAGCGGGGGTGTCAAGCTCTCATCGAGTGACGTGGTATCGGAACTATTCCTTCTGGTACCAAAGCGGGGCAATGACCCCTATCTCCGCGTATAGGGGGCTCGCCGTTAGGGGCTCGCCTCGCTGGAAGCTTGCACCTCGCCCATCATTTTTGTTGTCTCTGAATTCTGCCTCATGTACTTAAAAACTCACTGAATTCGGCTTGTTATATTGTAAATATTTTCTTCTTGCACTCGCGATCTACTTAGCCTCTTCTGATCTGTTGTTGTGAGCGGGTGAGGTCGACGATTCGTTCTAGATTCGGAATTTAGGCTTAGAAGCGAGAGGCACGTTAGCTGACCGTACTGCTCATCTGGTATGCTCATCAGTGACCCTCAGGTGCTCATGTTGTGTCTTCTCATCCTTCTACCCACTGGATTATTGATTCTGGAGCAACGGATTCATGCCTTTCGCCGCCTGATGCAAAGACAGTCTCCGGATCCTCCTGCCTCTTCAACTTCGCATGCTCATCAGGGACCCTCAGGTGCTCATGTTGTGTCTTCTCATCCTTCTACCCACTGGATTATTGATTCTGGAGCAACGGATCATATGACCGGATCTGCTACAGGTTTTGTGTCTTATCTTTCTTTGTCTGGTAGGGACAATGTGAGCATTGCAGATGGTTCCTTCTCTCTGATTACTGGGAAAAGATCCATCTTCTGCTCCTCTCTCACTCTTTCTTCTATACTACATGCATGTACCCAAGTTTACTCGCAACCTTCTCCCCATTAGTCATTTGACTAACTCCATGAACTATTCTATGACATTCTTCCCTCGTCTTGTGTTTTCCAGGACCTGAAGACGGGAACTATGATTGGCTCTGGTAGTTTGATGGATGACTACATGTTAGATTCCTCCACTCCTCCTCCCCAGGCTCTTCATGCTGATTAGGCGACACATTGGAGTCCTGGCATTGTCGCCTTGGATAACCTTCTATTATGTCTATGAAACGTTTATTTCCTACTATACCTTCTGTATTAGTTGATAATTTTCATTTTGATGTTTGTGAACTTGGTAAACATCATCATGCTTCTTTTAATCACGTTTCATCTCCTAGTTCTGCACCATTTCATATTATACGCAGTGATGTTTGGGGTCCTTGCCCTGTTGCTTTTATTTCGGGTTATCTTTGGTTCGTAACTTTCATTGACAGCTTCTCCCGCGGAACATGGGTATACCTAATGAAGGCTAAAAATTAATTTTTCTCCTTATTTTAACGGTTTCACAAAATGGTTTCTACGTAATTTGATACTTCTATTAAAATTCTTCGGACTGACAATGGTCGCGAGTACATTGACACTAAATTTGAACACTATCTTGCTACTCATGATATTCTCCACCAAACATCTTGTGTTTACTCCCTGCTCAAAGGGGGTGGTCGAATACAAGAATCATCACATGTTGGAAGTCGTCCGGTGTCTTCTTCTCCAAATGCACCTTCCCAAGTACTATTGGGTGGATGTCGTTCTCACTTCCGCCTACCTTATTAATCGTATGTCCTCCCGTATCCTAGGGTATAACACTCTCCTTCACACTCTTCGAATGTCTCCTACCAATTGCAACCTCGTGTATTCGGCAGTGTTTGTTTTGTTCATATTCATCAAAAGTATAAACTTGATGCTCGTTCGCACAAGTGTGTCTTCATAGGCTATTCTTCTACTCAAAAGAGTTATAAATGTTTTGACCCAATTCATAAGAAGGTTTTTGTAACCATGGACGTCACATTCCTTGACTCTGAGAGCTACCATGGGCCATCACTTCAGGGGGAGACCTCTCCTATGTTGGAAGTGAGCTATGTAACTTAAACTGATTCTCTGTCTACCACTGTGTTACGCATTCCTCTGTTGTATCAATCTCACCCGACTTCGTCTCCTATTGTTCCTATGCCAACTCCTGCTACTCTTGTGGTAAAACCCCTGCAGGTTTATTCTCGTCGTCCTAAGGGAACAAACACACAGGCCCCTATCAGAATCCTAGAACAGACATTTGATCCGTCGTCAGGGTCCATTGTTCTAAGGGAAGGTATCTCTACACAACACTCGTTATCTCAGTTCGTCTCTTATTCCTCTCTAACAGCTTCCCATTGAAATTTTGTCTCTTCTTTGTCTACTACTTTCATTCCTACATCGTGGCAGGATGCCCTTTCTGATGACAGGTGGAAGGCAACTATGCTGGAAGAAATGTATGTCCTTGATAAAAATCACACATGGGACCTGACACAACTACCTAAAGGAAAGATTGTCGTGGGATGTAAGTGGGTGTTTTCTGTCAAACAGAACACCCTGGGTATCGTGGAGAGATATAAGACGAGGTTGATCGCAAGAGGGTACACTCAAACGACACTCGACAGTAATTGATTACCAGGAAACCTTTGCTTCGGTCGCTAAGATGAATTCTATAAGGGTTCTCCTATCATGTGTTGCATGTAGGGGATGAAATCTCAGCCACCTTGATGTGAAAAATGTGTTCCTTCATGGTGATCTGGAATAACAGGTATACATGGCTCTATCTTCTGGACTTTCTCCTAGAGGATCTGAAGGTAAGGTGTGCAAGCTGAAGAAGGCTTTATATTGCCTGAAACAATCTCCTAGAACTTGATTTGGAAGTCTTCACAAGGCCATGACATGCTTCAGGTACTTCCAGAGTAATACAGATCATACCCATTTCATCAAATACAATAAAGGGAAGTTGACAGCTCTGATAGTTTATGTGGACGACATCATTATAATACGAGACGGTCAGGATGAGATTCAAACACTGAAAGAGAAATTGACGAAAGAATTTGAAGTGAAAGACTTGGGAAACCTCAAGTATTTTTTTAGGCATTGAGGTTGTGAGGTCCAAATATGGGATTTTCATATCACAGAGAAAATATATTTTTGACCACCTTAAAATCTCAGGAATGAGTGGGTGTAGACCGACTAACACCTAAATTGAAGTAATCACAGGCTTGGAAGAGATGATGGTGAAATGATTGAAGACATTCCCAGTTTTTAAAGGCTTATAGGAAAACTGATCTACTTGTCGCATACTTGACCAGATATCTCCTATGCTGTGGGAGTGCTCAGCTAATATATGCATTCCCCAAATACCCGTCATGTTGATGGTTCTCATCTCATCCTCGGATACCTCAAGTCCTCACCTGGGAGGGGTATCCTTTTGACACATGGGACCTGACACAACTACCTAAAGGAAGACTGTCGTGGGATGTAAGTGGGTGTTTTCTGTCAAACAGAATACCGGGGTGTCGTGGAGAGATACAAGGCGAGGTCGATCACAATAGGGTACACTCAAAAGACACTCGACGATAATTGATTACCAGGAAACCTTTGCTCCGGTCGCTAAGATGAATTTTATAAGGGTTCTCCTATAATGTGATGCATGTAAGGGATGGAATCTCAGCCACCTTGATGTGAAGAATGCGTTCATTTTTGATGATCTGGAAGAAGAGATATACATGGCTGTATCTCCTGGCCTTTCTCCTAGAGGATCTGAAGGTAAGGTGTGCAAGTTGAAGAAGGCTTTATATTGCCTGAAACAATCTCCTAGAGCTTGGTTTGTAAGATTTCACAAGGTCATGACATGCTTCTGGTACTTCTAGAGTAATGCGGATCATACCCTTTTCATCAAATACAATAAAGGGGAGTTGACAATACTAATAGTTTATGTGGACGACATCATTATAATAGGAGACGATCAGGATGAGATTCAGACACTGAAAGAGAAGTTGACGAAAGAATTTGAAGTGAAAGACTTGGGAAACCTCAAGTATTTTTTAGGCAATGAGGTTGCGAGGTCCAAATATGGGATTTTCATATCACGGAGAAAATATATTCTTGACCTCCTTGAACTCTTGAAGCCTCGGGAATGAGTGGGTGTAGACCGACTGACACCCAAATTGAAGTTAATCACAGACTTGGAAGAGATGATGGTGAAACGATTGCAAATATTCCCAATTTTCAAAAGCTTGCAGGAAAACTGATCTGTTTGTCACATACTTGACCAGATATCTCCTATGTTGTGGGAGTGCTCGGCCAATATATGCATTCTTGTTACCTATGTTGCACCGACACCGACACGGGACACGCGATACGACACGACACGCGACTCGTCAATTCTAAAAAAATACCATATTCCGACACGTTGGGACACGCATATTAAATATTCATTTTTTATAATTATGAAAATCTTAAAACATTTAACACAAAAAAAATTAACAAATAACAAATATTTAAATAAATTATGTCATGCTTAAATATTACTCATCAAATATTCAAATGCAAAAATTAACAAATGATCAAAAAATGATAGAACATTAACACATTATCATTATATATCATCAGCAAAAATAATTGATTCACATGCAAACTTTTTTCCCCACTTTTAATCTTCCTTTTTCTAGAGAAATGTCTACACCACTAGTTGTTCCACTTTCACTACTTGAAATGCTAGAAAGGGATAAAGACACTTCCAAGACATTGTCACCCTCCTCACTACGAGTAGCTAACTTAGGGACACACGTGTCCGAATGAGCGGGACACGCGTGTCCGAATGAGCGGGACACGCGTGTCCGAATGAGCGGGACACGCGTGTCCGATTGAGCGGGACACGCGTGTCCGATTGAGCGGGACACGCGTGTCCGATTGAGCGGGACACGCGTGTCCGATTGAGCGGGACACGCGTGTCCGATTGAGCGGGGACACGCGTGTCCGATTGAGCGGGACACGCGTGTCCGATTGAGCGGGACACGCGTGTCCGATTGAGCGGGACACGCGTGTCCGATTGAGCGGGACACGCGTGTCCGATTGAGCGGGACACGCGTGTCCGATTGAGCGGGACACGCGTGTCCGATTAAGCGGGACACGCGTGTCCGATTGAGCGGGGCACGCGTGTCCCGCGTGAGCAAGCGTTTCGGATTTCCGACTCGAGTGACAGATTTCCGACTCGAGTGTCAGAGAGTCGGACGAGTGTCGGACTCTTCGACACCGACACGCTGGGCATTTTTAAGTGTCGGTTGTTGAAGCCAAAATTGACCCCAACGAATGTTCACAAACCAGAGTGCAGCCGATGCCTACTTCTCTCTTATCTCGACCCTTAACTGGCTGCTAAGGTCAAAGACTGACCCAAAGCCTCAGCTGGGAGGTCCCACCACACACCCGGAAGATCTCTGAGAGCTTCCCCTCCAAAGCCAAATGCTGGGCTGGGAGCTCCTCAGAAGGCACTAGAGTTGGAGAGTAATGAATGTCCTACCTTCCAAAGAGCCCCTATGGGTCTTTTTATAGTCTTCCTTTGACCGGAAAATACTGAAATACCCCTGAGGGGTCTGCCAATAGCCAAATCCCGCTGTCCTCCCAAGGATATTTGGGTAATTTTTACCTCGGGATAATAATAATAAAATAATCCTCTTTACGAACGCCGGGCCCTACCACGTGGGCCCACTTAGCGAGAACCCTGGCCGTGAAGGCTCTCGCTGGTCCCCCAACTGGGCCAACCTTGGCGAGACCCCTTGCCAGGGAGGTTCGCGCCCCTCACGGTCATGAAGCTACCGCGACTGAAGGCTCACTTAGGACCTTCTCGCCTGCCCTGGGCGGGAGCTTTCCCCAAGGCGGGAGCTTCCTTAGTCAGACCCTCTGCTTTGGTCGGTCGACGATCTCTCCTGCCGAGAGGTCGACTATCTGCCCTGGCCGGTCGACGGTCTCTCCTGCCGAGAGGTCGACTATCTGCCCTTGCCGGTCGACGGTCTCTCCTGCCGAGAGGTCGACTATCTGCCCTTGCCGGTCGACGGTCTCTCCTGCCGAGAGGTCGATTATCTGCCCTTGTTTCCTCAGCTTTCGCCTGCCCTTGGCGAGAGCTCCTACAGGACGAGAACTCCACAATCATGCCTCAGGGTTAACCCGAGGTTAGCCTGAGACTAACCCAATCCTGACTGTTGAAGCCTTTGGGTCCTTCCCAGCGAATATGGGGTTGTACACAATCCCCGCTCTTTTCGAGCTAGCCCTGCGCTCGACAAGACAAGTCCAACCCCCAAAATATTCGCTGGACACGTGCCCGCCTATCGAGGGAATCTTTTGGTGGGTCCCACTGCGGCTATAAATATGCACTGATAGGCGTTCATACGCCCTGCCCTTAAAATACGGTTTTCCAGCTGAGCTCTCGCCTCAGGGATTTTCGCGCGAGCTTACCATGCATCCCAAACGCGCTGCCAAACCGCTTCCGCAAGACCTCCAAGCCCGGTTAGCCGTTGCCCAAGCGCGGGCCTTGGCTAACTGTGCGGCGGTGGCTCCATGGTTAGCGAAAAAGACTTCAACCGCTGGGCCTTCGGAGCCGAAGAAGAAGGAAAAGAAAAGGGCGAAGGCGGTCCGGCGGGACCTTTCTCGCGAGAACAGGGATCCTCCTTCCCCCACTCCCAATCCTGCGGGAGATCCTTCCCCACAGAAGGTAAGCCTTTCGCCCGTGTCTACCGAGCTGACTGTGCATTAGATTCGATGATTAAAGTATGCTTTCGCAGGAGTCCGCTCCCAATAATGACGCCGAACTTCCGCCCAGCCCTTCGAACCTACCCGCTCATCCCCTAGAGGACCAAACACGGGTCTCGGAGAGGATTCCTCCAGCCGAGACCGGAATGATAGGTACATTTTCCCTTGTCAATATTTCAACCCGACGCTTTCTTTTCTGAACCGTCTTCTCGCAGTGCCAGCTCCCGCCGACCCGGGTCTAACCACCCGGGAAGATGAAGCGAGAACCGTCGAAGTGCCTCCCGCGGTGGCCAATCCTATCCTGCAGGCGGGAGGGGCGGCTTCTGAACCTTCCGCTACTCTCAAGGATGCTGATCGTCCCTTGAGAGAAGACAACTCCCCTCATGCTTCCGGCCAGGCCGGGATCATCGTGCGCGAGCCCTTCCGCCCGGGGCTGGGCAAGCCTCTTCACCTCCTTTATGGAACCAATGGAGGGGCCGGGCCTTCTCGTCCAACCTTGGTTGACGGTTCTCGCCCAGCCGCAGGTATGCGAAAACTTTTCTGGACTGTCGATTGTCATGCCTTGACCAAAATTCTCGTGTGTTTCTTCTGCAGGTGATCCTGGCTTGCGGTCGGGAGTCAATGAGGAAGGAGAAGAAGAGGAAGAAGAAGACGAGGAAGAAGAGGATGAAGAGTCCCCCCTCCCCTCGTCTGGCGAGATAGAGGAAACCCTGAACAGTGCTGGGAGCGCGAAGGGGAGACGGAGGAAGATCTCGGTCATCCTGGCCAAGCTTGTCCGGCGAGACCGTGCCCATACCGCCGCGGCGAAAGCATTCCGCGAATCTGTGGAGCAAAGGCTGGAGGCTCTGGAGCGGGATTTCTTCTTGGGCGAGACTGATTGCCCGCGCGGGCCTTCCGCCGAGTCTTCGCCAGGGAGGTGCATCTCGCAGATCCGGGATTACGCCAGACGGATCAACCTCGGGTGTACCACGCTATCGTCTTACTTCAACCCGTTGGCGCCCCCAAGGACTAGGCGGCGAGAACGGGGACGATGGAGTTGGAAGCCCTACTAGCCTTCACGCTCTGAATCTCAATGTATCTCTTTTTTCTTCTTTTTTTTTCTTTTTCAATGTCTGTAATAAACATTATTACTAATTAAGTTTTATCCTGCTTGCGATAACGAGAATCCCGCTTCTACTCATGTCTCTCTTTTCCTTTTTCTTTTTATCGCTCTGCGAGACTTTTTAATTAAGACGCTTACACCAATCTAGGATGCTTGCGCTGATCTAGGAGGTTTGCGCCGGTCTAGGAGGCTTGCGCCAATCTAGGAGGCTTGTGCCAATCTAGGAGGCTTGCGCCAATCCAGGTAGTCGCGACGAAACCCGAAGCGACTGTTGACCGCTGTCATCTCGAGGGGGAGAACCGAGGCATCGTTGGCCCGGATTCTGACAGCTGTACTCCGCCGTCACTTTCTCTCTCCGTCGGATGAATTCATGATGATTACGTTTTCTTATAAATAGAGAAGTCTACCAACCGTATTTACTTCTTCGATCCGGAACCTCAGCCTTCCCTCCTTGCTTTCGCGTTCCTGCTTCCGCTTCGACCCCCCTCCAGCTCTCGCTCCAGCTCTCGCTCGTACTCACGAACTAGCCATGCCTGGCGAGAACAAGGGTCGCGCCCATTGTGCGGAAGCCTTCCAGAAACACCTCTTCCCTTCCTGCAAGCTCACCCTTGATGAATACAACATGATCGTCGACCGCTACGTTCCCGCCGGCTTCTCGGTGCGGAACCCGGGAATCACGATAGGGTGAATACTCCCGGGGCGGGAGAGCTTGCCATCCCCCTTGAGCATTTCGAGGTGGGATTCCGCCTCCCCCTTTGGCCGGAGGTTCGGCTAGCTCTCCGCTATTATGGGGTGGTTCCTGCCCAGCTAAACCCGAACTCCGTCGCAATACTCATAGCATTCATATGCTATATGCGATCCGAGAGGATCGAGTTTAGCCTGCCCATCTTCCGGAAGCTATTCAACTTCCGTGCCAAGGGGGGGTAGTTTTCTTCTCTGGACAACAGCTCGAGGTTACCGGTCTCGCCAACAAGCACCACCATTGGGGCGAGAAGTTTGTTTACGTCAGCGGGGACTTCGGCAACGTCCCGCTTCAGCCCGTCCAGTATGAAGACGCAGCCTACAAGCCGCCCGCTCTGGGATCGCGCGAGAGCGCAATCCTGGAATTCTTCGGGACCAAGGAGTTCGACGTCCCCTATCTTCGGCGGGACGTCGACTCCCTCCCACTTGTTCACTCGGGCGAAGGTACGGTCTCGCCTCAGATTCCCTTTTTTATCAAAGATTTTCTTACGCTGAAGTGCTAAAGCGTTTTAACTTTGCAGGAGAGCGGGAGGTCCCTCTGCGCCAACCCTTCGCTGAAGGCCGGGGTGTTGAGGGTCTGGCGGCGAGAGGCTCCCTTGCGCTCGCGGAAGCTAGCGCCAGCGCCTGCCGAGAAGATCCAGCTCCTTCCATGCCGCCACCGGCCAAGAAGCGAAAGGTCTCCCTTCCTTCTCTCCGCACGCTGAAGAGGCCGAAACCCTCTGCCCTTGAGAAGGGAAAAGCCCCGGCCGTCCCGCCTGTCCAACCTCCTCCCGAGGGCAGGTCCTTTGAAGCGATCCTTCAGATGGCCAGCGAGATGGATGCCGCCGCCAAGAGCCGTGTCGAGGCTTCCGCCAGGAATATATCGGCCGCAAGCGAGGCTGGTGGAGAAGTGGTCGCCGCCGAAACCTCCGTCAGCGTCCCGCCCCCGGGGGTGCCGAGAGGGCACCGGAACTTTGGCTTCGGCGTTAGATACGCCGACTCGGAGGGGAAGCCTCAGATGGAATGGGACCCTGAGTCAAACTCGATCAGGGTTTCAACCCTCCTTCCCAGATGGGCGGAGGGGGAGAATGTGACCGGCGAGGCCTTCTCGCTTGGGTATGGTCTCTACAGCCGGGAGGATGCCGGCGTGTTTGACCAGATGTCCACCGCCTTCTAGCCTTCGACGCCACCCGGGCCCTATTGCGCGCGTTCGAGCTCACGCATATGTGTGCGCACCGAAGCATCACCCTTGACAAGAATTTCACCGATATGCGCAAGGCGAGGGAGGACGCGATGGCTCGAGCGCACGCCGCGGAGAAGAACTCGCGAAAGCTCAACAAGAGCTTGCGGATGCTCGACTGGCGCTGTCTCTACGCCCTGCGGCTGAGGTAAGCGAGACCCTCCCGAACCCTTGCTTTCGTTTTTCAAAGTTATGATGGCGCGATGTTTTCAGGTTGAACCCTCTTTTTCTTTTCACAGGATTCTGCCCAAGTCAGGGAGCTTCGCGCAGAGCTGGCCAACGCGCGCTGCGAGAGCGTCCTCTTGAGGGAACAGCTTCACGCAGAACTGGCGAAGGTCCCGCCTCCGGAGCTAGATGCGAGGCTGCGGAGTCGTTACCTCTCGGAGTACGACGTTGACAAGTTGCTCCAGGCCAACGCTCAGGCAACCGTCAAGCTGACGCTTGAGACGCTGCGAGACGTCAAGCTGCTTCGGGAGGACGGCGCGACCATCGACGCTCGCCAGCTTCTTCCTTGGCTCTACGATCCAGTTCCTAAACCTCCGGGCGCGCCGGACTCGCCTCTCTCAGACGCCCCGAGGTCTTCTACCGCCGTTGGCGAGACATCCGAAGAGGGCTCTGGCGATGACTCCAGCGAGAGCACCAGGGGGATTACAGCGTGTCCCTTAAGGTGTCTTTTATTTTGAATACCCTTTTGTAATGAGCGAGAAGCTCCTCACTTCTGTAATTAACTTATATAAAGTAATGTTTCATTTTCTGTCTGTGGTTTAAACGTATTTACTATGCTCTGCCGAACGGCTTCCGCGCGAGCTCCCGCGAGACCCTTAGTCTCTTTAGGGTGACCTTCCTTAGATATCAGTTAGGCGGGAACCTTGCGCCGTTGATTAAGTCGTCCTGTCCAGGTCCGCCGGGAGCCTCCTTTTGCGAGAACCCCTCCTTCAACCGAGACCTTTACTGGCTGCGGCCTTGGAGCCGAGGCCTTACTGGCCGAGACCTTTAGGGCCTTGCCTTCAGTCTAGGTCAGGGCCCTTCCCTCGTATTTTTCCAACCAATTAAACCCCTACCCCACCGGCGAGCCGTCGGACCTGCTAGCTTATATGGGAGCCTGCGCAGCGGGTCTACCGGGTTCGAGCCGAGCTCGTTGTAACGTAGTAACTACCAACCAGGA
This sequence comes from Platanthera zijinensis, assembly GCA_039513925.1. NCBI lineage: Eukaryota > Viridiplantae > Streptophyta > Magnoliopsida > Asparagales > Orchidaceae > Platanthera > Platanthera zijinensis. Next base: position 127,483,902 of record CM077098.1, read on the forward strand.
ACCAGGGATCAAAAAGTCAAGGACTCCACCTATCCCCCGCAGGCGAGCCTTCGGACCTGCCAGCTTGATGAGAGCCTGCGCAGGGGGTCTACCTGGGGCCGAGCCGAGCTCGGGGTGTCGTAGAAGTGGTTAAGAGCAAGGTATTACAGGAGCCAACCTTTCCCCCACAGGCGAGCCTTCGGACCTGCCAGCTAGATGAGAGCCTGCGCAGCGGGTCTACCTGGGGCCGAGCCGAGCTCGGGGTGTTGATGAAGATAACCAAACCTCTCCCCCACAGGCGAGCCTTCGGACCTGCCAGCTAGATGAGAGCCTGCGCAGCGGGTCTACCTGGGGCCGAGCCGAGCTCGGGGTGTTGATGAAGATAACCAAACCTCTCCCCCACAGGAGAGCCTTCGGACCTGCCAGCTAGATGAGAGCCTGCGCAGCGGGTCTACCTGGGGCCGAGCCCGAGCTCGGGGTGTTGATGAAGATAACCAAACCTCTCCCCCACAGGCGAGCCTTCGGACCTGCCAGCTAGATGAGAGCCTGCGCAGCGGGTCTACCTGGGGCCGAGCCGAGCTCGGGGTGTTGATGAAGATAACCAAACCTCTCCCCCACAGGCGAGCCTTCGGACCTGCCAGCTAGATGAGAGCCTGCGCAGCGGGTCTACCTGGGGCCGAGCCGAGCTCGGGTGTTGTTGATGAAGATAACCAAACCTTTCCCCCACAGGCGAGCCTTCGGACCTGCCAGCTAGATGAGAGCCTGCGCAGCGGGTCTACCTGGGGCCGAGCCGAGCTCGGGGTGTTGATGAAGATAACCAAACCTCTCCCCCACAGGCGAGCCTTCGGACCTGCCAGCTAGATGAGAGCCTGCGCAGCGGGTCTACCTGGGGCCGAGCCGAGCTCGGGGTGTTGATGAAGATAACCAAACCTCTCCCCCACAGGCGAGCCTTCGGACCTGCCAGCTAGATGAGAGCCTGCGCAGCGGGTCTACCTGGGGCCGAGCCGAGCTCGGGGTGTTGATGAAGATAACCAAACCTCTCCCCCACAGGCGAGCCTTCGGACCTGCCAGCTAGATGAGAGCCTGCGCAGCGGGTCTACCTGGGGCCGAGCCGAGCTCGGGGTGTTGATGAAGATAACCAAACCTCTCCCCCACAGGCGAGCCTTCGGACCTGCCAGCTAGATGAGAGCCTGCGCAGCGGGTCTACCTGGGGCCGAGCCGAGCTCGGGGTGTTGATGAAGATAACCAAACCTCTCCCCACAGGCGAGCCTTCGGACCTGCCAGCTAGATGAGAGCCTGCGCAGCGGGTCTACCTGGGGCCGAGCCGAGCTCGGGGGGTGTTGATGAAGATTCCTTCAACCAGGCCTATCCTATCACTGAGACGAGGAGTCATAGTCAGTCAAAACAAAAACGTAAAGATAGCTCACTCAGCGATAGTCAACGTTCTGAAATAACTTATTGAAAATGCAATAGTTGTTTACAACATTACAATCCTTCTTTCCCTCTTACGGGTAGAAGCGCTTCATGTCATCACCATTCCAGGTGTGACTCAAGGTCCTTCCCTCCGCATCCTGGAGATAATAGCCTCCGTTAACCAGAGCCTTCTCTACTATGTAAGGCCCTTCCCAGCTAGGGTTGAGCTTACCAACCGCGGCCGACCTTCCCGCAGCGTCGACCTTTTTCAGTACTAGATCCCCCTCGGCGAATTGCTTGACTCTGATATGCTTATCGAAGTACCGGGCCATTCGCCGTTTTATTTCTTCTTGTCTGATGGCGGCAACATCCCGCAGCTCTTCCACCATATCTAACGAGAGACGCAACCCTTCCTCATTCTCCACCCTCCAAGCTTCGCTTCCCTCAACTACGGCCGCGACCCTCGGGGACCGAACCTCGAACTCCACAGGGAGGACGGCCTCACACCCATGAGAGAGCTTGAAGGGGGTCTCTCCTGTGGCCGTGTTCGGAGTTGTTCGCAAGGCCCACAGGACAGAAGGGAGCTGTTCCACCCAGCTACCCTTCAGATTTTCCACCTTCTTTTTGAGCAAGTTGACAATGACTTTGTTTGCCGCCTCCACCTGGCCATTGCTCCGTGGATGATGGACAGAGGCGAACCTGAGGTCAATTCCCAATTGGGTGCAGAAACTAATGAATTCTTCGCTGGCAAACTGAGGACCGTTGTCCGTCACTATCGCTTGGGGCAATCCGTGCCTGCAAATGATTTCCCCCCAAACGAAGTTTCTGATGACCTGGGAGGTTACCTTGGCTAACGGCTTGATCTCCAGCCATTTGGAGAAGTAATCAATCATAACTAGGAAGAACCTCCTCTGCCCGCTAGCTGGGGGAAAGGGTCCAACCAGATCCATTCCCCAAATGGAGAAGGGCCATGGCGCCGTGATGCTTCGAAGCTTTGGGCGGGCAAGAGCTGGAGAGGAGCGTGTACTTGGCACTTCTGACACCTCCTTGCGAATTCAGCTGTATCCTTCCTTAAGGTCCGCCAGAAATATCCCTGCCTTACCACCCTTGCTTCCAATGTCCTTCCCCCTGAATGACTGCCGCATTCTCCAGAATGCACCTCTTTCAGGATCCTCGGGACTTCCTCCTCGGTTACGCATCTCGCGAGGAGCCCTGACAGCATCTTCCGATGCAAGTTCCCCTCCAGCATCAGGTAATGAACCGCCTTGTGCCTAAAGCTCTTTGCATCCTTAACTTCTTCCGACAGTTCTCCCGTGGTCAAGAAGGTCACCAACGGATCTACCCATGAGGACCGCCGATTCACCTCCATCACCTCTCCCTCTTCAATGGCTGGCCGAAATAGTTCGGTTAGGGTACCTCCACCCCGAGGCCCGAACTTTGCTAACCGGTCAGCTGCCATGCTTTCCTCCCTGGGAACATGTTGAATAGAAAAAGAACGGAAACCTCCAATAATAGTTCTTACCTTTGATAGATATCTTGCGAGGGTAGGCTCCCGGGCCTCAAACTCGCCTCGGATCTGCGATGCTACCACCATGGAGTCGGTGAAGGCCTCCACATCCTGGATTTCCAGCTCCTTTGCCAAGCGAAGGCCAGCGATCACAGCCTCATACTCCGCTTGGTTATTGGTTACAGGGAAATGGAAAGTCACTGCTTGCTCTATGGTAACTCCCTGAGGGCTTACCAACACCACACCTCCTCCCAGGGAGTGCCTTCCTGAGGCCCGTCGACCACCATCTTCCACGCTTCTTGCGGCCTTGGTTCTTCAACCTCGGCCTCGGTAACATAGTCCGCCAGAAAATCTGCTACGGCCTGGGCCTTGATGGAGAGCCTCGGGACGAAAGAAATGTCGAACTCGCTTAGTTCGATGGACCACTTTGCCAATCTTCCTGAATGTTCCACCCCCTCCAAGACCTTGCGAAGGGGATGGTCGGTTACCACCCTAATCGAGTGTGCTTGAAAGTAAGGGCGAAGCTTCCTAGCTGAGATGACTAAAGCATACGCTAGCTTCTCTAGGATGGGGTATCAGAGCTCCGCCTTTTTAAGATTCGGCTGACATAATAGACGGGTAACTGCTTCTTCCCCTCTTCCCTAACCAAGACGGAGCTCACTGCCTCTCCCCTACTCCGAGATACAAGGCTAGGTCCTCCCCTCCTTCGGGCTTTGAAGTAACGGAGCTTGGGAGAGTTGTCTCTTCAGCCCCTGAAATGCCTCTTCACACTCGACCGTCCATTCGAATGCTTGGTTGCCGCGAAGTACTTTGAAGAAAGAGGAACATCTATCCCCTGACCGAGAGAGGAACCTGCTTAGCCCGGCCAACTTCCCGGTCAAGCGCTGGACCTCCTTGGCACTGCGAGGCGATTCCAGGTCTAGGATGGCCTTAACCTTATCGGGGTTAGGCTCTACCCCGCGGGAGTCAAGAGGTGTCCGAGGAATTTCCCGCGACTAGCCCCGAAGACGCACTTCAAGGGGTTCAACCTCATCTTGAACCTTCGCAGGGTGGCAAATGTCTCCTCCAAGTCTCGCAGGTGGGAGTCAACACACTTGCTCTTGACCATGAGGTCATCCACATAGACCTCCAGGTTCCTTCCCCTTTGATCTCGAAAGATTCGATCCATCATGCGTTGGTACGTCGCCCCTGCGTTCTTCAATCCGAAGGGCATCATCTTATAGCTAAAGCATCCCTCTCTCGTGATGAAGGAAACATCCTTGACATCAGGAGGGTGCATCCGGATCTGGTGGTAACCTGAAAATGCATCTAAAAAACTCATAAGAGAAAAACCAACGGCTGAGTCAACCAGCGCGTCGATTCGAGGCAAGGGGTAGCAATCCTTGGGACACGATTTATTTAATAACGAAAAATCAACACACATGCGCCATTTTCCTCCTCCCTTCTTCACCATTACCACATTGGAGATCCAGCCTGGATACTGGATCTCTGAGATGAAGCCTGCGTCCAGGAGCTTTTGGACCTCCTCTCGGATGGGGGCTTCTAGCTTGGTGGCGATGGCCCTCATCTTTTGGCGTATGGGGCGGGCTCTGGGATCCAGGTTCAAGCGATGACAGGCCACGTCCGCGTCGATGCCCGGCATGTCTGCCGCGCTCCAAGCGAAGATGTCGACGTTGCTTTGGATGCAGGCTCGCATCCGCTCCTGATCCTCGAGGCTCAGGCCTCTGCTGATCCGAATCCTTTGCGCCTCCCCCGCTCTTGTAAGCACCTCCATCTCCACCACTTCTTCGGCCGGCTCCAGCCCCGACCGCTCCCAACTTACCCTTGCCTCTTCCTGCTCAAACTCGAGCTCCTCTCCCCCACCTCATCAACTTCCATCGCCTCCTCCAGGCTCTCCTCCTGCCTCTGCTCTTCTTCATCCATCACTCCTCTCACCTCTTCTAGGCTGATCTCCTCCACCTCTGCCAACTCCTCAACAATCTCCCTCGCCTCTCCCAGGCTTACCTCCCCTTTCTCAACCCCTTCCTGCTCAGCCATCTCCTTCTCCAACTCCTCAGCCTCCGCCATCCACGACACGGTATTAACCGCCGTCACATAGCATTGTCTTGCCATCTTCGGATCCCCCCTGATCCTAACCTGCACCCCTCCATTGTTGAACTTGAGGCATTGGTGGTACGAGGAGGGTACACAGCGAAAGGCGCTGATGAGGGGGCGCCCAAAGATGGCATTGTAACTGCTCGGGGCGTCCACGATTACGAACCGACAGTTCCGTGAGACGCCCCAAGCCTCACATGCAGGCCTACTCTCCTTCTACCTCTTTCCTTTCGCCGAAGAAGCCAAAAAGCGGTCCGTCAGAAGCCAGGACCCTTTTTCCTTCCACCCTCATCTCATCGAAAGCCTTCTTGAAGATCACATTCACCGAGCTCCCATTATCCACCAGTATCCGGGAGACGGTGTAGTTCTCCACCGCTGTCTGGATCACAAGCGCGTCGCAGAACGGATCCTCGTAGTCTAGCATATCCGCGGATGAGAAAGTGATCTTCTCCTCTGGGGGTGGAGCCTGGGAGGTCGAGGCGACCCCTCGGCGGAACATGGTTTGAAGGCTCCCTTGCGGGTTGCCTCGATCCCCACTCCCCCGTGGATCACTCCGATCCCCCCTCGGGTCCCCACGTCAATCCTGTCTTCACATCTGTCCTCCACCTCTTCCCGCTGTACTTCAACGATCCTTACAGGCGGATCCTGCCTTCCGGCCCCTCTGGCCCCTCTAATCTCCAGAAACTCTGGGCATGTGGCCGTTGCGTGACCCTCCTCCTGATGGAAGTCACAATAAGGCAACCCCACTCTGCCCCCTCTTCCTTCTCCTCCTCCCCTTCTTCCGGCCCGAAATCTTCTTCCTCTTCCCCTTCCCACCTCCATAGCCTCCTGCGGCGGTGGGAAATGACCCCTTGGTCCTTGTCGCCATCCTCCCTGCTCCAGCCTTCTCGGCTCCCGGAAGTTATCTCTTCCCTGAAGCCCTCCCTGGCCTGGGGGCGACCCTCCTGAGGCCTCCAACCCAGTCGGTTGTTTGGCTCCCTAGCCCCCCCATGCTGCTGTCCCTGCCCTCGGGGCTCTTCTCTTCTCCTATCTTCCCTCGGCTCCCTTTGCTCCCTCTGCTCTCTCTGCTCTCTCTGCCTTCCCACTACCGGCTCCTTCACATCATCCTCGGCCAACCTGGCCAGCTTCCTCGCAAATGCAGGGTTTGCCCTCTCAAAGTCTATCTCCTTCGCCGCCCTCTCCATGAGCTCCTCAAAAGAGAGAGGGGGCACTCTCTTCAACTCCATGCTGAAAAAACCTGGTCTCAGCCCCAGGGTGAAGGCAAGCATCAGCGCGTACCCCGGGACCTCCTGGACCAGGAGAACCTCCTCCTGGAACGGTCGACATAGTGACCCAGCGTCTCTTCCGGCCCTTGCCTCACCGCGAACAAGCATTCAGCCTCCTTCTTCCGCTTCTTTGAAGTCGAGAACCTCAACAAGAAACCTCTGCGCAGATCTTCAAAACTGTAGATGGAACTCGCCGGCAACTGGTGGAACCAGTCCCTGGCCTTCTCTTTCAGAGTGATGGCGAAAAGCCTACACTTGAAGGCATCCGACATTTGCCTGATGGACACCACGTCCTCGAACCATTGCACGTGCTGAACCGGGTCATCCTTCCCGGTGTAGTAGGTCATGTCCGGCTCCCGGAATCCCTCCGGCACTGGAGCCGAGACAATGAGCTCACTAAAGGGGGTCTCGCCTCCAGCCTGGCGAGAAGGCACATCTCGCGACCTCGGTTGGCTGGACCGATCCGCGAGACCATGCCCAGGGAAGAGTTCTCGCACCGTCGCCTCCTTCTCGCCCAGATCCGCCGGAAGCTCCTTCTCGAGACGCTGGCCTGGAAAAAGCTCCCGCGCGGCCACGTCCCTCTCGCCTGCCTCCACCGGGACCTCCTTCCGGGGCGCTGCCCTGGAGCGTTCTCGCCTAGCAGCGGAACCACCTCCACGGAACCTGCGGCGTCTCCCATTCATTCCTTGCCGAGAAGGCCAAGTTGATCGTCTGCATGACTTCCCGCCTGAAGTCCTCAAACATCTTCTTCGTCGCCTCGTCCACCCGGGTGGGGGATCCTCCTGCGCCTGATCCTTCACCTTCGCCTCCTGCCATGGGACTTAACTCGAGACTTTCTTACACCGGCTGCTTCCACGCTCACCGCACCAGAACTGTTGAAGCCAAAATTGACCCCAACGAATGTTCACAACCAGAGTGCAGCAGCCGATGCCTACTTCTCTCTTATCTCGACCCTTAACTGGCTGCTAAGGTCCAAAGACTGACCCAAAGCCTCAGCTGGGAGGTCCCACCACACACCCGGAAGATCTCTGAGAGCTTCCCCTCCAAAGCCAAATGCTGGGCTGGGAGCTCCTCAGAAGGCACTAGAGTTGGAGAGTAATGAATGTCCTACCTTCCAAAGAGCCCATATGGGTCTTTTTATAGTCTTCCTTTGACCGGAAAATACTGAAATACCCCTGAGGGGTCTGCCAATAGCCAAATCCCGCTGTCCTCCCAAGGATATTTGGGTAATTTTTACCTCGGGATAATAATAATAAAATAATCCTCTTTACGAACGCCGGGCCCTACCACGTGGGCCCACTTAGCGAGAACCCTGGCCGTGAAGGCTCTCGCTGGTCCCCAACTGGGCCAACCTTGGCGAGACCCCTTGCCAGGGAGGTTCGCGCCCCTCACGGTCTTGAAGCTACCGCGACTGAAGGCTCACTTAGGACCTTCTCGCCTGCCCTGGGCGGGAGCTTTCCCCAAGGCGGGAGCTTCCTTAGTCAGACCCTCTGCTTTGGTCGGTCGACGATCTCTCCTGCCGAGAGGTCGACTATCTGCCCTGGCGGTCGACGGTCTCTCCTGCCGAGAGGTCGACTATCTGCCCTTGCCGGTCGACGGTCTCTCCTGCCGAGAGGTCGACTATCTGCCCTTGCCGGTCGACGGTCTCTCCTGCCGAGAGGTCGACTATCTGCCCTTGTTTCCTCAGCTTTCGCCTGCCCTTGGAGAGAGCTCCTACAGGACGAGAACTCCACAATCATGCCTCAGGGTTAACCCGAGGTTAGCCTGAGACTAACCCAATCCTGACTGTTGAAGCCTTTGGGTCCTTCCCAGCGAATATGGGGTTGTACATCGGTGCTTCCTGTTACGCCACATAATACGACGACGCGCGACGAGCCCGATCCGCGTTGGGGACGCACGTATCAGCGCCGACCTTCCACCACGACCGCATGACGGCAACCGGGCAAATTTATGTTTTTATGCTTTTATTATCGCATGTGTTTTTCGTATTGTTGACCCACGTGTTTAAGCCCAAGTGGGGGGCACGTTTTGGACTGGGTTATATGCTGCTTGGGACCAGATGAAAAGGCATGAAATGAATTAGTATTTTGCTTTCTCTCTCTCTCTCTCTAAACTCTCTCCCTCTCTCTCTTTGTCGATCGCGCATTCTGTGCCCTAGCCGCTCCGTCGAACCCGTTGCATCCCGCGCCCTAGCCGACCGTCGTTTCCTTCCCCTCTCCTACGGTATCTCTCCTTCTCCATCTCTACCTCCCTCTTTATCTCCTCTCCTTATCTCTACCCTTGTTCTTCTCCCCCCATCTTCAACCATAGCATCCACCGGATCCAAGACGCCAAGACGGGGCCGACCCAACCGTGGAGACCTTCCTTCTTGGGCCCAATCACTAGATCGAGATCGGGAGACCACAACAATTCCCCAAATACCCGTCATGTTGATGCTGCTCATCTCATCCTCAGATACCTTAAGTCCTCACCTGGGAGGGGCATCCTTTTTTCACCAAATGATGAGCTAACTATTGAGGTTTACACTGATGCAGACTAGGTATGGGTTGGATCGATTGAGGATCGATGATCCACATCAGGATATTGCACTATGATGCGTGGAAATTTAGTTACATGGAGGAGCAAAAACAGCATGTGGTCGCCAGATCCAGCGCTGAGGCGGTGTTCAGGGCTATGACTCATGGGATCTGTGAAGGGTTATGGATCCTAACCATCATGAAAGATCTTGATCTTAAAAGAAGTGAGTCTATCAGACTGTACTGTAATAACAAGGCCGCAATCAGCATTACTCACAACCCAGTGCAACACAACCGTACAAAACACATTGAGATCGACAGACAGTTCATCAAGGAAAATATAGTTATAGGCATTGTGGTTGCTCTGTTTGTGCCCTCTGAACAACAATTGACAGACATCCTCACAAATGGATTATGTACAAGTGCCTTTAGAGATCTTGTTGGCGAGTTGGGAATGGTTGACATCACACGCCCAACTTGAGGGGAGTGTGGTATTAGCGTATTCTGATATATGTTCGGGTTTTGTCCCACACTATTTTTTGGTTTTTATATGTCTAGTGTAAGTCCTTTACATACCCCTTAAGGGATAAACAATATCTCAAGCATTTTCTATTCCCAAATAATCAGTAGAGACTTTGAAGTAGAGCGTGAACTGCTGTCGAGTATGATATTACAATGAAATGATCATATTAGTTAGGTTTCAAATCATAAAACTAAAAATTCCATTGTAATTAATAGGTGATTGGATATACCTGAAAACAACAGGCAAGCCTTTATCCCAATATAGTGGGGTCGGCATATATTATCTAATGTCTAATTAGCATAAATATTCTATCCCATAAATTAGGTGATACTTTTTCTCTATTTATCTTCATTAAAACAAATTCACTAATCTATCCTCATAGCTTCCTTTCCTTATATGGTGATCTATATCTTTTGTCGCCATTGTGCGCTATCTTTAGTCATAATCTCACTAATGGCTAAGTACATCATGTCTTTCCTTTTAGTTTCATTCCAAGTCTTTAGTGGTCTACCCCTCCCCCGTTTAACATGTCTAATGACTACTCTCACAACGCCTAACATGTGTGACGTAGGGTAATGCTTAAATGAGAACTAGGGCTAGATACAAATGCGAATGTCCGGCGAATTCAACTTGCAAAACAATATTTATAAACCATATAACTAGATTTTTTCCACAATTGATTTAAAGCAATTTAAAAAACCAAGGTAACAAAGAGAAGCGTATTAGCACGAGAGTGCGCGGGAGCAAATACTATTTAAATAGGAAATCACAGAGACGAAACGACTGAAGTAAAACTTAAAACCACTATCTCTATAAGTAGAGAACAATCACGATATAAAACAGTAAAGAAATCAACACACAAACCTTTATTACCACTACTATGAAGAGGGGAGGGATGAAGGCGCTTTAAGAGGGCTGTCCGAAACATATTTCAGCGATAAATGGTCTGCCAACAACGAAATCATGTTGTTTGGAATCTGTTGGACGAGATCTCCTGTACAAGATTTCCTGGACGAGATCTCCTATACGAGATCTCCCTTATGAGGTCAATTCGACGAGATCTCCTGGACGAGATCTCCTGGAAGCAATCTATGAATAGCCATCAGGCGAGGCGGTTTCTTGAAGTATCTTCCTTAGACATTTATGATCTCGACAAATTACGGGTTCTACAGCATCTTTCGAAGTATAATATTTTTAGAGCAATGTTAATACCACTCATAAAGTCGCTATTCGCTAATAGCCGTCATGTTATAATGGCACCCGTAAAATTATATTGTCACACCATGCGGCTATTAGCACACCATCAAAGAAATAAAAAAAAAAAGTAAATTTTTTCATTCTTATCATTCTAAATACGCTCCTATCTGAACAAAGTAGAAAATATACTGAAGATTTACTCAAATTTTATCTCACTGTCTAGATAGTATAAGAAAAATTGTATGTGTGCAGACAATACAAGGGCGTTTTCACAAACGCCTTGTGTGTGAGGCTGAGTTGCTGTTGAGGCATTTTCACAAACGCCTTGAGTAGTCGAGTGCATGTTTGGGCCATCCTGATAAAAAAAGTCCCGCCGTTCTTCGTTTTCATCTACAGTATCACGGCGTCGGTGTTCCATATCCACATCTCCATTGCAATACTTAGCAACAAAAGCCACTTGTATTTATAACTCACGTTCGTTTCGCAGGAATTGAGATGCAGGAATTGGTTTTGGCCAAAAACTTACGGCACAGAGGAATTGGTTGAGAAGGAGGAGGAGTGCAGGGCGGAAGGATGGAGGAGGAGTGCACGGCAAAATTTATTATAATGAAAATATAAATCAAATACAGGAAAAATAGACCGTCCGGTGAAAACGCACGCGGATGCACCGGACGCGCCGATCCGCAAGAGAATAGAGATCTGGACTGCAATCCGCCTTGCGGACGCACAAGGTTCACCGAACCTTCAACGTCGAAGCCCGACGTTCAAACGCACCACCACCGGAGAACAACGCCGCCACCCGAGAATAACGCCACCACCGGAGAGAAACACCGTCGAGGCTAACTGCACCCCGCACGCCGTCGACATACCGCGCCCTCTCACTCCAAAGAACGATCACTGCAACGCCGCGACAAACTCTGACACGCCCGGCGCAACTAGAGAGGACGGATCTCATATCTCCAAGGCGGCTCCTCCACGAACAAGCCGGCGACTCTCCAAAAAAAAAAACCTTCAGGCAATGGTTCTTTTCAACGGCTGTATTTTTTTCCTACAACTCATGACCGGCACTTATAATAATTTTATGCTTGAATGGCAGCCAATTATCTCTTGCCAAAGAAGAGAAATGCAAACAGGAAATAAATCATTCCCTATTTTTTTCTCTTTCCTGATATGATGATATCCATTTTGGAAAAATAAATTCCAAAATAAAATCCGGGCTGAACCGGATTCGAGCCAAACCAACAATCACCACCTGGTTCGAGATCCGAGCCACCACCTGCACGAATCACTCCATGCACAGCACCATCTGCACCAGTCATCAACTGCGCGAAGCAACACTGCACGTAGCACCAGTCTGCAAGAAGCACCACCTCAAGAACATGAGGCGTCAGCCGACCTACTCCGGTCGAATCATCCCTGCTCGGGCTCAACCTTTGAAAGTCGACGCAACTGGATCGCTGAATCTGACTCGCTAGTCAACTACCAGAAGGGCGATCCCTGCACAATCTCGACCATCAACCCCGTCAGCCGCAGAAATCATGAGCACACCATCTCGCATCGTGGTCCCCATCAGCCGGTACAGACTACCGCACTGCATAGCCGCATGAGCACGGTGCGTCCTCGTGTCACCGTCAGAACTCCACCTCTCGCCGCAAAACTGCATCCTCTGGAGTCTAGTCTGCCCAACGATATCAAATTCCTGCGCAGCTTGGGTACCAGATGTACCCGCTCAAGCCTACGCACGGCTCCACCATGCATCATGATGTCCACCGTCCCTATCCCCGTGACCTTACATGCTGAGCCGTCACCCAGAAAGACCGACCCGTCGTCACCTCCAGTGAACTGAACATCCCTGCATCCAGCAAATGTGCTGCGAAGCACCAGAATCCAATACCCAACTATCAGAGTCACATGGACTCTCAGTGATGAGGAGAGAAACATCACTATCATCTGCCGTAGCTACCGCCGCCTTGCCCGCACCCCTGGACGTCCCCAGAAAACTGCACACGCTGCGGACAATTTCTCCTGATATGGCCACTCTGCCTGCAATGGTAGCACGTCACTGCCTTCCTCGATGTCGATCTGGCCCTGCACTTCTAGATCCCTTCTCGAACTGCCTCCCTCGTCGTCCTCCTACTGCCAAAGCATGCACACCCTCAGGAGCGGGGTCCGACAGCATCTGACTGGACAGTAACGCAGACGTGATCTGCTCCACGTCTACTGTATCCTTCCCATACAGCATGTGGTTTGCATGTGCTTATACGACGCCGGGAGCGAGGTAAGAAGCAATAAGGCTTTGTCTTCTTCCTCCACCTTCACACCAACCACATGCAGTTGACTCAAAAGTCATTGAACACATTGAAGTGTTCCTGCAGGTTACCACCTTCCTGCATCTTCAGGCCGTACAGTCTGCTCAGCAATAGCCTCGTGGTCAACGACTTGCTCATGTAAAGTCCCTCCAGCTTCTCCCATAGCATGCCGGCGGACTCTTCAATACCAACGTTGAACAACACCTTGTCGTCGACGCACATCCTGATAGTGCTAGTGGCGCGCTCATCCATCTCCGTCCACTCAGAATCCTTCACCGGAGCGGGCAAAGTATCACGCCCCCGCAACACTGGATCAAACCCTGCTCAACCAGCATATCCTTGACCCGAATCTGCCATAGGCGAAAGTTCCCGCTACCGTCAAATTTCTCCACTGAATATCTGGCCAACACGGTGTTCTCGCTGCCATAGCTGTCTGCAGTACCTCTAGATGATCTGATTAATTCACGGATCAGATCTGGGAAGATAGGGAGCGACCGATGTCGTCACCTACCGTTGACCCAAAACTAATACCGAACGTCCAATCAGTCACCTACACGGAACCTCCCTCTGATACCACTTGTTATAAAAATCCAGTACAATTTGCAGGCACAGCTAAAATAATATTGCAGTAACAAGAACACAAAACGGCCACAAATTTATTATAATGAAAATATAAATCAAATACAGGAGAAAATAGACCGTCCGGTGAAACGCACGCGGATGCGGCCGGACGCGCGCGATCCGCAAGAGAATAGTAGATCTGGACTGCAATCCGCCTTGCGGACGCACAAGGTTCACCGAACCTTCAACGTCGAAGCCCGACGTTCAAACCGCACCACCACCGGAGAACAACGCCGCCACCGGAGATAACGCCACCACCGGAGAGAAACACCGTCGAGGCTAACTGCACCCGCGCACGCCGTCGACACCGCGCCTCTCACTCCAAAGAACGATCACTGCAACGCCGGCGACAAACTCTGACACGCCCCGGCGGCAACTAGAGAGAGACGGATTCTCATATCTCCAAGGCGGCTCCTCCACGAACAAGCCGGCGACTCTCCCAAAAAAAACCTTCAGGCAATGTTCTTTTCAACGGCTGTAATTTTCCTACAACTCATGACAGACACTTATAATAATTTTATGCTTGAATGGCAGCCAATTATCTCTTGCCAAAGAAGAGAAATGCAAACAGGGAAATAAATCATTCCTATTTTTTTTCTATTTCCTGATATGATGATATCCATTTTGGAAAAAATAAATTCCAAAATAAAATCCGGCTGAACCGGATTCGAGCCAAACCAACAGAGTGCAGGGCGGAAGGAGAAGTGCGGGGAGGAAGGAGGAGGAGGAGTGCAGGGCAGCAGCTTGGCTGAGAAAGGAAGATGATCGTGGGGCGGAAGGATGCGGCTGCGGGATCGGCCAAGGTTCTTTCCGAAAACTGGGGAAAACCGATGGGGGGGGCTAGGTTTTGAGAGCAGGCATTTTTTTTATTTTTGAAAACCCATGGGTTTTCTGTTAATTCCAATTCCTGTCTTTAATTTGACGAAACGAACAGCGGAATTGGAATTGGGATACCCAATTCCAATTCATTTCCCCAATTCCGGGAAACAACGCACCCTAATTGAAACAAGTGAAAAAAAAACATCAAAAGCAGTACAAATCCGAAATATCGAGAAGAACGTATAATTTGGCTTCCGAGATAAACATCATACCTATTCGGCAAGGACTGATGCCGGATTCCTGCTTCAAAACAGAGGCCTCCTTTCCTGCTGATTTCCTAGCATCCAAATTTTCACTTCTATCGACTACTTACGGTAGCATAAGTCTATCAACGGTCGCATTTTCCGACAAACGAAGCACTCGGCGTAGATCCACTGGACAGAGCCCGAAGTAGCTGTGAAACCCCTTATCAACTGAAGTTACTAGCAGCGTGATGCAGTCGATGGGGTGCTACTATACAACCAAAATATTGAGATTAATGTGTTATTTTTTTTTTCAGTGTGTTATTAGCCAATAGAGAGGTGTTAATCGTGTTATTAACACTGCTCTATTTTTATATAGAGATCAAATGATTTGAAAATGGTGATAACATATTATTATTGTTGTTGGTCACCTTATTTTTTCTCCGGTCCGGAGAATATGATCGCCTTAGCTCGGAGTCGAGCCGGACGTGCAATCAGTTAAAGAGAAACCGTAGCAATGGACAAAGGACGTTTTGATGTGAAAAACCACGCAGCTGGAACTGTGCCGAGCCAAAATCCACTAGCTTCTTGGGGGGTTACAATAGTTTGTTTGATCTCGGAGGGCGACAGGCCGCTACTCCGTTTACAAGTGCTGAGAATGGGAAAATGGTTAAATCCACGAAGTCTTGATGATAGCGCTCTGGTCTTCAGTCGAGCTCGTGAAATCTTGGCGGGAGCGTTCCGACTGGAAAATATTCTAAGTCCCCGTGCTTCAGAGAATGCGCTCTCGTTGATGTGGAACAAGGATGGGAGCGCTCTCGTTGATGCGGAACATGGACGGGAACGCTCTCGCGGAGGCGGTTGACGTCACTTGAGGGGTGAAGAGTTCGTTACGCGGGGAGAGGAGCGTAGCAAGTTCCTGAGCAAGCGGCCGGCCTAAGTTCACGACCTCGCCGAAAACCTCAAAGCTCTCTCCTGCCTCTGGAATTGCTTGGCTTGAAATGAAGTCGAGTGCCCTATTTATAGTTTTCTGGAGGAGCGTGTTGGTAATTGCGTCGGGGCGTGATTTGCGATGGCGAATGACGTCGTTTCATTTCGATCACCTGGATCACCAAAATTAGTTTAATGACAAATATGCCCCCCTTACCTTCGGGCGGCTCGGGCGGCCGGGCGGGGTGCCCGGAGGCGGCGGTGGCGGTCTGAGGTGGCCGACGATGAAGAGGACGGCCAGGGCTCGCCGGCGGCGATGTGCGGGCGCGGCGCCCCCACGGCACGCGCGACCCGGAGGTCGCGCGGCCCGCGGGGCGCTCGACCTGGCTACCGCACTGCAGGAGGCCGCACGCGGCCATGCAGCAGGCGGCCGCGCGCGCCTCGGCCCGCGTCGCCCCGCGCACGGCCTGCGCGCGGGGGGACGTCCGCAGGCCGTGCGCGCAGGCCGCGCGTGTTTGGGATGTGCGGGGCACGGCCAGGCGCGCCATGGTGTAGCCATGGCGCGTCATCCGGGCCTTCTCAGGATGCTCATGATTCTCGGCATGGGCTTGACCGGGTTTCTGCATTTGGACCGGTCCGGTTTGGCAATCTTATGGGACCTATCAATTATATAAAACATAATTAAATTCAGATAAAATAGACTAGTATTCAACTATTCCGACCTATTATAATTAGGTTACTATAAAAAAATCTATCAAGATAGCATGGCTGCTTAGACAACACAGAACTCTGGCAAAATGCTGATTCATGGATGACATTCAAGTTGTCCAGAAGAGACTTATCAACGGGATGAAGATCCTAAGATCCCTTTTGTTCCGGAGTGTAGTAATCTTATGAAATGTACATGGTTTCATTTTTAAACATATCTACGGGTTATACATTTTAATTCATTTCTGTTATGGAGTGGGGTTCATGTGCAGCAGTGTAAAGCATTGTGACGTCACTCTCCTAAATCAAATGGTTAGGGGATGAGTGACCGCCCCCAAGTGCGGATCTAGAGGGGGCCCGAGGGACACTGCCCCCCCCCCCCCCCCCCCCCACATTATTTTTCAAAATATTAAGTGTATTTGGATTTCTCTCGTCAAGACAATGAATTTTGACTACTTATACGTCAAAAACGGTGACAAGATGTGGGAGAGACAGCTCTGATAAGATGGAAAGATTAAAAAAAAATTTTAAGGAAGTTGGTGACTAGCCCTTCATGTTAAAATTTTTATAACCCAGTGACACATTCAAAAAAAAAATTGTGCACCCTCATTCTTAATTTTCTTGATCCGCCACTGACCACCCCGCTTATACACATAGGATCAAAGAGCATGCTAAGCGGTGTCAGACTAAACCACCCCTTTTAACGAGTTAAAGAGTCGTGACACACGCTCGGATATCACCGTCCATTCCACGTGAAGATCGATAAGTTCATAGGAAAGATTAGTTTCAACCTCTGGCACATAAAAATGCGCGTTCTATTAAAACGACATGGTATTTGGGTTCCGCTTTCAGGAAAGAACTGAATCCATGGATGAATCTAAATATCAACAACAAGATGAGAAGGGGCACTCGACAATCTTGTTGTGTCTTGCCGATGAAGTCATTTATGAAGTGGTCAATTGTTGAAATCGAGAATTCGGTCTCGAGGAGTTCACCCTTGGGGAAGGGGTGATCGCACATGTACTCTCCCGCGAGCCCGAAAAAACCAAGGAAGAACTAGGAACAAACTCAAAGCTCCAGCACGAAGGTCCCTCCACTCACCCAGAAGTTCTTAAAGCGCTTCCCCTCCTTAGTCAGGTGTTGAAGCTAAGGTATCTCAGAGAGCGCTAGAAGACAGAACACAAGTGAGCATGCCCTTCTGAGATACTCCTTGGGTCCTATTTATAGATTTCTGAAAACGGTCTGCAAACAGCCAACCTCCGCTGTTTGGAACAGCTATGTGCAAGCCACCTAGGTCTGCCAACAGCGAGACTCTGTTGTTCTATCTGGCTATGGGCAGACCCGCCGGGGCAAAATGATAAAAAAACAGCCTACACAACACAGGGCGAGTAGCCCCCCACTGCCTCTGCTCGACAAGGGCGGCGAGTGCTCGATGGAGCTAGCACTCGCCGCCTCAGCCCGACACTTTAGCGAACTCGGACCCGGCCTGCCCTACTCGCCTGTCGTGGCCTCGACGAACGGCCCGGAGTTCGTCGAACTGGACTCGACGAACTCGGCTCTCTAGTCGCCTAGGCGAGTTGGGCCAACGAAGGCGAGCTGGGCTCACGAAGGCGAGCTGGACTGGGGTCCGAGGCGAGCTGGGCCAACGAAGGCGACCTGGGCTCCTGAAGGCGAGCTGGGCTCGGCTGACTCGACGTCGGGGCGGGGGCGTCGAGTATACTCGACTCACTCGACGCCGGGTTGAGGGTGCCGAGTGAACCCGCCGCTCGGGCTGGGGCGTCGAGTGGACTCGACGTCCAGGACCCAGTTAGCCCAGGGCTCGGGCTGGGTTCGGCTGACCCCACTCGACGGATACGGGTTGTACATCGATGAAGAGACGACCGCCCGTTTGTGATTGAAGTTGAAAAGTCTCTACATGGAGAAGTCTCTAACCAACAAGTTGTTGAAACGTCTGTTCGAAAGTCGCAATTCTGAAGTAGCATCTTCACAACTTGAACTCCATCATTATGGATCTGAAAAAACGTGAATGTCAAAGTTGTAGATGAGAATGCCGCTTTAATTATGTTAGTATCTTTATCTTTTTCTTTCAAATTTTTGTAAATTCATTTGTTGTTGGTAGAGACAATATCTCTCTTGAAGAGGTCTGTTCTAGTTTCCATTCACAAGAACTTTAACACAAGGCTTCTGGAAATAGTACAAAAAGGAAGGAGTTATTCTGACTGTCATGAATTGTCACACCAAAAAAAGAGAATGAAAAATGGAAAGCAAATGATAGATCAAAATCCAGAGATTGAGGCTCATGCCTTAATTCATGTGATATATGTACCGACTGTAAAGAACTGTGTTGAACCCGGAAATCACGGCTCAAACGGAGTTCGGACCAATGGGAGTTACACTTACTTCTCCAGAGTCTGAACGCTAGGCCGGGAACTCAGAGCAAAGAGCCTCACTCACAAGAGGTGAAGTTACTAGGAATAGACCCCCGAACTACAACGAGGAAATCTCACCACACACCCGAAAGATCAAGGAAAGCTTCCCTCCCAAGCCAATACTGAGTTGTGCACCATGAAGGGTACTTGGGAGCATCAAACTATCAACCCGAAAAGCACAACCAACAGTGTGGGATCTCATGCCAAATAGAACTAACCCAAGGAGAGAGAAGCCAGAAGCAGCCCTCTCCACAGGTGCTCTTGAGGGTTTATTTATATTTTTCAAAAGTGGTATGCTGATAGCGGAATCCTTCCTTTTGATTTTACTAAGCACAACTTAAATTAGTGTGCTAACAACGAAATCTCGTTATTTGGAGGGGATAATGCAAACTGAAATGTGTTTCTTGGAAAAATGAACACAACCCCAAAGGGCGAGTCGAGGCATATTTACACCTACTCGCCTGGGAGGGGCGAGTGCACGGTGATGTAGGCACTCCCTTCAAATACATTCTGAAGGTGGAGTCCTACGGATCACCAAAGGCAAGAGAGGATCCACCTTGGTGCAAGTGTGGGTGGTCGCCCACACTTTTTTTTTAAAAAATAGTATTTACCATGGTTTAAACCGTGACGAATATTTTTTTTAATTAACAGTATTAATCGCGATTTAAACTCTGACTAATATCCTAATTTTTTTTAAAAGTTACATATATTAGTCATAGATTAAACTATAAATCTGACTAATATTTTATTTTTAAAAAAAATTAACTGTATTAGTCACGATTTAAACCGTGGCTAATACCATATTCTTTAAAAAAAATTATAGTATTAGCCACGGTTTAAACCGTGGCTAATACCTTATTGTTAAAAAAATAGTATTATGTATGGTTTAATAATATGAATCAAATAATTTTTAATTCTGCCCACACTGAAAAAAGTTTCTGCG
Source organism: Platanthera zijinensis (assembly GCA_039513925.1). NCBI lineage: Eukaryota > Viridiplantae > Streptophyta > Magnoliopsida > Asparagales > Orchidaceae > Platanthera > Platanthera zijinensis. Next base: position 127,503,397 of record CM077098.1, read on the forward strand.
TCCGTCATTGACCAAAGGAGCCTTGATGATAAGGAAATGACTTATGTAGAACTCCTTGTATATTCCACAAGAGGAGACAATTACTGATACAATGGTCGGGGTATTAGTTGCAGGAAAATATGATACTTTAGGGAGCAGGTGGAGTTTGAGATAACTCCTAACTCGGGACAGGGGGTGATCTACCTCATTCAAACAAAATAGTTGAAGTGCCAACTACAAGGTTTGAGGTGGAGTACAATACAAATCCATTGTCAGAGAGTCAGTGGTATTCTCTCGAAATGACTGAAGAAGTGGATTCACCAGAGCCTTCTATTTACTAGGAGGCTATTTCTGATGCAGAAACTGTACATAGGGTTGTAGTAACGAGTGACGAGATGAAATCTATTCACAAGAATCAGACTAAGGTTCTTGTTATGCTACTGAAAGTGAAAAAAGATGGCTCATCTGGTAATCTGATTGACATGTTCTTTAATTCAGTTCCAAAGAGCAAGTTCATGCACTATTTAGAATTTCTCAATATTGACAGTTGGAGATAGCCCCCAAGTGGGGGTTAGCTGCAACAGATTCATGACGAGTTACTTCTGTTCTAATAGAATTCAATGTTAAGTGGAGATTGTTAATTGTATGCCTAGAATTCTAACCCAAAGGCAATGACTGATGCTGAATACGACCCGTGGGGTTCGAGATCATGCTCCTGGCCAAAAAAAAAATGGCACACAACCCGAGGCACACAGGCGTGTGTTCGTGACGTGTGTAGTTGTAACTGCTCCAGAAGTCAGGGAACACACTCAGAAGATGGAGATGCGACTTTTCGGGGCACACGGTCCGGAACACACCGGCATGTGCCCAGACTGTGTGTCGTTCTGATGGTTACAATATAGTTGCTACACGCATGTTGATGAAATAGCATGATGCTTGGGACACATGACCGAGGCACACGAGCATGTTCCTCTACCCGTGTGTCTTGTTGAAATTGTGAAGTAAAAGTAGGGGTTGTTCAGGCAGACCGCGCGGCCTGGGCGGACAGTCATATGGACTGATGGTGCGGCCTGGACGGTCTATCGTTGTGGCCTGGTTATGGCGACCGGTCAATTCGGCTAGTTGTTCAGCAGTTGGCTAGTTCCCTGGAGTAACCGTGCGGATAGGTGGTGTATCCGCGGAAGGGGCGGACTCATTCTGAGTTTGCGGAGTCCGCTTGATGCAGACTGCTTTTGAGATCGGGAGATTGGCAATGGCCTGTGCCCTTCTCCCGTTTTTTATCTGGAGCGGTTAGGAGGTAACCGCGGAATTCATGGGTTGGCGGACTGCATTGGGAGCTGGCGAACTGTGTTCTTGTCCGCAGAGCTCGCGCCAGAGTTACTCCGGTTTGGAACTTGGTTGTCTATGACAAGTTCGGCTTTTTGATCGCAGAGTATGCAATGTCCGCTTGTTGACCGGGGCGACTTGTGCCTTTGGTCGTGGATATTGATTATTGTGGGCTGGTGCAGTGTCCGCTGGCATGCGGACTGGCTTCCTGTACGGCCTCCTTTGATAGCATGCGGATAGGCTGGTGTCCGGCCTGTCCTTGCAGGCTGGGCGGACTGCTCTGTGCTAGCTGCGGGCTGGGGTGGTGTTTCTATCTACTAAGACGGTGAATGCACTCCTCCCACGCGCCTATAAATAGGACCCCCCATGTGTCATCATAACTAACTGAATGAACAGTAAGTTGAACGTGAGTTAATATCTGTGAACTCGGCTTTTCAGTCTGCGCGGTTTGAGAAGGTTAACCAGTTTGTTATTTGCAGGTTATGCGGCTAGCACTGAGAAGCCAGGTTTTTGGAGCTGACTGCGATCAAGGATCAGTGAAGCTTGTGGTTAACAATCAACGATTTTGCAGCAGGTCGCATTTGCGGCTAGCCGGTCTTCTCTCCAGCTTTCCAGTTCAATAACTTGTCCACCGTTTCGGCGGTTTGTTCTTCAGTTCGACAACGGCTCTTGTTCGCGGTCTCTGGCAGTTAGGCAATCTCTGAGGTTAGGCAGCTTGCAGAGAGCGGACAAGGTGTTCAGCAGAATAACGTGTAGTTGCGCGACCTCGCGGTCTCAGCGGACTTCGCTGTTCAGTTCGGCAAGGGCGGCGGTCTCAGCTTCTGTCCGCCCGGCTTATTTTTTGTTGTTTCTTGCTTCCTTGTTTTACTTGTCGAAATCATGTCTCGCCATGTATATTTCTTGCTGTAAAGAAGATTAGTAACACTTGACCTGCTTGTTACTTTCCTTGCATCTGGTTTATTGAGCTCGGTTTATGGTTGGAGTGTTCTTGCGCTTGATTTCTGCTTTCCGCTTGATCAAGTTGCCATTTTGATAGCTCTGAAAGTTTTACTGTGTATCAGAGCTATCTCCTGATCATCTTGTGAAATTTTAACATGTCTATCCTTTTTACTGAAATTGTAATTGTACAGAATTTTATATAAACTCCTGATCATTCTGACTGTGTATTGAAAAATCTGAATTCTGAAAACTTCTCTCTAACTATTTTTGATGGTGAAACTCCACCAATACTACTGGTGGACATCACCCATACACTATTATATGTTTCTGCTTCCTTGGCCCCAAATGCCCAAATTCTACTATGATACTTTTGTGAATACCATCAAAATTATTAGTCGTATAGGGTATACGAGAGTGTAGGCAGTGCCCCACGTGACGCCACGATGGTATTTTGATCCTGACAGTGTGAGGATACTTAGCTGTTCCGCCTAGGGCAGTCGTACGCCCCTGCATAATCACTTGTACCTAAAAATGGTAATTTTGAAGGGTAACTTTGAAAACTGTATAATCACTTGTAAGGGTATTTTTCAAGAAATTAATTGAAAACTGTCTACCATCTGTACGTAGGAGATCATTACTTTAATTAATTTGAGTGGGACCATGCTCCTTAGTGCATACGACTAAAGCCCATCTAACATGTCTCACAGCCCTGCACCCGCCATTACTCTCTCCCGGGCTTCACTGTTACCACCGTGTCCGGCCATGTGCCAATTCCCACCACGCCTTTACTAATTCCGGGCCCGACACTCAATAATTTTGTGCGCTCCATTGGGAAAAATTTTTAGAGACGGGTCTCGTTCCCAAATGTAGAAACGGGTTTAAAATACAGTTACACTTCAAGAGAAAAATACGGTTGTATTTAAAAAATACAGTTGAAGTTAAATATTAAAGTCCGACTGTATTTTAATATTGAACTTTTCAACTGTATTTTTAGGATACAACTGTATTTTAGTATTGATTTTCAACTGTATTTTAAACTCGTTCTACATTTGGGAACGAGACCCGTACGTAAAAATTTTCCCTCCATTGGGCACCGCTTTTTTTCTTTGCTTCTGTGAGTTTGAACAAAATACGGTCATGACCGTCCTCAAAAAGACAAAATTAGTTTTGAACATAAAGTTGGAAGAAGTTTCTTAGAAATGATTTCTAAGAATTAATTTCTTTGAAAACGCACCACAATTCTGACCTAAAGCAGTGTTTGGCGTGACTTCTTTCACAACCCGCGTTTACTAAAAACCGCGGGTTCCTCTTTATACCCGTCCGCGAAAAATTTCGCCGTTCGACCGCAGTTTTCAGCCCGATAAACCTAGCCGAGCTTTCCTCCTCCCGAAAACCTAGCGCCTGCTCTCCTCTCCCGATCCAAACGGCGAACGATCGGCCTGCGCTCATCTCCTCTCCGGCGATTATCCAGTTTTTCCCGTCGACGAAGACCGGCGAAGCGCTTATCTCCTCTTCCATTGCACCGACGCGACGCACATCTCAGGTTTGTTTCTCCTATTTCCCGATCCCGTTCTTCCATTTTCCAACTGCACCAGCTAGGGTTTATTTCTCCTAAAGTTTCTATGTTTTTTAACATATCTTATCAGATGGTTAGATTTTGTGCTTTTGCATTTAGCTGTGATTGCTTTCCAGCTGCAATCCATTTACTTTCGTGAGAACCATATTTCCCCTCCAAACTTCTGTAGAAATATGTCTGATAACTGAAAGGCCCTCACTTTTGTTAACTTTACCTTGGGTTGCCTCCAACTATAATTTGCCATGAATTTGTTTTTGTACTTTTCAAAGTAATAATGATGCAATGTACTCCAGGACGATTCGATCATAGATTGCAAATATTAAATAAAATATTATGTTTGTGTGTGTGTGTGAGTTATATGTTTGTGTGTATATGTGTGTGTGATTGTTTGTGTGTGAGTTGTATGTGTGTGTGTATATGTTTGTGTGTGTATATATATGTGTGTGTGTATGTGATTGTGTGTGTGTGAGTTGTGTGTGTGTGTGAGTTAGTTATATGTTTGTGTGTGTATATATATGTGTGTGTGTATGTGTATGTGATTGTGTGTGTGTGTGAGAGAGAGTTATATGTTAGTGTGTGTGTGAGTTATATGTGTGTGTGTGAGTTGTGTGTGTGAGAGAGTTATATGTTTGTGTGTGTGTATGTGTATGTGATTGTGTGTGTGTGTGTGTGAGAGAGAGAGAGAGTTATATGTTTGTGTGTGTGTGTTATATGTGTGTGTGATTGTGAGTGTGTGGTGTGTGTGTGTGTGAGTTATATGTTTGTGTGTGTATATATATGTGTGTGTATATGCGTGTGTGTGTATGTGTATGTGATTGTGTGTGTGTGAGTTGTATGTGTGTGTGTGTGAGAGAGTTATATGTTTGTGTGTGTGATGTGTGTGTGTGTGAGTTGTGTGTGTGTGAGAGATAGAGTTATATGTTTGTGTGTGTATATATATGTGTGTGTGTATATGTGTATGTGATTGTGTGTGTGTGAGTTGTATGTGTGTGTGAGAGAGTTATATGTTTGTGTGTGAGAGAGTTATATGTGTGTGTGATTGCGTGTGTGTGAGTTGTATGTGTGTGTGTGTGAGAGAGAGAGAGTTATATGTTTGTGTGTGTATATATATGTGTGATTGTGTAGTTATCGAAGGAAGTGATACAACCATCAGATAGAAATTTCAGTAGAACACCACCAGAGATTCTATATGACAGACTTTACATGCTTTTTTTTAGAAATTGCATTGGAGCGATAGATGAGACACATGTTCACGCGTGCGTGCTAGTTGGAAGTCAAGTACTGTACATTAGAACGCGTGGTAGTCCAACTCAAAATGTCATGCCAGCTTGTGATTTTAATATGTGTTTTACTTTTGTTATGACTGGTTGGGAAGGATCAGCACACGATAACCGTATATTCAATTTTGCCCTAAGTGATCCACGTTATAATTTTCCTCATCCATCTCTGGGTAACTATTAAATTTGTTTTATCTTTTTTCCTAATAATATTTGGGCAACTAAATAATTATTATTAATGTGCAGGAAAATATTACTTGGTTGACTCTGACTATCCACTGCAAAAGGGTTACTTAAAACCTTATTAGGACACGCGACATCATCTACCAGACTTTGCTCGTGGTGGTCGTCAAGCAGAAGGACGTCGGGAGATGTTCAATCATGCACACTCATCGCTTAGAAGTGTGATAGAGCGCTCATTCGTTCTTTGGAAGAAGAAGTGGGTCATACTACGGGACATGCCAAGCTATAGCTTCGGCAAACAAGCACGTATAGTGATCGCCACGATGACACTGCATAATTTCATTCGTCGTCACCCTTCGCGTGTATATTTCATTGAGTCTGAGCGAAGGGATCCATATCTTGGGATGACCTCTCAAAGGCGACAAGAAGATTGCGCTGAAACTGCGGCTGGTGTAGAGGAGATGATCGCACTGCGTGATATTATAGCAGATCAGGTGTTTGAAGCTAGAGCATAGACCTAAAAATTATCTGGATGAAAAAAAGATTTTCTGCATTGGGTGTTACGCTATGTAGAAGATGTTAATGATTGAAAAATATATGTTATGATTGAAAAAAAAAAAAATATTTGGAAAAAATGTATGAATGAAATGTTATTTTGTGTTTTATTTGAAAAAAAAAAATTTATTCAAAACTCTGTTTTGTATCCAAAAAACTTTTTGAAAACTCCGTTTTGTAAACTCTGTTTCATCCAAACAGTTTTTTAACAAAACTCTGTTTTCTAGAATCAGCACTTTTTCTATCAGCAACAGTTCATCAACAGCTTTCCATCAGCAACAACCCAACCAAACAGAGTCTAAGTGTTCACGAACGACTGTTCATAATCATCACGTTCATGACCCTCCACAGTCGTGCCAAACTGTGCCTTATAGATGCGCGATGTTTGTCCCTCCGAATATCTCCATCAAAAATGTGTTCTCTTTTGATGTCGGGGTTAATAATTTCTCTTTCCATATTGTCTCTGTGACGCTGTATTTTTAAACTGTGGGTCTTTCTGTACACAGAGAGGGGCCTGCAAACCGTATACTACCATTGCTCCGGAACGAGCTCTAGGATACGTACACAATAATCTCACTAAGATATGTTCGGCGTGTTATTTTTGGGTGGGCCTGATCTAGACCGGTTCATTTGAACCAGTATAGGGTTTCCGTCTCCTTATCCCACAAGGAGGGGGCCGGCTTGCATCATTCCAGCGACTCCCGATCCTGAGTGAAGAAGGAGCGAAGCAGGAGCGTGAGGTAGCAGAGATTTACGGGAGGAGTTAGGCTTGTGGTCTCCGGCGACAATCGTGGAGGAGTCTACTCCCGCGACTGTGTGGAAAGGGGGCCGACCCACTCATGTAAGTATCACAGGCCGCCCCCAGCCGGACTGCAGTCCACCGGCCTCAACACACTCTCAACAACCTCTCGCGACCTAGCCCATTCCGGGCACCCAGGACCCGACTTAATACAGTCGTGACGGGTTATTGAGGTTACCAAGATGTTGTCATCCGGCCTTGATCCCGTGACCTCCTTTCGATGGGAAGTGATCTAAGCGTCCCTATGAGGACTTCCCAAGAGGTCACCCATCCCAGAATTACTCCGACCTGAGCACGCTTAACTATAAAGTTTTTTCACTTCTCATCACCAATTGAGCTGCAGCTGAATTGGTGATGAGAAGTGAAAAAAACTCCATAGTTAAGCATGCTCAGGCTGGAGTAGTCATAGAATGGGTGACCTCTTGGAAAGTCCCCGTGGTGTGCGCTTGACTATTGAGTTTGACTCATCTAAGGGAGGATGTCACATCCAACAACCCATCACGTGGCTAGTTTAAAGTAGGCCGCCCGGTACTAGGCTTGGGCTGAACGCGACATGTGGAGATGGGTTGGGTCGATTGGGTTGCAACCCTCTAAGGGAGTTTAAGGAAGGCAGACCGGATATCTTGTGAGGTGGGATACCACTCCATGCCCCTTCTAACAAAAATTGGTTTTTGTTGAATGGGGTCGACCCACTCATGTGAGTATCCCAGGACATCCCCAACCAGACTGCAGTCCACCGGCCCCAACCTGTCTCCACACAACCGCGTGTGGCCAATATCCCAAACCGGGCTGACCTCCCTTAACTAGTTGTCGCGGGTTGTTGAGGTCAACGAGGCATTGTGCTTGCCCGACCTCGATCCCTCGACATCCTTTAGATGAGAAGTAATCAAGTTAAGCGCCCCTACGGGACTTCCCATGAGATCACCCATCACAGGACTACTCTCGTCCGAGCACTCTTAACTATAAAGTTCAGCTCAATTGGTGTTGAGAAGTTAAAGAACTTTATAGTTAAGCGTGCTCGGGCAAGAGTAGTCCTGGGATGGGTGACCTCCTGGGAAGTACTCGTAGGGGCGCTTAACTAGATCACTTCTCATCTAAAGGAGGTCGCAGGATCATGGTCAGATGACATTGTCTTGGTGACCTCAACAACTAGCCATAACCATATTAAGTCAAGTCCTGGATGCCCGAAATGGGCTAGGTTGTGGGCGGTAGTGGAGAGTGGGTTGGGGCTGATGGACTACAGTCCGATTTGAGGCGGCTCGGGATACTCACATAAGTGAGCTGACCCCCTTTCTAACAAAGCGGCAGTATCCCACCTCTTTCACTTCTCATCACCAATTGAGATGCAGCTGAATTGGTGATAAGAAGTGGAAAAACTTCATAGTTAAGCATACTCAGGCTAGATTAGTCACGGGATGGGTGACCTCCTGGGAAGTCCTCGTTGTATGCGCTTGACTATCGAGTTTCGCTCATCTAAGGGAGGATGTGGCCTCCAACAACCCGTCTATGGGCATGGAGATGGGTTGGGTCAGTTGGGTTGCAGCCCTCTAATTAAGGGAGTTTCAGGAAGGCATCCCTCTAAGGGAGTTTCAGGAAAGCAGCCCAGATACCTTGCGAGGTGGGTTGAACCATAGTGCTCCCCTTCTAACAAAAACCAGTTTTTGTTAGAAGGGGGTTGGCCCACTCATGTGAGTATCTCGGGCCGCCCCTAGCCGGACTGCAGTCCACCAGCCCATACCCGCTCTCCACAACCGCCCGAGGCCTTGCCTATTACATGCACCCAGGACCCGACTTAATACGACTGTGGCGGGTTGTTGAGGTCACCAAGGCATTGTCATCCGGCCATGATCTTGTGACCTCCTTTCGATGAGAAGTGATCCAGCTAAGCACCCCTACGAGTACTTCTCAGGAGGTCACCCATCTCAGGACTACTTTCGCCCGAGCACGCTTAAATATAAAGTTATTTCACTTCTCAACACCAATTGATCTGCAGCTGAATTGGTGATGAGAAGTGAAAAAACTTTATAGTTAAGCATGCTCGAGCGAGAGTAGTCCTAGGATTGTGACCTCCTAGGAATTCCTCGTAGGGGCGCTTAGCTGGATCACTTTTCATCTAAAGGATGTCGGGGGATCGAGGCCGGGGAAACGCAACGCCTTGTCGACCTCAACAACCAACCACAAACCAGTTAAGGGAGGTCATCCTTGTTTGGGAGATTGATCGCACACGATTGTGTAGAGACAGGTTGGGGGCCGATAGACTGCAGTCCGACTAGGGGCAGCCCGAGATACTCACATGAGTGGGTCGGCCCCCTTTCAACAAAAAACTATAGAGTTCTTTCACTTTCCATAATCAATTGAGCTGCAGTTGAATTGGTGATGAGAAGTGAAAAAACTCTATAGTTAAGCATTCTAAGGCTGAAGTAGTCACGAGATGGGTGACCTCCTGGGAAGTCCCCGTAGTGTGCGCTTAAATATTGAGTTTGGCTCATCTAATGGAGGATGTGGCCTCCAATAACCCGCTACATGGCCAGTTTAAGGTAGGTCACCCGGTGTTGGGCTTGGGTCGAACGCGACACGTGGAGATGGGTTGGGTCGGTTAGGCTGCAGCCCTCTAAGGGAATTTAAGGAAGGCATCCCAAAAACCTTGCGATGTGGGATACCGCTGCATGCCCCTTCTAACAAAAATCAGTTTTTTGTTAAAAGGGTGCCGACCCACTCATGTGAGTATCTCGGACCGCCCCCAGCCGGACTGCAGTCCACCGGCCCCAACCCGTCTCCACAAACAACCGCGTGCGGTCAATCTCCCAAATCGGGCTGACCTTCCTTAACTGTTTTGTGGCGGGTTGTTGAGGTCGGTGAGTCGTTGTGCTTGCCCGGCCTCGATCCTCGACTTTCTTTAGATGAGAATTGATGTAGTTAAGCACCCCTATGAGGACCTTCTAGGAGGTCACCCGCCCCAGGACTACTCTCGCACGAGCATGCTTAACTATAAAGTTCTCTCACTTCTCAACACCAATTGAGTTGCAGTTGAATTGGTGATGAGAAGTGAAAGAACTTTATAGTTAAGCGTGTTTGGGCGAGAGTAGTCCTAGGATTGGTGACCTCCTGGAAAGTTCTTGTAGGGGCGCTTAATTGGATCACTTCTCATCGAAAGGAGGTCACAGGATCATGGTCGGATGACAACGCCTTAGTGACCTCAACAATCCGCCACATCCGTATTAAGTCAGGTCCTGGTACCCGGAATGGGCTAGGCCACGGGCGGTTGTGGAGTGCGGGTTGGGGTCGGTGGACTAAAGTCCGGCTGGGGGCAGCCCAGAATACTCACATGAGTGGGCCGGTCCCCTTTTTAACAAACTGTGCTCGTGAAGGAGGAAGATCGGTGTTCCAGCCCTCTTCCGGCTACAATCAATGGCCGAGGTTTTGCACCTCCTCATCCCCTACTCCTATTGTACTTTCTTTGTTTTCTAGGGGAGCTTTGAGGTATTAGCTAAGTAATTGCTAAGCAAAGCTTACTAGTCTCTGTGATGAATGTACGCATGGGTGTTTTATAGTATTTACTAATAGAGGGTCAAGTGGAGCACGTAGTCCTCTTTATTTTATTGCATTGTATATTGTGGTGGCAGGTTATTCTTGAGTTTTATTCCCCATGAGGGTTTTCTAACCTTATTGATACAATGGAATTTGTGAAATTTGTGTTTGCCATTGCGATTAGTATTGCTTGAATTTTTTTTCCCGCGATCCTAACAAAGTGGTATCAGAGGGAGGTTCAGGACAAGCGATTGATTTATTCGGATTTGTGGTCTACTGCAGTAGGTGACGACCATCAGTCTGCTCCTTATCCTCTGTAATCGCAATCTTTGAAACAATCAGTTCCAAGATCAGTGAAAGGATTCGCTGGTACTCAGCATGAGTGAGAGCAGCCATGGAAGAGGGGAAAGTGAAAATTGACAAGTTCGATGGGAAGAACTTTGGATTTTGGAAAATGTAGATGGAGGAGTATCCGTATAAGCGAGATCTCAACTTGCCCCTTGGCAGGAAGAAAGAAAAACTGGAATACATGGACGACAAGAAGTGGGAGGTGCTAGATCGCAAAGTCCTTAGGGAGATCAGACTCACTTTGTCGTCATCTGTAGCCTTTAACATATCTAAGGAGAAAACTACAGAAGATGTTAAGGCAGCCCTGATGCGGATGTATGAGAAGCCATCTGCATCAAAAAAGGTGTTTCTTATGAGGCTTTTGCTGAACATGCAGAAGACTGGAGGAAAATTAATGACTAAGCATTTGAATTACTTCAATGTTATCACGAGCCAGTTAGAATCAGTTGGACTGATATTTGAAAATGAGATGCTAACTGTGTTGATCCTATCAAGTCTACCTGACAGTTTGGATAGTCTTATTTTGGTAGTTAGCAACTCATCTGGATCCAATCCCTTAAAGTTTGAGGATGTGATCGATGTTCTCTTGAGTGAGGACACAAGGAGGAAGAATAACTTAACTGGCAGCAGTTCTGGTGGTGCTCTTAATGTTGGAGAACGGGGAAGGTCTCCAAAAAGAAGTGACGCCAAATGGAAGGGATGATCCAAGTCCAAGATCAGAAGTCGATCTAGAGGTGCAGTGGTATGTTGGAACAACCAAAAGAAAAGTCTTGTCAAGCATGACTACAAGGCGATGAAGAAATAAAAAGAGAAGAGTGATAAAGAATCAGTAAATCTGACTATGCAGGATGAATTATCTGATGATGCTCTAGTTCTTTCATGTCATACGAGAAGTGACTCATGGGTTCTTGACTCAGGTGCATCATTTCATGCCACCTCCAACCTTTAGTCTTTCCTAAGTTATGAGAAAGGAAATTTTGCAAAGTCTATCTTGGCGATGATGAGCCAGGTGAGATTATTGGAAGGGGAGATGTGCATATGTCTCGTTGATGGGTCTATCTTGAAGTTAAAACAAGTGAGATATGTTCCCAAGTTGGATAGAAAACTAGTATCTGTGAGTCAACTTTCTGATGAAGGATGCATCATTATGTTTTGTAGTGATTCATGGAAGGTTAGCAAGGGATCCATGATCATGGCAAAGGGAAAGAAAGAAGGCACTCTCTACCTGATATCTACTGATGAAAATATCAGTGTTACTACATCAAAGGTTGATGCCAATGTTTGGCACCAACGACTTGGACACATGAGTGAGAAGGGCATGAAGGTGTTGGTTTCAAAAGGAAATTTGGATGGACTATCCTCAGTCGACTTATTGTTCTGTGAAGGATGTGTCTTTGGAAAACCAAAAAAAAGTAAGTTTTCCAAAAGGGATGAGAACTCTGAAATCAAACAAGTTGGATCTTGTACATACAGATGTGTGGGGGCCTTCAAAGGTGCACTATATTAGTGGCTCTTAGTACTATGCCACCTTCGTCAATGACTCTATCAGGAAGTTTTGGGTTTACTTTCTAAAAAATAAATCTGATGTTTTTGATGTTTTCAAGAAGTGGAAAAACTTAGTAGAAACTTGTTTAAAGTTGAAGTGTTTAAGATCTGATAATGATGACGAGTACTACAACAAAAAGTTTGAAGAATATTGTGTTAAGAATGACATTAAAAGAGATAAGACAGTCACAGGCACACCACAACAAAATGGGTGGCGAAGCGTATGAACAGGACCATGGCCGAGCATGCCAGAAGCATGAGATTGAATGCATGCTTGCTGAAGAAGTTTTGGGCTGAAGCGGTTAATACAGCTGCTTACTTGATCAATAGAAGCCCATCAACGACCATTGATTGCAATCTACCTGAAGAAGCCTAGTCCGAAAATAAAGTGAATCTTTCACACTTGAGGATATTTAGGTATACTGCTTATGCTCATGTAGATGCTGAGAGCAGATCAAAGTTGGATCCAAAATCTAAGATCTGCACTCGCTTGGGGTATGGTGGCCCAAGTTTTGGCTATAAGCTATGCGACCATGTGAGCTTGAAGGCTTTCAGGAGTAGGAATGTGATCTTTAATGAAAATATGATGTATAGAGATCAGATCAAGGAACAAGATAAGAATGATGAGCCTATGTCTGTTGAGCTTGATGATATTACGAGCGTGCCGACTGATCATAGATCTGAGCATGTTGGTGAAGACATTGAGCATACTAACACTCTTGAAGAACTTGATGTGGAACCCATCACTACACTCATTGCATCCCGACGTCATAGACGGACTATCACTATTCCAGCACATTACTCTCCATCTCTTTACTATCTTCTTCTGACTGATAGTGGAGAGCCCAATTGTTATGAAGAAGCCATACAAGTTGCTGAGAAGGATGAGTGGAAGAGTGATATAGATGATGAGATAGATTCATTATCTATTAATCAAACCTGGGATTTGGTCAAGCTTCCAATTGGAAAGAAAGTCATTCAAAACAAATGGCTATACAGATTGAAGCATGAGCATGACAGGTCTTATAGGTATAAGGCTAGACTTGTTGTGAAGGGATTCCAACAGAAGGAAGGAATCGACTTCACTGAGATTTTCTCCCCTATGGTGAAGCCATTTACTATTAGGACTGTTCTGAGCATTGTTGCTGCTGAGGATCTCTACTTAGAACAGTTGAATGTAAAAACTGCGTTCCTTCATGGTGGCTTGGATGAAGACATTTATATGCTTCAACCACAAGGCTATATAAAGACAGGAAAGGAAAATTTGGTGTGCAAGTTGAAGAAGAGCCTTAATGGGCTCAAATAGGCACCAAGACAATGGTATATGAAGTTTGACAGGTTCATGCGAAAGAGCGAGTACACTCGTTGTCATTCAAACCATTGTTGTTATTTTAGGAAGCTGAAGATCTTCTACATCATACTGCTTCTATATGTTGATGATATATTAGTGGCAAGCTCTAACATGGAGGAGATCAAGAATTTGAAGAGACAAATGACAAACGAATTATCCATGAAGGATTTGGGTCATGCAAAGCAAATCCTAGGACTGAGGATTGAAAGAGATGGACTAAATAGAGTCCTAGAGTTGTGTCAGATGACTGCATTCAGAAGATACTGAAAAGGTTCAACTTGGAAAATATTAAGCATGTAGCTACCCCTTTAGCAGGACACTTCAGGAGTTTATCTAAAAGGGACAGTCCAAAGTCTCAGAGTGTGAGAGAGAAAATGATCAAGGTTCCATATATTGCCCATGTAGTGGGAGTTGTGAGTAGGTACATGTCTGATCCAGAACAAGAGCATTGGAATGTCGTGAAGTGGATAATGAGATATCTTGCGAGCACTAAAGATATGGTGTTGTGTCACTCAGGCACAAAAGTCCACTTGCAAGGATATGTTGATCCTGATTTAGCCGGGGAGGTCGATGACAATAAGAGTACCACGAGTTATTTGTTTACTCTTGGGAGTGCTGCTATTACTTGGATGTCAAGGTTGCAGAAATTTGTTGCTCTGTCTACAACAGAAGCTGAATATATTGTTGCATCTGAAGCCGGCAAGGAGTTGTCATGGCTACAGGGTTTACTGAAGGAGCTCAGTTCTGAGCAAGTCGGTTGCAGCCTATTCAGTGACAGTCAGAGTGTCATTCACTTGGCTAAAAATTCAGCTTTTCATTCTAGAACCAAGCACATCAGACATAGATATCATCACATGCGTTCTTTGATTAAAGAAGATACTTTCAGATTAGAGAAAATATACACAGATGACAACCCAGCTGACATGTTTACAAAGATTGTGCTCGGTGAGAAAATGGAGTTTTGCTCAAACTCCATTGGGTTGATTGCTACCAGATAATTAGTGTTGTCATCATGATTTGCAGTGCGAAAGTGTTGTTTGTGAGAGGATCAATCCTAAGTGGGAGATTGTTATTTTTTGGTGTGCCTGATTTGTATCGGTTCATTTGAACATGTATAGGGTTTTCGTCTCCTTATCCCGCAAGGAGGGGGCCGGCTTGCATCATTCCAGTGACTCCTGATCCCAAGTGAAGATGGAGCGAAGCATGAGTGTGAGGTAGCGGCGATTCACGGGAGGAGTTAGGCTTGTGGTCTCCAGCGGAGATCGTGGAGGAGTCTACCCTTGCGACTGTGCTCGTGAAGTAGGAAGATCGGTGTTTGGCGATCTTGGTGTTGCCGACCGAGAAGGAGATTTGAAGTTCACGTGGAGCTTTCCGTCTCTTCATCCAGAAGGAGGAGAGATCTCTCTCCTTGGTATTTCAATCCTCTTCCAGCTACAATCGATAGTCGAGGTTTTGCACCTCCTCATCCCCTACTCCTATTGTACTTTTTTTTGTTTTATAGGAGAGCTTTGAGGTATTAGCAAAGTAGTGGCTAAGCAAAGCTCACTAGTCTTTATGATGAATGTATGTAGGGGTGCTTCGTAGTATTGGCCGGTAGAAAGTCTAGCGGAGCACATAATCCTCTATTTTATTGCACTGTATATTGTGGTGGTAGGTTATGCTTGTGTTTTATTCCCCATGAGTGTTTCTCAAGCTTGTTAATACAAATGGAATTGTGAAATTTGTGTTTGCCACTGCGATTGGTATTGCTTGAATTTTTTTACCTGCGCCCCAACACAACGTGACTTGTTGAGGGATTCAGATCAGTTCCTCATTTTGAGCATGAGGTATGTAAATCAAATTTGTAGATCTCTTCGAGAAGAACAATTTTTATTATGCTGATCATTTTTTTATTGAAAGCCATTTAGACCCCTGCTTTGAACCCCGAAAAAAAACTCACGTCGAAAAGTAACAAATACCTCATGCACAAAAAAATTGTTTGTCTCGAAGAGATTTACAAATTTGATGTTGATCATTTTTTTCAAAAAAACATACCTCATGCACAAAAAGAGGAACTTCACCTCTGCACGTGTCGTGCGCTCCTCCAAACATATATATCTATGATATTTCTCCAAGCCCCTCTCATGGCATTTGAGTTCAACACATGTTAGAATATATCACGTCTAATTTCAAATTATATGAATTTAATCATTTTTAAAATGAATATCAATATATATATTTTTAAATAAGTTTTTTGTACTATATCATTTTAAACAAAAAAATTTTATACAGATATGAGATATATCGCATATTTTTATCAATTATTTTTATCAATTTTTTATATACTTATTAGTTATTTCTATAGTTTAATACTTTAATACTTAGTTTAATGTGTTATTCCTTGCGATAAAAATTAATTATTAATATTTTATTTTTTTTTTCATTTTTTATTAGTGTTCTAGAGGAGAGGCTACTCTGGAACACGGAAACACGTCAGATTCCAAATGTAGTGATTATGAAGGCTTTATTTTTCCACAGATGTAGGCAAAACATTGGGTTTGGGGGATGTGCAGTGCAGCGAATGCACGGTTCCGGGGTGATGCAGTACAGTGAATGCACTGCACCGTGCAGTGCAAACCGACGGTTTCGTTTTAATGCGAGTGTGCTGAGATGCGCACGCGAGTGCGCTGAGATGTGCACGCATCTCAGCGCACTCATCTCAAAGCATGCACAAATCGCGGCGCAAAGATGATCTCGCGCGAGATTAAAGCGCAACCGTCCGATGCACTGCACCGTAGATGCACTGCACTTTACGGTGCAGTGCATTCGCGTTGGTTCCGCTTTAATGTGGGTGCGCTGCAACGGTTACGCTTTAATCTCGCGCGAGATCATCTTTGTGCCGCGATTTGTGCATGCTTTGAAATAAGTGCGCTGAAATGTACACTCCTCAGCACATCATCAGCGCACTCACATTAAAGCGGAACCAACGGATTGCACTGCACGGTGCAGTGCATTCACTGCACTGCACTGAATGCACTGCACTGCACTGAATGCCTGCCAGCAGTCTACTCGGTAACTGGAGAGATTCCAAAATCCAAAGAAAGTTCTCTCTCACTCACTTAAATTGGAGTGTGTAGCACGCACTGTCCGCATCAGCTGCATTGCAACCGTAAGAGTAGAGCCTCGCAGCTACTTGTTAATAAGAGTTGAGTGTTATGCCCGGTTACAGTTCCCGTCTTTTGCAATCTCCGTCTCCACTCTCCTCTGTTCTCTAGCACAAAGCTTCCCCCTTCTGCTGATCTACACGTGATAATTTTTGGGAGGATTTGTTGTGCTAATTCGACGTTCGGTTTAGGCCGGAATTTTTGGATCATCTTAGCTTTCGTGACGGTCGAGCGCGCACACAGTCAAAAGAGTAGGTTGATTGTACACAAACAGTTTTAACGTGAAAAATCCCTCAACTGGGTAAAAAATCACGTGACCAGATCTGTGACGATCAAAATCCACTATTTCTGTAGGTTACATCTGGTTTGTGAAGTCGAGGGTGGCATGTCATTTCTCGTTACAATTATGAGATGAGAGAACACTTTGCACGCGACGGACGACAGGCCGTCGCGCCGGAAGTTGTTACAAATTGCGCTTCACGCGGCGGTCTTCGGATAGCGACTTGCTGACTTTGGATGGGAGACAGAACACTTGGTCTTGTAGTTGCAGGAGCCGCTTGGACCTTGGACGATTTGGCTTTGACGGGTGGTTTTGACTTGACCCGCTTGTGGCTCGGGTGTGACTCGGAGGTGCCTCGTAGAAGGAAATTGACAGAGCTTCGACCTGTGGAAAAAAAAGACTTCAAAAAAAAGATGAGAAATGAAAGGCATGAAACTCCTTTTATGGCTCTGGGAGGTGGTTACGGTGGTTATGCGGCTATCCGCACACCGTAACCACCTTCTTGAATGTTTGTACTATAGTTTAAATGTGTGTATCCCGTTATTGGTGACCGCCATCTTCATGAATGTTTATACTATAATTTAAATGTGTGTATCTCGTTATTTGGAGACCGCCATAAATAAATAATAAAACATTAATTAAATTACCCTCACTAACCCAGTGGTAAGTGGGTGGTTACGCACGAATTGAACGGCCGAGGACGCTCCCCCTTAATCGGACGGCGAGAGTGGACCTCTACGGGAGGCCGGCGAACTTGCAGTCAAGTTCGCTGGCGAGGGAAGGGTCGCCGAAGGCGGCCGGGGAGGAGCAACCGCTCTCCTCGGTCGCGCGCCGGCGACCGAGGGAGGGGGCGGCCGGGGCGACCCGCCCCTTGGCCATCGGGCGGCCAAGGAAGGGGCGGCCGCGGCAGCCGCCCCTCGACTGCTCCGGAGACGGGCGAGGGGGCGGCCCGGGAGGCCGCCCCCTTGGCAACTCCGGAGGCCGAGGAGGGGGCGCCCGGGAGGCCGCCCCCTTGGCAACTCCGGAGGCCGAGGAGGGGGCGGCCCGGGCGGCCGCCCCCTTGGCCACTCTCTCAGCCGCGGCCGGGGCCGGTGCAGTGAACGGAGGCGGGCAGCCGGCATCCGGGTGGGAGGCCGCCCGCCCACCGCTGGCGAGGTGCGGTGGGCGGTTTTTTCCCATTATGCGTAGTGGGATCACTGCGCGATGGATCGGGCGTGGTGATCATGTGCGCGGTCAAACCCATGATCTCACTCCTTTTGGGTGAAGATCATGGGGGTGTGGCTAAGTGCACACCCAATTCCTATAAAATGGGGCTCATCCCCAACAGGATTTTTTCTATAAATTTGAATTTCTGAGTCAAATCGGGAAGACATCGACTGAGAACACGTAGGCGAGACAATTCGATCGAACGAGCTGCGTGCATAAAGCCACGTTTGCCCAAAGGCCCAAAAACACCCTGAAAGAAGGGCAAAGCCAAGCACGCATGAGCAACGAGCCCGAGCCCGAGCCCGTACGAGCGGAGTGCACGCAAGGGCAGCGCTCCCGCACGCGAGCGCCCGACCCGCGCGCGCCCCTCACGCGAGCGGTAGTGCGCGCCCTGCATGCGCAAGAAGCGTGCGCTCCCCGCACGCAAGCGTGCCGCCGATCACAACCGCCCGCCTCTGACCGCCTCCGACTTCGACCGCCTCCGCCATCTCTGGACAACTTCGGTCGCTGCCATCGCCGGGCAATTTGCTCGGGCTGCCAGGACCGCTCAGGGGGGGGGCACGTTCGTCATTTCATGAAAATTGGTGATCCAGGTGACCGGAATGAAGTGAGATCATTCGCCAACTCAAGATCCAGCCAAATGCAACTACCAGCACGTCCCTCAAAAAATTATTAATAAGTCCTTAGTGTTGAAGCCAAGAAAATCCCGATCTCAGAATCGAACTACGCGACCTAAGGTTATCGGTATCGCAGTGAAGTCGACGGCCCTCAGATGCGAAAGGGATGAGCTAAGAAACAAGACCCAAGGCCGCTGCGGTAGGAAGGTCCCACCACGTACCTGGTTGCTTGGACGAAGCAACCCCTTCTCACCAGAAAGGCCGAGCTAGATACGAAGGAGGTGCCGAGCTGGGGTTCGCGAGTAACTATCCTAGAATCTCTGGTCCCTCATTCGTACCCCTGGGGTCATATTTATAGAAATCCAAAGAAGGGGGGTCTTACTTATACCCCCACCCTGGCGATCAGCGACTTTATGGGGAGCTCGCATGGGACAGGCGAGTATCTCGCCTTAGTCGCCACCTGACGAGTAGGCCTGTGAGCCGTCATACTCGCTCGAGTCTTCTGCAGCCTGGGGCGCTGATCTTGTCCCCCCTTCTTGACTTGTTGACCTTGACTTCTGATGACCTGGCTGGTAGGGCCTACCCTCGTCGAATACGGGTTGTACACTTAGGCTTCATTTGTGGACAATCGACTAAAGACACAGAGAGAGTTCTGAGGTTTTCCGGAGATAACGTGTGACTTAGATCTTTTCTCCGCTTGAACTCGATTTGCTCTCTCTCAAGGCCGCTTAGCGTTTAACGCTTAACACTCAACGCTCAACACATAACACTCGCATGGATGCTTCCGTTACCGCAAGAGAAGACTTCAAAAAAATACTTTTGGGGAAACTCGCCTTCAAGTTTCGTGAACGCTCTCGTCCCAAGTCACTGAGGACTTTAGCAATTTTTTTCGCTCCGGCAGATGGTACAGATGAGTGCTCTCGTCAAAGCTTCGTGACTTGTTTCTTTTCCATTTTTTTCCGCACTTCAAACTTGTAACAGAGAGGTGACATGTCACCCTCCGGAGAGGACTTCTGAAGTTGTAAACTCAAAGCTAAATAGTGGATTTCGCATGACACAGATCCAACCACGTGATTTTTCACTCTTTACGGGTTTCCACGGTAAAAAAAGTCTCATGTCTTTGCTGCTGAATTTTCATTGACTGTTTGTGCGCCGGTCCAAATCCGAGCAAATTACGATCTGATTCTCTAGACTGGAGAAAAATCGGGTGACCCCAATAATTTTCCAAAATAAAATCTAACATTTCATTCACAAAACCGAATCACTAATTCAAACGAAAACATTCAGCTCACAAGCCGATTACCGCAGCTTTTGTTTGGGTGTTTTTGCTCCATCATTATTTGGGGAAAACACTAACACTAAAAACAATTGTTTCATAACTCTTCAATTCTCATTATCACTCAAAAGTTATTTTAAACTTTTTTTGACCTCAGCCACCCTTCTCCTAATATAATTTGGTACGTAAAACACCTCTATTTTCGCTTGTACGAGAGCAAATACAGGTTTGATCAGGAGTGATTTCAACGATGTAGATTATTCACTAAAATATATGATCATATTTCTTAAATACGATCGTATTGAAAAGTAATCGTTCTTCTTTTTACTAAAAACTAACACCGTTGAAATCACGATCATACGGCTGTATTTACTCCCGCAAACTCTAAGACGGCATCTTTAGGGCACCCGTTCAAGTCGTGTCATAGTGATTGGAGCGTTTTCGAACATAATCATATTCAAATATGTTCTTAAACAAAAGGTGTCTAGGATTTGTATCTGTTGCGGACTGACTCGCGTCTCGGTCGAATCGAATTAAATTGGACGCCTTAGCTCTCGGACCGTCGAACGCGCACACAGTCAATGAAAATTGGTCAGATGTACACAAGAAGTTTTAATGTGGGAAAAACTCCTCAACTGGGAAAAAATACCACGTGACCGGGTCTGTGTCATTCAAAATCCACTATTTGCTTGCGATTACAGGGCATTGGGGAATCAAGCGCGACAGGGCGCTCCTCGTTACAATTCTGTGGTGACAGAAGAGAATTCTATGACTCGCATCGGGCAACAGGCCGCGCCGAAGGAGTGCTGGTTGCAAGCGGAGCCTGTAAGCGCGTGCTTGCGGCGGCTGTCTCTTCCTTGAGCTGCACGCTTTGGAACTGGGCGCCTCCGCTGCTCGCTGGTGACTTGGGGCGGCTAGATCGCGGTCTGTGGGTGGCTCAGAGACGATGATCCGACAGAGCTTTGGCCTGAGAAGTAAGAAGGCTGAGAGCCAAAAAAGTTCCGAAATGAGGAGACTTGGGGTTCCTTTAAATGCCTCAGGAGGTAATTACGGTGGGTTACGCGGTTATCCCGCACACGTAACCACCTACATAAACATTAATTTCATAATTTAGGGGATTATTATTTTAATGATGACATGCCCCCCACTATCTTGGTGGTTAGAGGGTGGTTCCGGCTGTAAAACCTCGTATTCGCGGAGTGGGGGCCCCCGGCTGGCGCAAGGCTT